>VXBB01012983.1:521823-538478 GCA_013399915.1 Illadopsis cleaveri
GACCCATCTCACCACCACTGGACTTTCAGAGAAAACTACACCCTTCTACAGGATCATCTCTGCTCCAACAGAACCACATCTGTCACTTCAGAAGGACTTAATTGGACTGCTGCCAACACCCTGACCAACAGGGTGTCAGGTTGTATTCTGGCTCTGTCAATGTTTTCTTTTTTGTTTGTTTGCTTTTTTGTATTGCTACATTTTTATTTTAATTTTCCTAGTAAAAAACTGTTACTCCTATTCCCATCTTTGCCTGAGAGCCCCTTAATTTCACAATTATAATAATTTGGAGGGAGCATTCCCTCCTAATATTATAATGGAGAATTACATTCTCCATTTCAAGGGAGGGTCCTGTCTTCCTAGCAGACACCTGACTTTCCAAACAAGACAGAGCTGCCAGTGCAGGTTCTGACAGTGATACCAAATCACAGGAAGCTTAGAAGAGGTTAGAGGACAGGTTTTGGTAGTTAAAAAAGTGAGACCTCAGTAAGTAATACACAGGATAGATTAAAACCAACAGAAAGCTCATTTCAAGAATAGGAATACAAGTTTCACAGTGTAGAGTTTTTCAGAGAAGTGGACAATGTACTTAAAGGGAGCCCTAAGAGTCATAGAATGGTTTGGGTTGGAAGGGACCTTAAAATAACCTAGATCCAGCCCTCTGCCTTGTGCTCTCTCTCTAGGCAGTGCTGTCTCTCTCCAGCTCTACTCTCACATATGGCCTGGAAAAGTTTTTGAAAGTTGAAACTGAGAAAGCTCACAGGTTCTCAGGAGAGAAGACCTTTAAATGTGTGTGCTGGCTTTCAATGCCCAAGCCAGTTCAATAGGAAAACCTGTTTCCTGGAATGGCTTGTGTCTATCCATAGATTTTTAGCTCTGGGATATAAAGTCAGCAAGATATAAGTGAAAAAGGGGAGGTGTGCAGAGAGGGAGTTTCAAAGCCAGCTAAGATAGACATGAAAAAGGGAATGTGTGTAGAAAGGCAGCCTTCTTCATGTCCAAGGTCTATGATTATCGAAGAGGCATTTATGTGTTAACAGTCTACTTAGATATTCCAGGGATTTCTGACACCTTCATTGCACTCAGAGCAACTCTACAACCACATGTAGTGTGCCAAAGCATCCCCTACCAGCTTCCACAGTCATCAGTGGGGGCAGAGCAGCCCTAAATTCCAGACCTGGATCCATTGGATGGAAAGGAGCAACACAAGAGCAGCAGAGAGAGGGCTGAATGCTGATCCCAAACCTGCAGGTGACTCTCCTGCCTAACTCATCTATTCAGAATATGCATAACAATTACCTAAAAATCCCCCTTGTATTCATAACACCAGAAAAGCCCATCCAACCTGGCCTTGCACTCCTCCACAGATGGGGCATCCACAACTTCTCTGGGCAACCTGTGCCAATGCCTCACCACCCTCACAGGAAAAACTTTTTTTCTAATATTTAATCTAAACCTACTCTCTGTTTAAAACCATTCCAGCTTTCCTATCACTCCATACCTTTGTAAGCAGACTTTCTCCAGCCTTCTGGTAGGTTCCCTTCATGTACTGAAAGCTGCAATTAGGTCAGGGGTGAGAAGAATATCCATGGAAGTGCTGTTTAGCCCTTCTGAGTGGAGATGGGTACAAATTTTTGGCTGCAGGGTGAAGTGTCTCTTATAACACACCATTTTTTGTGTGCATTGACAGAAATATGGAAATTTCACATGCACAATCCAATTCACCTTCCTTGAAAGCCTGCATCATACACTTTGACTTAGAAATAAGCACACAAACAGGTGCTACCTGTGCCATCTGTGGTGCTACCCATCACAGAGCCAAACCTGGAAAGTTTGTCCATCCTCTTTTCCACAGCATCAAGCTTCCACTGACGCAGTACCACTGATTCCCACATACTTGTTCATGATTTACATGAAGTTACACAAAATCAGGTGCTTTTACCATGTTATACCAAAGCCCAGCCTCAACCCTTGACTCAAACTGTTGAGTGTCTTTACTAAAACTGATATAGTTAATTTCAATTTAAATATGTGTTTTCACCATCTTCTAAAGCTGTCTTCTGCTAAGTAAGCATTCTGCTTTGCTCAGTAGAGACTATTATGTGTTACAGAAACTCTGGCATTTACAGTTTCACTCTCATTACAAAACACTGTTTACTTCCAAATTTCCCGTCTTCCTTCCCTCCCCTCTCCAGCATCCACATAGCAATGAGCTGAATGGTCTCTATCTCTTTGTGTGTATGGCATCAATCAGCACTTGCAAAGGATAGTGTATCCTTGGCTCTGCTTGATTGAGATCTGCAGCTCCGCATTTACATAATTAATACGCACATCCATATTTAATCTGTGCAGATGAAGACAAAGTCATGACTGCTTAAATACCACAGAGCTTGGCAAGCTTCCAGCATTGGCAAAAAGCTGTATTCTCAAGCTTTTTACTGGGTGGGATTGCAATTATTTGGCCAGTTGTGCGACACGTGTGCCAAGCCTCCCTACCTTTCAGGCTGGAGGGAGATGGAGCAGTGAAGCTGCCCACAGATGCTCCCTTACACACTCCTGCAATGTCTTAATCACAGGAATGAGCATTTGTTATACTTTCTTCCTCCTCTCACCTCCACTTCCACTTAAACAGAGACTGGTTGTTTTGGTCATGCCAGCTGGAGCTGGTATCATAAAGGTCTTTTTAGGAATCTGTGTGTTTTCCACGTTAGAAGCTGCAGAGGTGAAATGGAGGCAACAGGTTCATCACTGATATTTCTCTGCTACTGCCACAGGGACCCAGGAGGAGCTGGATCCTGGCTGTGTAGGAACTGGAATTACACAGTGCTTGTTCTTGGCAGCTCCAAATAGAGAAGCTTGGATTTCCCCTCTCCTTCTTAACTTTGTGCATCTGACAGAGGTGTCTCCCTTCAGCTCAGCCTGTCCCCAGATCCCCTGTATGAATCAGAGAAATGTCATCAAGTGAAATGAGGTGAATTCAAGCCTAAGCCAGGAATAGGGCTGCTCAGAAAGGAATAATTCTCTTTAGTGAAATAAAAGGAAGTCTTGACCTATATTTCTGCTTCTGTCTGAAGGAAGAATAAGTTCTGACATTTTAAAATTAGAAATAGACAAGTGCCTGCCAAATGCAGGATGGTCTGGTGTGACTGGGGAGCTTGAGCAAGCAACAGGATACTTTGGTGTCCTGCCTTTTCCCAAATGCCAGTGGAGATACGGCTCACCAGAAACAGCTCTAAGTGATCACTTTGTTAATTCGTGCCATATGTGGTCCCCAGACCTACCCTGTGCTTGCCAGCAGCCATGAACCCAAAAGAAAGCAAATATTATCTATATACAATACATAATATTGTACAATATTTAATAAGGAACACTTTCAAATGGGCTACAATCAAGGTTAAGAGACTGACTAGGAATGAATAAGGTCTATTTAAATGAATATCTTAGATATGGGTACCACAAAAAGCTGGCTACCATGTAGAAGGGCATTTACAGAGTTCATATACCACATGGCTGGCTAGGGAAGAATAAGTTCTTAGTGTTGTAACAGCTGGCAAAGTGTCATAGAGATGCATCCTAACAAACCTCAGAGAAAAGTGAGAGAGTATTTCTGCCAAACTTCAACCATCCTTGATCTCTGAAATCTAGCAAGGTTCCTCAGGCACAGACACCAATCAGCAAAAAAGGACTTCCAGTTTTTAGTTACAGGGATCACATTTCTTGTCCGTTTTTCCTGTTACTTTACCTATTTCTTCCAACCTTCTCTTTAGAAGTTTGTCATCGGTTCCAGCTTAATTTTTTTTCTTTGATTTACCATTAGGCTTTTCTACTGTTTGAGCCCCTGAGAAGCAGCAAATTTACCACACACTACAATCACAAATTAGCATATCTCCAGAAAACAGTGTTTGACAGCAGTGAAAAAGACCAGTCCTTCAGGATATGTTTTGGGAACACTGGGATATTGAAATTTTCCCACTTGACTATCAAGGACTATTGAGGAAACTGGAATTACTCAGTACCTGGTTTTATGAAGACATTTCATTCCACAGATAAAACTCACTAGCAGGAGAATTGCTGGCTGCATTCTGTGGCAAGTCCAGACTGGGACAAGAGGTTTTGTTTAGTGTTACATTAATGACAACAATTAAGGATGCCCTCTTAAGGTCTGATATTCTTTCTTTAGGTAGGCTAAGTATAACACTTTCATTTCCACTCTAACTATTTCCTTCTTTAATAGATATAATTGTACTTTTAATGGATGCACACAGGAACACAATTAGTAATTCCAGCAATCTGGAATCATTCAGAAACAGAATTATTTTCTTTCCTAAAGGCAATATTTGAGCTGGTATGAGAACTGACTTTTGCACCCCAGAGGAAAATACTCTTGGTAGGGGTTTGGTGTTCTCTGTAGGGGTCATGACACCAGCGGCTAGGACAGAATCCCTGACCTGCTGCTTAGAAGAGATGAACTGTGCTTTGTTCCCCTGGGTAGAAAGACAGAAGAGTCAGGAAGAAGCTGTTCCCTGTTTGCTGGCATGATTAAAACCACAAACATCTTTTTTTTTGTTAGAGCACCAGTGGTTTGAGTGTATTTCCCAATATTTGTACTTCATTCACAATAACAAACATGAAAGCTGTACTTGGATGTCTGACAGTAAGTATGTTTCTTAATCCAGCAGTCCATGTAGAAATTATTTCAGTATATATGTGATTTGGATAGGAAATAGTATTAAACACTCAATACCTACAATTCTTTAATTCAGCACTAAATATTCAGTGTATGAGATTAGGTGATACAACCCTGTTATTAAAGTAGCTGAGGGTCTGCCATGCAATGGAAGATATTCAATAGATTAAGTGCTGGTTGTAATTTAACTTCATTATTCAGATTCTGAGGTCTGCAGGGCAGAGAATATGTCTATCTGTATTCTCTGGAGCAGTATGTATATTTATGGCACCATCTAAATGCCTCATTGCAATGATAATGTCAAGTTGTTATTCTGTTGAGCTCTTAACTTGGTTGAGGATCAGGCCACCCAAGTACACAAGGTCCCAAAATGCAGCACTACCATGACCTCTCCAGGCTGAAGGATGCAGTTCCTCCCATCTACACCTCGTCACCAAGGCAGAGTTTAAAATGAAGAGGCATTGACAAGTGAATTTGCTCTGAAACACGGGTTTGCAGAAGTGGCTTATTGAGATATGATGTCAATGTTCCCTCAATGACTTCCCCTTCAGATTGCTCCATGAATAACTGAGAAAAAACCTGTTGTAACTGTGTGGCTTTTCTGGAAACTTACCCCTGATTCTGAGGACCAGTTTTGTCATCTTCCACTCTAGATATATGTTACCATCACCCACTAAAATCAAAATAAAGGTTGTTTATTTTGGGGGAAAACTAAGAGTGGTGCAAATGCAGAGATGGCCTTAGGTGGAGAGTTTGCCTGACGTGCAGTTGAAGTGGGAAAGTATTCCCACAGGTATCTAACTTGAGTGTTTAAGAAGTCAAGGACCTTTGGAAGTCCCCAGTGACAGCATCCAAGGCAGGAACCCGACTCCATCCATGGCCAGGAAATCTGCTCAGAACAGCAGGCCCACTGAGATAAAAGATCAGTTTTATCATGATTGCTGTTGCACCATATTCTAGAATTGTGCTTGGGACATTTAGGACACCAACCACAAGCCAGCTGAGTCAGTTCAGAGGGGATGTGCACAAGGCCACAGTCTTCTCCTGGGCCAAACCTCCACGTTAACCAATGTTCTGCTCATGAACACTCACGTGGAGAGGAGACAACTCCCCCTTTTTGGACACTAAGGAGCAGGGATTGAACTTCTACATCACAACTTCACCTTACAACCACACCATTTGAGCACTGTCCCATCAAGGAAGCCAGATTTAGAAACCAGTGGAGTTCAGTTGTTTCCAGTGTGTGATCCATAGAAACTCTGTACACATAAAGACCTTTGAGAAGAACACAGAAAAGATGTAAAACACAGAACATTGCTGATGGATTTATGAACACTATGGAGGAACATGGACATGTCTGGGGAATGTTTTAGAGTGCAGTAAAAGAAATATTAAGTGTTGGAAACCACTGTCCCAGCAAATTGGATACAAATAAACTGGACAAGGATTGTTCTGCCAGTGCTTTTACTGCAAATAAAGTTTAGTAAAACTTTCAAGAATGTGGCTAGCTGGATGATTCAGGGGAGGTTGTTTCAAAACAGGGGAAGTGGGGAATACATCAAGTGTTGAAGAGCACAAAGAAAGCTGCATTTCCAGAACTTGGTGGCAAATATTTCTTGGCTGATGTCTCTTGTATGAGACGTTAATCTGGAGAGAGACAGGAAGAAACAGTGGCTTTGTGGGATAACTGAGGTATGATACAGCAAGGAGCTGATTTTAGTGACCTAGTTTTTTTCTGCAGTGCCAGCCTCTGAAGTAGAGATGTGTGTTTTTCCACATCCTGATGCTAATAACCCAGATAATTTCCTCCATGGTCTGTTTTATGGGCACAGTATGTCCTTATCTTCCTGGAGTGATAAGACGCCACCTGTTCCCCACAGTGAATTCCAGTGGAAGATGTTCTATGCCTGTAAAAAAAAAAAGTGCATTTCCTGGAGGAAAAATGTGACTTAACTTTAAGGACTGTATCTTGAAAAATAGAATTTCTTATATAACTGCACAAGTTTCTTGCTGCCTCTTGCAAGACTTAATTATTCCCAGATGAAACAATGGCTTCACAAAAATTAATGACTGCTTCTACTTCTGTGTAGTGACAATACATTTCTAGTGTTTCTCTCTTCTTGTTTCTACCACAGGTGAATCTTCCTTTGCTTCATGTAATGATGAGTCTAGCTTCTTGTGAGACACCTTCATCATAGCAACAACACAAAAAATGTGAATTGCATCCAGATGGGTGCAATACCTCTCCTGGCACCTTGGATTTCTCAGATAACTTTCAGAACTGAGAGGAAACATAAAGAATTCTCTTACACTGGGACTTGCTACATTTTCCTTGTTCTCCATGAACTCACTTCAGCAGCCTCCACTCTGTCCATCAGATTTGGGTCTGTGGTGCAAAAGCTGATTGACCCCTCCCACCACTTATTGACCCCTCTCATCCCCTTCTGTACCACAAAATCATTTTTAACAGCCTTCCCTCACATTTTGAGTCCTGCTTTGGGCTGCTAAAACATCTTTCTCATGAGGGCATCCCTTAACAGGATTAAGCAGCTGTATTAAATCCAAATTGAATTGTGGAGTCATTGTGCTCACATTTGATTCTATTACAGATTGTATTTGTTTTATTTCATTATTTACTGCCAGCAAATGAACAACTCCCTTTTAGCAGCAGGCATCAGACTTATAGAGCTGAGCCCCAGCCTGCCTAATCAGAGTTAGCCAAACTACAGACTCCAGAGACAATAACATGCCTCTAAACAACCACTTAGATGAGAAACCAATAGATCATTTTTATATACTCGTGTTTGAAGTGCAGGTCAGGGGACAAAATTGATGGTAGTTAGAAAACCAGTGCACTCTGAAAAAAAAATACAGATAAATTCATAGAGCCAAAGATTTGGATTATATTTTAATTTGGTAAAATCAATACCTCCGTCATATTTCTGGAAGGAGAAGGCAAAGACTAATGAAACTGACACAATACATTTTCTGTAATGTTATTGAAGTGTGAGTTAGAAAGAAAAATGTTGGAAGTGTCTATAACTCATACATAACATATATGAATTCCTTCATCAGCTTTTACTGACTTGTTTATTGCTGAAATCAATACAGCAAACAAACAAATATTTTCAGTATTCTTCTGGCCATTCCCAACAGTGTCTAAAAGCAGCATGTATCAAACCCTCCAAAATGTTGCAATGTTGCAAAAAATAATACATATCTAACCTCAGGAAAGCACATCAGCTGCTTTAAAAAATACAATATTGCTATGTAGTGAACACTAAGAATAGTTATAAATTGACTCAACACCAACTGAAGTCTGAAATCAATCTTTTTTGATTTTACAAGAAGTTTTGATCAAGTTCTACCTTTCTGTGAGTGATTTTACTCAAAAGTTTTACCTGCAGCTGCTGACAAGGACCTGATGCATCCCAGGAAATGACCCCACAGTATGGCCCAGGAGTTTGCTAGTTGGTAAGACCTGATGGGCCCTGCAGAACAAGCTTTCAGCAAAGCAGTGTGAGGTTTTGATTGGAAACAAACTTCCAAACTGAGTCTCCCAGGCATTAATAATCCACATTGTTGCAGGGTTCAAATTTGCTGAACTCTGATTGCCATGCCAAATGCCTTCCATTGCAACACCGGTATATTGCATTTGTTTTTTCCAGAAGGAAGGAAACAATGAGTTTGATACTAAGGATGAAGGGATGTTGCATAGATAAACTATATGCACTGTATTGTATGGTGCTTGGTACTCTCCTGCTGCAGAAAAGTTTAAGACAGCCAGTGGCAAAAGGGGAAGGCACTGAAGTGAAAAACCAGAGGCAATGTTAACTCCAGTACAGAGCATCTACCTGGCTGGTGGAGCAAAGGGTGGAGGAGTTACCAGCTCATCTGTCACAAAGCTAAGAGGAGGGATAACTTTGCTTCACAGATAACTTTGCTTTTGCTGAAGCCAAAGGAGCATCTTATTCCATAAATACATATTTGCTGGTGCCAGGAAGTCAAATAAAATCTGTTTGAAAGACTCACTCTATGAGTTTGTCATTCACATTGAGGTTGGGGCAATAAAAGCAAAGATTTTCTCAGGCTCCAGTGTTTGTCCTGCCCAAGAAATGTGGCCAAGCACTCTTTGAATGAACAGGGTTGAGACAACTCTGCCTTAGAGCCTTGGGGGAGGCAGAATCCAGAGCCCAGCATGTGCCAGGGGGATCAGCCACAAATCCTGTGAGGACAGCCGATTCTCACAGGCAGGGGCAGACCTGCTCCATGCCAATAAACCATCTCAGGCTCAAGGAAAAGGAGAGCTCCTTGCAAAATTGCAACCTGGGAGCAGCTCTTGACCTGAAGAAGGGGGAAAAAGGCTGAGGGAAAACACGCCACCCACAGCTCAATGCAAAAACCCTTCTTTGGGTATGCTGGAGAAAAAAATATTTACTGTTGTTCTCTGTGGAATGCCTTACAAAATTTTAAATGGATGTGGGCATTTTTAGAGCCCATCTTGATTTATGAAAGTTGTCTTTACAGATAATAATGATGTAAATTGTGCAGTGCTCCTTACAGCTCAGTTTTATGGATGTGGGGTGTTAGCAAACACTGAGAAGGGAGCTGGGAGCAAGAAAGCTCTGAAGTTGTTCCCGTTTAGATTTTATCCCACTGTGTTATCCTGAGGAACAATGCCCACCACCCACACATTTACATGGAGGGAATAAAGAAATTCTTAGGCTGCTGATCTCCCTTGACCTCCCTCCTTCCCCCTGGGGCCTGTGACAGTCAGCTTGAGGGCTGTCTGCTGTCACTGCTGTCCCGTGTGCTCAGTCCCAACCCTGACTTATGCTGTTGGGATCTTTTCCTTTCAGTCCTGTTCCTAAAACGTGAATTTAGTTGTCTGAAAGAGGAATCTGCGAGCTTGGCTATGATTCCTGAAAGGTTCATGCAGTTGTAATCTTAACAATAAAACATTCATGGAGTGGATGGGAAGAACAATGTGCAAAGAATTAACATCCCTGCAACTACATCTGTGCAGAGGACCTTCTATTTGTTCATGTAAAATATGTGATTGAGCTAAAAGCTGGTGAAAATCCATCCACATGCATTTATGTCAATCAAACCCCTGGGTTTCAGTCAATGCCCCTTTTAAGTCACTTCTCAGAACTCCACAGAAGTGAATTGCTTGAAAAACTTTAGGAATGACAATAATGTCAAGAATCTTTACCTTTCTGCAATGCATGTCTTTCTAGAAGGATTCAGCTTTAAAAGTCTCAGTAGATTTGGGATTCATCCCATCAGGAAAGAGGAATAAGAGAGTGACCTGTGTCTACTGCTCCTGTAAAAAAGTGCAGCATTTACAACTTCAACCACTATCTCTGCTAATCATCTATGAGTAAATCAATAATTGAGTCCTTTGAGGAAACAAGGCCTGCATAAGGGATCTCTGCATATTTTTGCTACTGATAAGGCAACAAACCCATGAAATGCATAGGTATGACCCATGTTTCAAGCTCTTTTGAACAATCAGCACATGAATAAAAATCAAACTTTGAAATTCACAAAGAGTGAAATTTCATCCCTGAGCAGAAGGGCTGGCACGGTGACATTTCACTTCCCCAAGCTCTCAGAAACCCTCAAAACATTGCTTTAAAGGCAATTCTGCATTGCACAGTCTTTGGGTAGGCCTGCTCAGCAGTGAATTTCATCCATTGTGAATTATATGTGAGAGGACTTTGATTTT
This sequence comes from Illadopsis cleaveri, assembly GCA_013399915.1. Taxonomy (NCBI): domain Eukaryota; kingdom Metazoa; phylum Chordata; class Aves; order Passeriformes; family Timaliidae; genus Illadopsis; species Illadopsis cleaveri. The sequence continues at coordinate 532,242 of VXBB01012983.1, forward strand.
CCACCTTGGAAGAGAAAAGGACTAAATGAGTAGACCACATGATTCATTTCATGTAGATATCTTACTTGCAATCAGCACTTATTGTCTCTGGGGCTTGTAAAGGACAAAGCAGGGATTGGTATCCTGGAAGGAGCTGTAGACATTGGTACATAAAAAGTGCAAAACACAAAGAAGAAGAGATTGGGGGAAGGAGTATTCAGAGAATTGTAATTTTTTTCCCAATGGAATGGCAAGGAGAAGGTCTCCTGAAACAACAAGTGACAAAATAGTACCTGTGTGTGCTTTTACAGGAGTCACAGAGCCACAGCTGTGGAGGAAGCACCCCAAACTTCCATAAAAGGGGTATTATACACCATAAATAAGTAAAGGTTGTTTTTCTGTACTGAAACTTGAAAAATATAAATATTACATGCTATTCTGGGCACCAGTAAAATTGCTTAAAGATTTGAAATTGAAAAGGTGTTATGGAGGAAAATCTTAAATACTCTGGAGGTTTGGACTTTGGGTTATGAGGAGGGATTAGCCTGCACTGGCCTCTGCAGCCTGAGGAAGAAATGAGGTAAAATGGGAGATTGTCAGGGAGGTAAACGAAATCCTGAAATGAACCGTTTGAAGGCAGTAAGCTGTTTAAGATAGCAACTAATTTGAAAACAAGATGCCTTGGATTAAATTGGGATGGAATGGGTGGGTGCACAGGCAATTCAAACAAAATTACCTCACAGAAAAGAGCCTTCAATTTGGCATGGATAGGAAAAGTCATCCACTAAAGCATGCGTGTTGGGGAGGGGGTAGAGTGCAAACTCACTGTGAAAAGGAACAAGATGTATTTTTGGACAAGGATAAGACTCAAGGTTACAGCCACTAATTGGATTTTGGAGGATATGCTGATATTAGCTACTTGTAAATTGGTTGATATTTTCTGGGTTTGCGAGGACAGGCTTTAGCAGAGTGATGTTTTCTCCCAGCAGTTAATGCTGTTGGGTCCTCGAGTCATTTGTGCAGCGTCAGCCAGAGCTCGTGAAGGTTAGTGGGGCTCCTTCCTGAACAACAGCAACAACAGGCTCGGGATGAGGCTTCTCTGGTAGAAACCATGAGAGCTTTACAATTTCCTCAATTCTGTGGGTAGTATTGCTTTTTGATTACTAATAAAGCCTTTTAGGTGGAAGAGGGCTGTGGCAGAATGTTGCTTCTATGACCCTTTTCTTGTCCAAGTGCTGAGTGACCTTGGTGCCTCCCTTCCTCTATGATTTGCTCAGAAGTCCCTGATGGTGATGCCTTAAGTTTTAGTTTCATGTTTTTCAGATTCTGTGCTGCCTAGGGGTGCAGTTCTGAGCCTCATATTAAGTGTCAGTCAGTTCTCTTCACAGAGTAGGGAGACAAAACAAATCCTTTTCCTGCTGAATACCAAGGACAATGAGTACAACTTTCAGGGCCAAAAGCACAAACAACAGTGGACCAAAGAGAGAAACAAGAAGGATGAGACCTCATAACTTGAGGCTGTGGTTGGACAATTAAACCCCAATATGGAAATGGACCAAAACTTATAAAAGTGTGAGACCTCGTGAGTGATTGTCCATTTTTGTGACTATTCTTAGTCCACCCTGGGTGTAGCCCTGGTCAGGCTCTTGTGCTGCCCAAGGTGTACCCTAAACGCCTTTCAATAAATATCTACTTTATTCTCTAGCTCTGTCCAGTCTCTATTCCAGGTCAGCCTTCCCAAGGCATCAATGGCCTTAACTCATTCTGCTCACGCTCTGCTGCTATCAAGATTTCTAGACATTGGCATAAAGTTTAACCTTCAGATCTTAAAGAGTCACTGAGTAGATTTCTATGACATTTGAAATCAATATAAGTAACAGTGATATTTGCTTCAAAGCACTGCACAGGAATTAATTTTAAACATAAATCTTTGGAGGACCTGCCAGTGCCAATGATCAGCGCTCTGCCACTGCACAAACACTCTTGCTGTCAAACAGCCACGTATGGCCTGTAAGGCAGGGAAACAAAACCCCTAAAACTCCAAATCCTACTTCCTAAGTTAATGAAACAGTTTCATTAACTCCCCTACCACAGGGAATGGTGTTTTAGGTGAGAAAGCCTAACACATTACATGCACAAAAGCACTGTGGTAAACATATACGCAAGCCAGCATGTTACAAGGTGAGACCTTGATTTTATTTCTCAGCTTACAAATACAGTAGAAAATAATGCTGTGGCTACAGTCCTCAAAGGCAACAGGTGAATTTAGTGTGAGCAGTGACCACTCAGTCCTTCTGTACTAGAAGTGGAAGCATGGGTGTTTCTACCTATTTTGTCCCCTGGTGAAGAAAAGCAGCTCTAGGCTCACATAAATCAGCTAGTTTGGCTTGGTTTATAGTGAATTCTGTTAGAATCTTTCCCTTAAGGAATGAAAGGAAGAAAAATATCATACTAGATAGAATGTACTATCACAGTATACTTAAGACTAGCATGACTTAAAAGTTTACCTTTTCCTGGATGCCTGTTTAATGTTGTGCAGAGTAGGGATGAAGCTGCTAGAATGCATAATCTGGGCATTTCCATTCTCGGAATATTTCAGCTTTTTTAAGTCATCTTGACTTTGCATCAATATATTTTGCTTTGAAAGAGAATATCTTTCTAACTTAGCTTAGCCTGCCAGGAATTGTATTCCCTGTTCAACTCATTTTACATGCATTTTTGTCCAGAAATAGAATTTTTTTTTTTTACTTATGTTGAGTGGCATTTGCCAGTCTGTTGATGAAATCAGAATTATTGCCACAATTAGGTGTTACCTACTATGAATCAAGATCAAATTGACGTTCTGCAAAATGTGCTATAAAAAATGGAAATGAAGAAACTCACCATTGCAATTTATACTAAGTAACAATTCAAAGTGTTACAGTCTAGCCCAGGAGGAACATAATTAAGTGACACCTCTTTTGTAAAACTATTTTTAACTTCGTAACAGAATATATTTTAAGGTAGAAGTGCTAAACAGACTGGCAAGTTGGCTGAAGCAAAGATATGCAAATATTGTAACTCTGTTTTGCTACAAGGGAGACCAATCAACCACATTTTATTAATAAGATCCACAGCACACCAGAATGGTCTCTGCTTTTTTTTCATGGGTTATTTTGCTTTGTCTTGAGACATGAAGCCTGTGATTCTGCTTCACCCCCCCAACTCAACTGCAGTGTGCAAAGACCTGAGCCAGAAAGACTTGTGCACATCTTCATCCACCCAGTAGACAGAACCAGACATTCTTGCAGTGATGAATTTTTTCTCACAGAAATCAATAGAAATGTATTTTATCATAATCCTGAAATCAATATTAAATAACTAAGCCAAGCTTTGAAAAAATAGTCTGCATCTATAATTTTTTCCTAAATCTAAGCTTTGAAATCAATTAAATCCATAGCATGCCCCAATACATTTTATGATCATTTGAACCACTGCTTTTATATTTAACACCATATTTTGTTCTAGGAAAGGGTAATAAATGTCTCTCCAGCACTAAAGAAAGCCAACAGGGGACACAGGTTGTTTGGAGTACATTCCTTCAAAGCATTTTTCTTCACATTGCTGGAGAAGCTAAATTAGCTGGGAAAACTCAGACTAACAACCAGTTATCCATGATGGCTTTTTGTGGCCTCATATCGTTGCACACAATTGTTTTACAACATGAAAGGCCAAAGGACCTGCTCCCAGGGACGATTCTGCACTGAAAACCTTCAGATTGGTGGCACTTTATGGCTGAATCTAAGCAGTTCAACTTGGCTAATAAAAGGTGGGGATGTGCTAAGGTAAATGACAGAGGCTGTGAAGGGCTGGGAAGAAACCAAACCCATGTCAGACTATTTAAACAAGCAACAGAGCCCATCTTTGTTGCATCCAAATCTTAAGGGTCTTTTCCAACCTAAACGATTCTATGACTCAGTCATGGATCATAACAGAGAACTAGTAGTGAGCCAAAGAAGGCAGCAGGAAACTATTTTGAGGCTGAGTGTTGTGCAGATGAGCATCTGGCAGGTAGAGGGATGCAGCTTTGTGGATACCCTCCCAAACAGGCTGCAACAGCTTTGTGAGCACTGCTACAGCAAGGGAGGTAAAAGCCTTGCACAGCAGGGAAGTATAAACTGGTTATGGGAGGATCCTGAATTCTGCTCAGACAGTGAGCAGGAATGGGCTGGAAAATTAAACTACTGCTCCAGGCTCTGAAAGTTTTCTTCAGCTTTTAGTGTAAGTTTATGCTCCTGGAAATGGGAACACCTGGGCGTGGGATTCATCTGGCCCTGTAACACTGGCAGGTCCTCAGTGCTGTGCAGAAGCGACCTCCAGGATGGGTTTAGGGTTGCACACATAGTTTCCCTGAAGGAAGAACCCCACAGCTGCTTTTGAGATGCTTTGGCTGATACACCTGGGTAGTGAAGCAGTAGAAGTGTGGAGAACATAATTCTGAGCTGCATTTTGGAGATCCCACAAGGGTGCACTTTTTCCACAGCACAGGCAGGTCCAGAACTCCATACCAGGCATGGAAAAATGGTAACCTGGCGTCCTGCACCCATTTTCAAATGCCCTTATGAGGGTGTCACAGAACTGATTCATGGTAGATAAATGCTCTGGCATCCCTCCTAAAAGAACACTATGTGATGAGATGGAGAAGGAGGTGGGGAGAAATTCCACAGAGGATGTGGTCATCCTCAGGTTACATGACACAAATATTCAGATGTCACGTCTGTGGTCCCTACATCCCAAGCTCTTTCCTCTGCACAGCAAGTTCCTCAGAAAGGCTGTAGCTTCAGTGAGGAAAAGTAGGAGATGTCACCTTCCCAGTGCAACATGCACAGGACTATTGTGTACTCTGTAATATTGTTCCTAAACTCAGGGTCAATAAACATCTCAGCAGATTCTTTAGTGAGGCACAGACAAACCCAGAGAAGTGAGGACACCTGTTGGCCCTCCTGGTATCTCATGCTGCAAGAGCAGGTGGGGCTTGTGGTGTCTGAACTCAGCCAGGGCCTGCAAGGGAAAGCCAAAAGTGACCATAGCCCCTGGAGTCCTGCAGCCTCCCTTCCAAAGGCAGTGCATGTACACTGATACCTGCTGGTGGCAGGTGCCAGTTCCAGTTTTGCTCTTGAGAGACAACCTGGACATGGCAAAAATAGTCTGAAGGGGTGTGGGAGCAAAAACACCTCAACAATCCCATCCACTCCTTTCCTCAGGCTACTGACTGAATCCAAGCATTAGCACTAGGGAGGGAGAGGAATCAGTTTTCCAGGACTGGCTCCCCTTCAGAGCCTGCACAGCCAGGCAAGGATTTCACAGGGGTCAGCACTGGGATGTTTGGGCCACTGCATTTCCTCTGTGAAGGCATTCAAAGGAGGATAAAATGGATTCCCCTTCCCTCTTCAGCATGGACAGAGGGATGGAAAGTATGGTGCAAGTAGTCTCTTTGGTGGCTTTTGTTAGTCTACTTTCACTCCCAAGTGACTTGCTGAACTCTGAGTCTCCCCAGGAGAGCAAGCCTTTTATTCTGGTAAGTGTCTTACATCTGGGGGTGTGGAACATGGCTCTGTGTGAGTGCAGAGCACCCTTTTAGAGCACTTGAAATACGTAGATCTTTCTGTCTCACCTCTCTCTATCTTGTCATCATCACAAAGCCCCAGCCCAGCTCATTATCAGCTGTCAAGAGATTACTATTTGCAGATACAAGCTGTTTCAGGAAGGAATATGAGGGGGTGTGGGGGAAACAGGGAATCCTGCCAAAGAGTGGCCAGCAAGACATCTGACAGACCAACAGCCCCTTTCCTGTCTGCTGTGGCTTCAGCTGCACAGGCAGGAGTGTAGGAAGGCACCCCCACACCCAAATAGGTGTTTCTGTAAAAGGAAAGAAATTTTGATTTACCTCTAGACATATTACAAAATTCAGCTAGAACTTTCCATGCCCTTCTCGTGACAACTGGCTCAGTGCCAGGACAGGAGCACCTGTTGGATGACACTGTTTTACACCACAACGACACAGACTCTGAGATTCAGAAGGTGAAAATGACTTTTATTTNTCGGGCTCGTGGAGGAATTCAATACAAGAGGCTGACAGCAGGACTGATATCTGGACCTGTGCCTGCTCCTTTCCCCACTGCCACCACCCCTCTGGGCTTCACCCAGGTGCAAAACTGGGGTCCCTCCCCACAGCTGCCCACAGTGGTGATAATCCAAACTCTCCCTGCCTTTCTGCAT
>VXBB01012983.1:544750-577156 GCA_013399915.1 Illadopsis cleaveri
TTTTTTTTTTGCCAATGGCATCCAAAGGAGGAACTGATAAAGTTCCAAGGCAGAATTCTGCAATAATATTCATTTTCTTTGTGTGAGAAGGAATGGGAAAATGATGACGATTATTATCCAGAGGCACAATCTCTTTCTCTCTCCATTATGAGGGGGAAAGACAATTATAGGAGAGCAAACCTGTCACTGGCTAGTTCTGCACAGTATCCCACCAGAGTCCCTACGGAGGGCTCTGTGCCACTGTTGAGGTGTGTGCAGGAGGCAGAAGTGCAGGACAGGGGTGTCTGTGATCTGTGAGCTCTGAAAAACCACCACTGACACCATCCTGGCTTTGCCATCCATGCAGCCTCTGAGTCAAGTGTATGGACAGGGAAATTCCACAGTGCAGCATGGGCTGTGCCACAGGGACTCACCTGACTCCAAACCTGGGGACCTCCTGTGACTGGAAGGAGGGGGAGGAAGGTGCTGGATGTGGAGTGGGACTGAGAAACTATCAGGCACTAATGTGGGTTTCACTGTTCGTCCTCAGCAGTTCAGCCATCTGTAACTCCAGATACCATTTTTCACTTTGATGACAGTCCTTCAGAAACCCTGGAGGCTGAAATGCCCATGTCATCTCAGCCTCTTCTCTGCTTTTGTGTTGATTTATAGTCTTGGGCTACTGATAGTGGCAACAATTCTTTTTTTTTTTTTTTTAATATGAAAATCACAATTACTGTCAAAAAGTAGAAAGTATCATTGAATTTTCTCTGGAGGCCTTTCCCTAGTGGAAAAAAGAGATAATAGCCCTTAACAGCTCCTAAAAAACTCTTGATACTTTTGAATTAATTGCCAGGGGTGAAAGTGGTTGAGCTACTCGAGAGTCCATAGAAGTTGACAATTGTTCTTTGGAAAGAATTAAGGATGAATATAATTTTGGTACAGTGGGATGTTAATGTTATCTTTCACAGTCAATGGGGACCTAAGGTCATGGGGGAAGTGCCCCTGTCACTCACTGATTACAGAAATTCTTTGAAGAATCCAATATCCTCAGCCATGAGCTGGGAGAGTATCTTGAACAAAAGTTAGCACTGTGGGTCTTAGGAGACTTCTTGGGTCAAATGGCATGTCCATATGAAGGTCAGGATATCTTCTCTCAAAATTAAGCCCACAGGCTGCAAACACAAAGATGTCACCACTCACTGCCAGCCTGAAGCTCTCTGTTGTTGTGAGCACTGATCCAGGGAAACTAGACTCTCACAGTTATTTCATCTGTGCGTGCAAGGGCTCAGTTTTTCCTCCAAGTGCAGTTATTGCCAGCTCCATTTTGTCTTGCTGGGTATTTGCTAAAACATTCTATGTGCTGACTGACTGTCCTGCTCTGAGCCTCTCTTTATGCTTCACTCCATGAGCACTGCCAAAAGGAGATCTTCAGGCTTGAAAATTGTGGTTTTAAATCCCTGAATCTGTTTATCACTGTACTTTGAGGTACCAAATTTTAGCTTCAAGGTAGAAGAGCAGTCAGCTCCTCCTTTTCAGTTCAGGACAGAGGATGAGGTCACCAATACACGGTGAGTTTCCCTTCCCTTCATCTGCTTCTTGCCTTCACCTCCAAACCAACAAGGAATAAAGATACATCTCCTGTTTGCTATTAAAGTCCATCTACTATATCTGGAGAGTGCTGTTGTGGCAATGAGTTCCACAAGCTAAATATACATTATATAATATATTCTTTGGAAAGAACAGTCTGCTGGCTTTTGGTCCCTTGTTAGCACTCAAATCTCTTTTCTGACCTTCACTGTACAATGTGATTTTATATACCTCAGTTGCATGTTCTCCTTATTTTCTCCCAAAGAGGAACAATTCTGACCTTTTTAGTTTGTCTTTACACATCTTAACCTTATTGAAAGCTGCCATCTCTCTGTCTTGTGCCTTCTGCCTCCCTCAAGCCCTGTGATTTACACTGTTCTCTGTAGATGGGGAGAAGAGTGGGAAGAAACATAATGGGGAAAACAACTCCTAACATTTTGATTTAGGACAAGGATCCAGGCTCATAGACATTTTCAAACATTAATTTCAGATGAAAGTATGGTTCTGTCCCAGGCCAGCTGAAAACCTCAGTGGCAAAGGGTACAATACAGAACAGATGATTTCTTGCAGTTAAGCTCCCCATGGCTGTGGAAAGGACATACTGCCCTGACTTTGTGATCAGGATTCTGGGAATAGCCACACAATTCATCAAAAAATCAAAATAGAGATTTTTTTGTGTCCTGACCTCCAGCTGGTGGTGTAAAGTAAGTGAAAGAGTCATAAAAAGCCTGTCTGGGCCTGTTGCTGAAATGAAGTGCATAATGAGCTGTAGAGAGCTCTCACCTGATCCAATCCATGCTGAAAGCAATGACACTTTTCCCCTGGCTTCACTGAGCTGAGCTGGCTGCCAAAACAGAAATTGATCTTTCTGCTCAATGACACTGTAGTAAAGAAGCCCCACACACTCACTTTGCATCGGCTGTGGGCTCTGCGACATCACTTTGACAGTTTTGATTGAAAAGAAGCAGTTAAAAATGCTCTGCAAAGAAAAACTGTGAGGCAGGGCTCAGTACCTCTCTGAATTCCTAACAGCTTGTAACTCATGGAGTGTGCCTCTGTGCTCGGCTGAGAAGCAGCCTGGTTCTGAGGAAAAGACACTTCCATTCAACAGGAAAATATAAACTCTGCTGCAGGGATGTCTGTGTCATTCAGACGAGGCCTCCAGAGCATAGAGGCTGTACACGTAAGTACCCTCTGCTAATTAATACTGCACTGTCACCCCACCAATTAATGCACAATAGTAGTGCTCTCCTGACATCTTCCAGGCTGCTACAGAATTTGGATAAAATGAAGCCATGAAAATCTGAGGAATAACAGAGACCCCTCAAGGGGGTGGACTGAAGTCAGAGACCCCGAGAGGAGCTCTGGGTACAGAAGATTTGTCTCAGGTTACAGAGCTGAAGATGGGTGCAGCACTCTCCTCTCCACTTATAACCTCAGAGCTAAAGAAAGCAAACTTTTGAGTGACATAAGGCGTTTTCAGAGTTTACTACAAAGCCAACACTTCTGTGCTTTTATACTGAAGGTCTCTTGAGTCAACCCAGCTGATCAATGGTGTTTGGTCAGTGTAAAGCCAGTAAATGTTGCAAACAAATGAGTGATGAGTCTTAGGTATTGCAGGGCTTGCTGGACCATGGTGGAAGACATAAAAGGACTGAGAAAATGTATTCAGGCAAGTTTAGAAGATGTAGCACATGTTAGAATAATCTGTGACTTTCTTTCCTCTCAGTGCCATTATTACAGCTGACAAAGTGCTCACCATTCTGTTGGAAACCATGAGAAGGACAGTCATGGCTCAAAGCACAAACAGTGGCAGTTTCTTCTTATAAGAAAGTGGGCTGGAAGGCTAAGAAGAAGATGACCCTCCCTTTGTCAGTTCTGAAATGAAAGTAACACAAATTGTGATAATTTGTGGCCACAGCAGCTCCTACGTTGCCTATGAAGCCAGGACTTCTCCCTGCAAAGAAATCTGGACAGTGCTGTGGACTTTGGCTGATCACCTCTTTTAAAGGGCATCAGAACCAAGAACAAGCTGAGACCCTGAAGGTCCTCACACCAATGACTTATGAAATGATTTTAATGAGTAACTGTGTGCTGATGTTAATGAGCAATTAATTGCCAGTGCAACTGGACAGCACATAGTTCTGAATTTTTGTTTTCTAAGTAAAACCTCTGGCTACTGGTATTTTCCCCACAAATTGAAGTGTAAGGCTTCATGCCAGCACAGAACTTTCAGGACTTGCAGATATACTAAGGGAAGATTTAACCTGAGCACACTCAGAGCCACTGACTGCTAACAAGAGGTAAAAAAACTTCCCTAATTATCCAGTGAGGTGCACCTGGAAAAATTGAAGTGCAGAAATAAAGAAAACGAAGGCACTTTGACAGTCNCACACCTCTGTGACTGCAGGAAGGAAACCTGCCCGTGGGAGGGGAGCATCAGCCACAAGAAAAAGGGGAGTATTCTCATGTGCATCCTGCTTGTGGCCTCGGGGGATGCCCAGCAGATTCCTGCCAAAAAGCAGCACCCAGCTGGGCTTCTCCATCCTGCCGACTCTCAGTCAGCCCTTCCCTCTCATACCCGTGACAGCTCCCAGGAAAGGAAGCTGAGAGACTGTGGAGTTTTTAATGCTGACAAATGTTGTCCACGGCAGGTAGAATTTGCTGCTTAAACTTGTAATGGCCATTTTATATACGTTTTCTTGAACCATCATCTGTGAACAATGGGCTTTTCCACAGAAATGAGAGTTTAACAACCCTAAGGCTCTTCTAATTTGTGCCATCAAGCTGATACAGAGAATAATTTAAAAATTAACTTTCCCTCTCCCTCTGGTTCCCTCCTCCCCAGTACAGTTACTGCAAGCAGAGACCTCAGAGTGGAGACTCAAAATGCAGCTGCATCCTGCATCTTCAGTGCCTGTAGCTCTGTCCTCGATTTCCAGAATTAACTCAAATAAATTATGCATTTCTACATGCTTACCCAGGAAAAGTCTGCACAGTGACACTGCAGAGTCACTCAGAAGAGGAAAAAATCTGACCCTGTAGTTCTGTGGATGACAGCTGGTTTTCACCCTTTGGCTGATACATTGCCACCTGGAATAATTTACTAAGAAGAAAAGTAATGAAATTACGGGAGTGCCAGACAAAGAGAGGGGAGAAAAAAAAACAGAAGGAGGAAAAGGCAAATTCCCATCAACATCACACTATAGAGCAATGAAAATGCCTCCCACCTGCAAACTTCTCAAAAACATTGCCATGGAGCCTGAGTTGATAATTTGGCTTCTGTTTGTAGTGTCATAGAGCTGGAGTTTGTTGAAAGGAGGTAGACACGAGTTTTAGAGAGGCAGTACTATGAAAACTCTTAGGAAACTGTAGCAGGTGTGAGCATTAATATCATTTTCCTCTACTCTGAAACGTGTTCCCTTTGCACATAAACCACAGCTTTCCCTCTAGTGTGTACCATACTGTCTCTGTGATGGTTTTGAACTCCAAGGATCAGCACAAGGCACAGAGGAGCTGGCTAAAATCCTTCTGTGTAGCTGTGCCAGGTGTGTGGAGGGAGCAGTGATGTCTCTGCTTAAAATTAGGCTTAAATTGTTCCTTTCCCATGTGCTGACTACTATTCACAGAGTTACATTTGTCCTTGTCAGGGAGAGCCCACACATACTGGGGACTTCTTGTGGATTAGTGTTCAATGCAAGGCCCTTCAGGATGAAGTGATGAGCTGGCTATAGCTTTAGAGAAAGATGTACATTCATCTTCATGTCAGACTGGCAAGTTTTCTGCATTCATACATTAATTTGATTCACAAATATGTACCTTTAATTTTCTTCTGATCTTCTTTCCCTGCTCACTTCCAAAATCTGCCTTTTTGTGGATGATACTTTTAATCCCCCTCTTTTTTTTTTTTTTCCCCCGCTCCTTGCTCATTTCTTCTTATCCTAAAGCAATGACTTTCATTTTCTCCTTTGAAATCATCACCATCTGGCCTTGTGGTGTTTACTCATGCACTCTCTTCAGTTTTCCTCTAAATAAATATTTTGCAAATATGACAGGATGGAAGGGTATTGGAAAGAAATCAGAGTCCAGCACATAAAAGCAGATGTCCCCATCCTGCTGAAAAAAACCCCAAAAACCTCTTGGGCCATGAAGGCTGAGCCTATGACTGAACTGGGGCTGGGAGCCTTCTGCTGCAGTCCCACCTTCTCCCAAAGTGTGGAAACTTCAGGTGATACAGGGAACAGCGTGAGCTGTGTGAGAGAGCTCCAGCTCATGTAGGAGCCTTCACACCTGGGTACTGGTGAGCCAGAGCTGGGAATTTCTCAGGTTTGATGGTTTGAAATCTGTAGAAAAATCAATAATAAGGGGACCCCTGAAAATAAGGGGCTGCTGATATCACATCTATCCTTCCCTTATTTTTTTCCATGTGAGGGCACTTTCCTTAACTACCTGCTGTAAAACACAAACTTTACTACAGCTCTGACCAGATCATCATGAGCGAGTGAGCTCTGACATTCAGGATTAGCAGAAGGAGAAGCAGCCAGCACAGCTCCCATCCTGCAGCTGATGAGGTGTGCAGGATGTCTGCTGCTGTCCTCTGCAATCCTGGTTGATGACCAGGACAGAACTTGTGAAATAACCAGACAGCCATATGGTCAGCCAAGAAATTATGTAAATATTTTATCTGAAATATCCATAGGACAGTGACTCTGTTTTTCACACATGGCATCATTTAGGAGTTATGGCCTGGACACGTGGGTGTACACAGCATACAAACCCTGCTGGGCAAAGATTTTGCCCTGATTTGAGCGTGACAAGCTGAGCATACATTAGGGATGGAGGATCCTATGGCCAAATCACCCTCCTCTCTTCCATCCCAAATGGGAAGGAGGTGTTTTTCCTGTACCTACCTCTATCTCTGTACTGTGTCATACATTCAAGCAGAAATGAGGAGGTGCTGAGTATATATCCATAGAATAAACTGCATCTTTTTCTTTTTTTCAATTCTCGAAATAAGGTCGGGAAATTATCTTTCTGTGCATGGACTTTCTGCAAGCTGGCAAAGAGGCTAAATTAACTGCATACATTATTCATTACAAATTATTCACTCTGTGCAGCACATACTGATTGTTTAGAAAATTCATTCTTTCTGTCCTAGAAATGTCACTGGCTGTAACTCCTTACCTCACCTTTGACAAATTCTGTTGATTGCTTGACTAGTTGCTTTAACTAATCCAGGATTATGGTTTGCAAGAATAATAATAGCTACTTCTCTAGCACTTCGCACATGAGGATCCCAAAACACGATTTCAAAATGCTAATTAATCCCCAGAGCACCTGGGAGATGAAGTATTCCTATCCTTACAGCAGATTTGTGGCACTTGAACCTCGTTGGGAGGTGGGAAGTCATTCTGCTGACTCACACAAACTGCTAGGTCAGGTGGGTCTCATTAGCTCCAACCAGAGAGAAAAAGCCAAGTGTTAAAAAGAGAGGGGAGCAAAAGAGAGGAAATTTAAAAAGGGGAGATGGGAAGGGTGTCAGAATCGTAGGCTATGTTTGGTTTCAGAGTCTTGTTCTTAGCGTAGTTGTAGAGGTATCTGAATAAATTACAATTAAATGGGAGTGAGCCCTTGCAGCTGGACTCACTAAGCTCAGTCTATCAGGCCTTTCTTTGCTTGTTTTTCAAGGTGTGTATCCTGAATTGCCTACATGAGCAGTCACGTTTGGGCTGACCCTGGCTGGATGCCAGGCACCCACCAAAGCCACACTGTCACTCCCCTCCTCAGCTGGGCAGGGGAGAGAAAACATAACAAATGGTTCATGAGTCAAGATAAGGACAGGGAGAGATCTCACTCACCAAAAATCATCACAAGCAAAACAGACCGAACTTGGAGATATTAATTGAATATTTTTACTGACATAATCACAGCAAGATAATGAGAAGACAAATAAGTCTTATAAACACCTTCCCCCTACCCCTCCCTCCTTCCTAGCTCTACCTCCTGTCCCCCCAGTAGCACAAGGAGATGAGGAGTTGGGTTCACAGTCAGTTCATCACACCTTGTTCCTGCCACTGCCCAGGGAGAGGAGTCCTTCCCCTGCTCCGGTGTGGGATCCCTCCCACAGGAGACAGCTCTCCATGAACTTCTGCACTGTCCCATCCCATGGACAACTGTTCTGCACAAATTGGTCTAACATGGGTACAACTTTTCCATGGAGTCAGTCCCTCAAGGCCAGCTGGAGCTGCTGCGTGTGCTGTGCTGGGTGTGCAGTGACCCCTTGTTTAGGACACCTGCCTGTTTGGTGCCCTGACAGATCCTTGCCCAAATGTGAAGCTATTTGATGTCTGGAAGAAGAAATTGTTTTATCACCCAAAGTGGTGAATGTGACAGCCTGGCAAACAGGTTGGATGATCAAGGATTTCCTTGCCTCTTCAGGTAGCAGAATGACTACATGGGAGCAGTGAAAGCTATGTACTGGAGCCAGGTGATCTTTGGCTGGTGGAAGGATTAATAGAAGAACAGTTTTTGCTGGATATACACATCACTTACGAACTTTCACAGCTGTCTGTGGGGAAACTGAGGTATGCAAGGCAAGAGGAACTTATTCACTCGCTGAAGCATGAGGAGATGTGAATATTTGGGTACTATCTTTTTGTCTTTTATGGACAAATTGTGATGTTTTAAATTTTGCCCGCATTGTTTGCTCTCTTAAGAAATTATGTGGAATGGCAGCTAAGGACTAAGCTAAGAGAGGGTGGCTCTGAAAGTGAAGCACGTTGTTCTCTGCAGCAAATAAAAATAGAGAAAACCCACCAAGTAACCTGGATTTCTTGTCAATGAATGTTTCCACTGAAAGTAAAGAGCAGGGGCTCTGAGTAGAGGCACACAAATGTGTGTTACTCCTTTAAAAATAAACAGAACTGGACATTTAGGTGAAACAAATGTTACCAAGGCTGGATAATTTAATGCATGCCAGGGGGAAGGGTAATGAAATGGGGTAGTGAGTGCATGACTCTTACCAGTGCCTTTGTGTAGAAGTGTGCAGTATGGCAGTCAGCATTTGTGCTCTAAAAATGTAATTACCGTCTCAAGAACCAAATCTAGTCACCCAACAAACAGGCAGAATGGCAGGGGGCAGCTCATGGCTGTGAGCTGCAGTATGTGGATGCTAATGTTGTTCTGGAACTGAAGTTCTTTTAAAAAAGGAGAAGGGGAAAAAATCAACAAATAAGCCCTGAAAGTCAAGAGTACTCATCATTCAAGTCAAAAAACAATAGACTGCCTAGCAGGGACATTTAGGCAGAAAGAGTGTGACACACAGAACTTACACATTGCTGCAGGTTCCACTGCAGGGCCTTATGGCATTGATTTGATTAAATAAGAGCAGTAGGGTTATGGAGAACTGCTGCTTAAATTTTCAGTAAAATATCCTTGCCAGCCTTCATTGGAATAAAAATAAAGGACTGACTGGGTCCATATGACCTAATTCTATTCTTCTTTGCACCAGCAGACGAAGGAATTGCTTTCTGGAGGTTAATGGCTTTAGACTTGCATGTAAATGAGGGGAAAATCTGATCTTAAATCTCAAGGAAGCGAAAAGTCGTGACAGGATTTAGCACAGACCTCTTCCACAGGGGCTGGCAGGGAGGGATTGTGTAATTAGAGGAGCCTGTAGCAGTGCCATTCATTCTGCAGTTGTCCTCCTATTTCAGTGCAGGTGAGGGTGAGGATTTGAGGAGGAAGAAGGGGGTGGCAGAGTAGCTGTGGATGGGGCTCTGCAAAGGGCTGTCCCAGATCCCACCCAGTGGTGTTTGTGTTGTCCCTTCTAGACAATGTTTTTCAGGCCAAGTTGCTGGACTGTCTATGCTGACTCTCCTTGGGGAGCACCTGGGCCATGTGGGAGGGGAATCAGGGGGAGTCTGGGCAACAGTGAGCTGCTCAAGCCTTGGTGACAGCTCTGGATTTCTGAGACCCCAAATACACACCCCACAACGTGGTGCAGTGGAGCAGGTGATTGTATGACCCTATTCCCTCACTGGCAGGACTCTTCAAAACCTTATCAAGTTGGAAAGGGACCAGGATTCTGGACCAGGACCCTGATCTCTCATGAAGGAATCCTGTGACAGTTTTGACTTCTTTTCTCTCTCTGCCAAGGGCAGGATGAATAACATGGGAAACAAGGGATCGAGTTTGGAGTTGGTTGTTTATTATCTCTTATTTATTTACAGTATTTACAGGCTCGTGAGCCGTGAGCTTAACTAACAAGCTAGGGCAATGAGGTAAAATGGAGAGCTTCTAACTCTTTCCAAGGTTATTTAAGTGTCAATTACCCAATAATAAGGTGAGACCCATATTATTTATACTTTTGCCCCAACAATGGCCACCAAGGCCTGCAATGTGGACCTTCTTCACCCAATTACAGAAAACCACCCAAAACCATGAAGAAGAAGGAAGAAGAAGGTCAAGAAGGAGGACTTAGACAACACCCCAAATCCTCCATCTTGACTCACACATATTACTACATACTAAAATTTTAAATCTAAATTTCTAGCATTCCAACAGAATCCTATGTTGGACCTGCAGGAACACACCCAGATTTAGTTGTGCCCCTGTGCTGATGAGGAAAAAATTATGTGGGCAGACAGGACCAGCCACGCTGCCCATCCTCACCCTCAGCTCCCCAAAGTTAGATGTCCCAGACTGGTTTTATTTCTGGTTTCTCTTTGCCTGCATGGCTCTCTCACTCTGCCCCTGGCTGGTGACATTCTGCCACTTCTGGGTGGGCACCAGAGCTGCTCCCTACATGCAGAGCTCACAGATTCCTTCAGGCAAGGCAAGCTCTGATGTCCAGGAGAAGTAAACCCTCCTTTGTGCTGTCCTGCTCCTCTCTGTCACCTGGGTGAGCCCAAACATTAACCAGAGAGGCTGAACAACTACTTTGAGCTTTGGAATCAGGGAGAAGTGCAGTAATTTTCCTGTTCAAAGGGCAGAGAAAACAACAGCATGTTCAGTATGGATATCAGATATCTGAAAAATCAAATGTAGCCCTAGTGTAGCTTTATGGGCTTCAGCAAAATTAACCTGGGCTCAATGGCAGGCAGGAGCTCAAAAGTTTTCAGGTGGGAGCTCTTAAGGGCATGCCTGTTTGCCCACTGTGGAGTGGATAATGTGTTTCTGCTGTTTTGCCATCTGCAAGCTCAAAGAAGATCTGTGGCTGGTGTCCATCCATTCACCCACCCACCAATCCATCCATCCATCCATCCATCCATCCATCCATCCATCCATCCATCCATCCATCCATCCATCCATCCATCCATTCTTTTCCTGGAAAAGGGGATGCATGTCCTTGGAACCTTAGCCCCTGGGGTCTGTGTAGCTGGGGAGGCAGTATGAGGGCAATGAGCCTGAAGTGTTTCTCCTCCAAGAGAGGGATGCAGAGGTGAGACAGGACAGAGAAGAATGTGTTATTAAAGCCCATTCTGTCAGCTGTGCTATGCAGCTTCAGGGTCCCAAGAATGACATTTCCCCTGTAAACTTCCATTCATTCTTCAGGAATGAAAAAAAAAATGTATTCAGGCATTGCCTACATGATCTATGATTTTATTTACCTTAATCTGTTACTTCATTTGCTCTCTGTTTGCTGCCTCTCACCTCTTTTGTATGTTTTGCCTCTTGCTTCATTTCTTAATGAAATGTGATTTCTACCATTTTCTGGCTCCTTCAAATCATCAACGAAAAACCTGGCATGGCTTTTTTATAAAGACTTCCCACTAATATACTTGTAAAATAACTTTAATCAATGCTACCTCTTGGGGAATTCCTAAGTAATTGCAAGAATGCAACTAATTATTGTGCTGTTACTTTACCATTCAGTCGTTACTCTTCTGTGTAGTCGTAACTTTTGCTAAATATTAGCTCTCTGATGAGCACCCCTGTTAGGCTGGGTTTTTTCCTCAAGAAAATGTGTAATTTACTTAATTAGTTCCATTCATCTGTTTAACTCCTTTGCTGCCGTGTTACCACTTTTGAGAATGTTTGGCATTTCTAAGTTAAAAGCCTGAGAGGAACTTCCTGAGGAAGAAGGAGGTGACTTCAGCTTTGTGAGTGCTTACTTACTGCAGGGGAAATGGTCAGTACCCTTTTCCTAAAGGGTAAACCCCCAAAATATCAATGCCTTTTGTTTCTCAGGAGGTTCAGAAAAGGGCAGGATGAATATTATTTTCTGATTCAGAAAAGCTGGGAGGAGGGGAAGTGTTGAGTGTTGTGAGGATGAGAATATTTGGGTTTTTTCAACCTAATTAAATGCAGAATGTTGCTGGTGTTGGTAGCTCTGTTTAAAAATAAGCATAACTTGTTTTCCCTCACACTTTAGACTGATGAAACCATAAAACAACTCAGGTAAGAAGAACTTTGAAAGATCATCTGGTCCAACCTTCCATGGGAATGGGAGCCTAGATGAGGTTATTTAACACCCTGTCCACATCTCTGGAGTGGTTGTTCCACTGAGGAATTGGATTTCTAATGCTGAAAAATTTTCTTTCTTACACTGAGATGAAATCTCTTGTCTTGCAGTTGTAACTGCTGCCCCCTTGTCTTCTCCACGTGGCTCCTTCTGAAGAGAGAGCTTCAGACCTCTGCAGTTGCCTTCAAATAGTGAAATACAGGGAGGGGCTCCTCTGGAACTTCTCCAGAGAAAAAAGACCTAACTCTGGTAAAGAAGAAGGCAACAAATGTATTGAGACTTCTGCCTTGCCAGCATTATGATGTTTCCCTGCCCCATTAGCAATGGACTTTTGTCTTCCCTGCGCTTCCACTTACTGCCCATGGATCTGAAGATCCCTCGCTGCTTGTACTTGGCATCCTTGGCCAATTTCAGTTCTAGAGGAGCATCAGACTTCCTGTCTAGGAAACTGCTGAAAAGCAGTTTTAAAGCCATTTAATACCGTTAAAAATGTGTTCATCTGTATCAATTGCAATGTATTACCTTTTTGTTATCAATTTCCAAAGATTCTGTAAAACACACTTTTTTCCTCTCTACTGTAGCCTTGGCTTTTGCCTGTATGCAGTGAGGTGGTGTCTGCTTAGGCACTGCCACTTGGAGTAGTCTGTGGCAGTTCATTATTGTTACTATTGCAATAATTATGTTAGTAAAGCAAAGCTATCACTAAGGTCTCCAATGCCAGCAGAAGCTTCTTTCAATTTATTTAACACTGAGTACTGACAGGTAATAATGCCTTGAAGAAGTGCTCATAAAAGACACTTTCCCCCCTAACCTGGTTAGAAAAGTTCTTATGAAATTATTGCAAGCACTGTATCTTATTCAGATTCTGTAAAATAATAGATTCTCCTGTAATGTAGGAGTGTGGGGATTTTTTTTCCCTTATCAAGTCTCTGCTGACCTTTTTAGGATTATTTCCACCTCGGTTGCACATCAATGCACCTGAGCAGTAGCACAAACTAAACAACCCCCAGGACTGCCCCATCCCTGGTGTGTTTGGCAATAAGAGGGGCTGTGTTGGCTTGGCTGACCCAGGAAATTCCTGCTCTCTTATTCCATGCCCTTTCCTACCTTGCTGTCTTTTCCTGGTTCAAAAATCCCTGTTCTCTCATTCCGTGCCCTTTCCTACCTCGCTCTCTTTTCCTGGTTCAGTAGTGCATGGCCACGGGCAAGGCCTGCAGACCCAAGGGGCAGGGCAGCCTGGGAATGAGCTGGGAATTCCATCATCCCAGCACTTCTTTGCTCAGTGATTCATGGGATTATATTAGTAGCAAACCTGACTGGCATTATCTCCCCATATTTGGGGACAAGGGGGAGAAAAGTGCTACTGGATACATTTGCAGGATAAGGGGAGGGGAGACATTTGTCCTGTGGGACCTCACGGCTATCAATAGCAAAAATAAAAGAAAACTGAAATAGTGATGGAATTTCTCATGTACCTGCATTTTCTGTAGTGCTGTGGAAAACTCTAGGTGGCTTAGTTGTCATCTGTATATGATCTATTGTAAAAAGTCCCACTTTCAGACGTTCTCAATCTTTGCTTAATGAAGAGACAGGCATCATGAGAGCAGTTTGTAACAAATTTATTAGCCAGTCATATGCATTTAATTAATGTATAGCTCTGTATTCTACTTGCAGGCTAAATTAATAAGGAACAGAAACAGATGGATGCTTTTATCTCGCTGAAAATGAAGACACACTTAATTTTCCCTGCTGCTGATGTAATTCCAGACTGATCTGCTGCCAGAGGTTCTGGTGGTAAATTTGCCTGCTGTACTTTTCAAGGTGTAAAGAGCATTTGGATTAAGCCTGACTCAGAGTGGTGGCACTTCATCTATTCCCTGGGTGAAGAGCCTGCCTCGCCTGCCCTCTCCTTTACCTCCCAGTGTTGTTTAAATGTTTTCTTAGTATGTGGAGGAAGCTGAACTGGGAAGGTGAGGAGACAGTCAGCGATACAATCTTACATGAGACCAGTGAGTAATGAGCTACGTGAAGGTGTATCAAGTCCTGAGAGCGGACCTGCAACCTCCCTGAGTGGCTTAATAATATAGTAAGAGGGCTAATCAGGGGTGCTTTGCAAATCAAAAGGTTTTAATCAATGGGAAAATAACAAACGATACAAAAACAAAAAGCAAAAGCCCAGCACAGCGCAAGGAAGCCCCTTTGCACCTGCTAAGGCAAAAAGCCTTGAGCACCTCTGAGCTCCTTTTTAAGTGTACAATGATCAAGGATGGACAATTTGGCTTGCCGCCAATAGAAACAGCTACAGGTTTTGAGAAACATTTCCAAAGCCCAACCGGTGCCCCTGTGCTGGCTCTGGGCCAGCCAAGGTGAGAGAAACACAGAAAGTTCTGGCGCTTTTCCATAAAAGTCAGGGGTGAAACTGGAATCCCTTTTCCTCATGTAGAAACTTTTTCTTGGGTGTGGAAATGCCCTGCAACAAGTCAGGTGTTTGTGCCAGGAAAAGGCAGGCTGTGTGTGACCCAAATGATCACCTGCCAAGGTCAGGTGGGGGCTGGCAGGTCAGTCCCGAGCAGGAGAGGTCCCAGGGGGTGGCTCCTGTCACCTGAGCAGCTGCACACACTGATCCTCTCTAATTCCTTGTGTGGTGTCACCAGGGAGTCATTCAGCATCCTAACAACAGCTTTGATCTGATTAATGCAGCCCGGCAAGAGTTTCCACAGGAATCAGCCATGGGGTGCTTTGGAGTGTGTCAACCTAACATTGAGTAGCTACAGGTGGCCTTTTGCTGTTGGAAGGGTAAAAAAATGTAACTTCATATTGCTGAATCCTCCTGGAATTGCACACTGTGGGCAGCATAATCCCTGAGGATGCCTTTGTATTTTCTTTAGCCCCAAAGTCACCAATCATCTGTGGTTTTCTCTGTCACCTATGTGTTAAGATGTTAAAGCAGAAAGGGCAAGGCTCTGCAGTTATATTAATACAAAGCCAGAACGAGACTCAAGAATGTCAGGGTTTTCTATAGTATTTATCTAAGGAAGAAGTGTCTCAGAGTGTAGATGACACAGCACACCAGCAGAACAAGTCACTTTGAGAAGAGCTGAGCAGATACTCTATTTCTTTCCAGCCTTTCCCATCCAAACCACCCGCCCCCAAACCAAAACCAAACAACAACAACAAAAAATCAAACCAAAAAACCCACCCCAAGAAAATACCCAAACCCCCAAGTAATTAGTAGTCAGGCCTGTCAAAACATTGTCACTTGCATAAAAACCATTTTCTCTTAACTTCCTCCCGTTTTCACAGTCAAACTCAAAATATTTTTTTAACTGGAAGACTTCAGAAAGCTAGCTGTTTACTTCCCATACACAACATTTGTCATAGTTTGACAGTTTACAAAATGTGTATGTTTGGATGAAATGGCCTTTTTCTTACAGAAAATTTCCCGCCCGTTCAATTTTCAGTTTTAAGTGGCTCCAGCATGTGAAGCAGTGTGTTATATTTAGCTCTTCTGTCAGGTGCTACTCCTAATGAAGCTGTGCAGTGGGCTATTCAGTCAAGAGCCTTAAGTGTTTTTCTTGAGACAAAAAAGAAGGAAGGAAGCATCAAACAACAGGAATAGGAACAGTGAGATTTCAGTGAGGGGAAAAGGCAAAATCAGTGGACCTGGGAATACTGCTAGGCACATTGCCACCATTAAAATCCAAAAGAAAGCATATGGTGAACTGTGACACAATATTCTAGATAATCAGATAATTTAGCAAGATTTAGTGGGTTGCTTTATGGCTGAAGCATGGAATAGAGCAATAATTATTAATCTGTCACTTCCACTGACTTTGACTACACAGGACAATTGCCGCTTGATCTACTCTACAAATCCAGACTGGCCACATTCTCACTTAAACTGTGCTAATTCAGGTTGTCAGAAGCTCAGATTAATTGGTCCTAGGGATGCCCTGCCATGTCTGCTTTCCTCTGACAATGTCTCCTCTATTTAGGGCTGAGAGACAGGTATGGGAACTGCAGTGATGCCTCAGCTCTGCTCCGGGAACCCACAGAGCAAAGGGAGCCTTGGATGACTAAACAAATGCAACAGTCCCCGCCCCGAGGTGACCCAGATCCATCCTAATGCTGAAAAGGCCTTGGCTGTGCTGAGGAGATGACAGATACCTCCATCTTTTCCACTGGAAGCAACCTCTCCAGCATTATGTTCATTGCTGGATGTAGCTTTGGATATCTCACACACACACCTCTGGCTGTGTCCTATGAAGATCGGTTGTTTGAGTCACTGGTCAAAAGGTTTTTGCTCTTTTTCTTTGCCATTTCACAGGTTGTCCTGGAAGCCCTTTTGCTGATTTCCACCATAGATTGTCTACAAACCCTCAAAAATTCCTCTTCTCCCTTTCTTTTCTTCCTGCCCCGTCTTGCCTATTTTCTCCTCCCACTCTTTTTAGGAGCACACTGTGCTCTGCATGGATTTAAAGCCCTGCTATGAGATTTCATGCTTCAAGTTCATTACTGCTTACTCATGAACCAGGCAACAGCTGAGTAATTCACCTTTACAGAGCTCCTGACACCCAGGGGTGACCAAAAGGCTGAGTCTGAGAATGGCATCACCATCAAGGTGACTTCTGAAGCATCAGAGTACTAAATCTGTTTTACTGGTAGCACTGAGGGCTATTTCATGCAGAATTTTTGGAGGGGGTGAGATTTGTGGTGGGTTTTTTGTGTGTTTTTTTGGGGGGGAGTTGCTTGTTTGTTTGTTTTTGTTTTGCCTTGGGGTTTATTTGCTGGTTTTTTGTGGGGTTTTGTTTGTTTTGTATTTTTTTAATAGGCTTCCTGCTACACTACCAAACATTGACTCTTGTCTCAGTTTTTCTCTTTTGAAGTGCCTCCCAAACAGAGTAATTCTCACAGCCAAAGCACTGTGAGGATTTTATCCTGCAGTTTAAAAAGAAACAGTGTTTGATATCAAGCAAAAAAATATTTCCTTAACCTTCCTCTGTGGAAACACACAAAAAAGTTGCTGTGAATGTATGGCCTGAGACAAAGGTGGAGTAATTCATTCACCTGCCTTGTCTTCAGGGTGCACAATGAATCTGTAGCCAGACAGCATATTTCTTGCTTGGAGTATCCCAGCCACACAAATAAACATGGTTTTCTGTCTGAAAACTGAGAAGTAAATGAAAAGTGCTGAGAGGAGAAGCTGCAGGGTTTAGTGTCTGGGCTGCTAAGTCTGTCTTCTTTTCTTATTCCCTTTATTGATCATGTGTCTCTTCAGTAAGTCTGTCCTGCTCTCTCTATCAGTTTTCTTTACTGTCCTATTCCTCCGTCTCTGACCCATGAAACCTTGTTTTTTCTCTGTGTGCTTGGTGCTACAGGCTACACTGAGCCAAGCAAGAGAAATATGTGCAGGGCACTCAGAAATATGTGCTTGCCAATGGGGTTTAATCTGGCATCTCCTTCTGTGCTTGCAGCCAGCTGTGAGGGTGGTCACTTGCAGATGTGATGACAAAACATCGACCTCCACCCACAGCCGTTTCCCCCAAGCATTGGGAATGTCAAATTCTTAGGAGCAGCAGAAAATCTCCCTGTAAAATTGCTGAGCTGTCTGCATGTAGCCAAGCAAAGACCATGACTTGCAATCTTACTGTATTTTCTATATTCTATGGGTTTTTAATATCCTGGCTGCCCCTCTCCCCCCAGTACTTGCTGTGCTGCACACGTCAGCACAAAGATCATACTCCTCAGGGGTGCTGCTCAATCTCTGGGCTGTAAATCCCTGTGTGCCATGCAAATAACAAGGAACCATCAGATAATCTCTCATGAAGCTAATGGTGCTTCAAATGGCTGTACAGATTATAGTTCTTAGCAATGCTGAGGTTTTGCTGTCCTAAGTATCACCTGCTAATGGCCCCTCCTGTTCACACACCGTGATCACAAAGTGGGCCATTGTTTGTACCTGCAGAGCTGGAATTTAATGACATTAGAACTGTAAGGAAATCTTGGAGATATATAAAGTGGAAAACCATTTCCAGATTCTTTACTGCTCCTCCTCCTTCAAGAGGAAGTGTTCAGTTTATATTTGGGGTAAATGAGAGTTTTGCCAGGCCCATTGTGGTTTTCCTTTCTGGGGAAGCACGGGAGGATTTGCCCTCAGCAGTCCTCTCTCATTATGTGCTCAATAACAGACAGAAATAGGTTTAATATAATTGACTTAGCATTGTGGGAGGGTACTTTGCCAAGTAGTGGGAACTGGCTTGTGCCAGCTTAAAAGGTCATTGCTGTGTAAGAGTGTCCCTTCAAGCATTATCTGCAAACATGGCCTTTGATCCAGTGTAATTGATTTTAAAGTCTGATAGCTTGCCAAATTGATTCATAATATGAATTACTGATGGGAAAGATTCTTGAATTCAAATGTAAGTGGCAAAACATCGTCAACACAACCGGCCTTTGTTTGCAGTCTCTGCCTTCCTTGTGTTTAATTAATGATTTCCACAGGAACTGGTGGAAAGCCTAGAAGGCAATTGTGGAAATAAAGGCACAAGTGGGCACTTTGCCTACTACATCCCTTATAAGAGAAGACAATGTGATGAAAAGCCACTTTAATTAGCAGCAGCTATGGGTGTGTTTCCAATCTCATACAGGTAATTCTTTATTGTGACTTTATGTATTCACTTCATTTATTCCTGAATTACATCCTTTTCACTGCAGTCAAAATTGTACCTCATGATATGGAGAATCTTTTGACTAGGAAACTACCTAAAAGCTTACAGTAATTTGAAAAAAGAAGAAAGCTCACTCAAAAAAAAAAAAGAAAAAAAGAGCAGTTTCTTGGAGACTAGAGTACAAAGAAGTGATAGAACAGTTGCCTGTGTAAGAGTGCAATAAGAATGAAGTCTAGGCAAATGCATGGGGTTGGCTGGTGCTTGCAGGAAGGTCATCTGGTTTATAAGGATCAAGTGACGCTGGAAAAAGTCTGTAACACTGGAGAGAACCATTTCATTCTCCACACAGAGCAGCAAATTCAAAAAGGGAAAATTTTGCCTTATCTGAATTTCAATCAGCCCTGATATGTGGTAGAATGCTCTGCCCTGAGATAATTTTCCTGCAATGGAACAAATCCTTTTTTGTGTGTTTGTCTCTGCCTGGTCGGGCTGTTGCCCCAGTGGGTGGTGAGCACATTTGTAGCTCTGCACCTGAACTTTGAGGGTCAGGGTGACAGGTAACTGCAGATGAACTGGTCCAGCAAGTGAGAAAACAGAGCTGCAATAGCAGAGGGGGACTGCCATGGTCTGCTTTGAAGTCCAGTGCCTTGTCTGCATTGTTGCTCATTATTTCCTTCCCACAAACTGCAATATGCGTAGAGAACCCTCCCAAAAATGGGTCATGCAGGAAGGGCACTGCTTGCTCCTCTGTGCAGGTTGGTTATTTAATTCTGAAAGGCATTGAGCAGCATGAAACTGAGAATTATAATGAATTGGAGCAATCAAGCAAAAACTCGGACCCATTTACTTTTGTCATCTTCTATTAGTGTCCTTATTAGTGGGGAGTGCTGCATGAGTCTCTTGCTGTCAGAACCCAAAAGTGACTCTTTTGGTCACTTTAGTAGCCAAAGGACTGGATTGGCCCAAACCAGAAATATCTTTAAAGTGTCATCACTGCCATTGAAAATGGCTCCAGCAGTGATGTGTGGGTCTGCTCTAATTACTAAGCTTAAATTTCCATTGCTGTTTAGTGAAAATAAAAGAAATCTTTACCAATCAGTGTGATGGATGTACCTGTTGTTTCATCTCATGTCTCAGTAAGGGGGAGGGAAACCTTCAGTTCCAAGCTGTTTTCAATGGCTGATGGTTCTTGGGTTGAATTGCCAGAGGGCAGAGAATTTGGTCTCACAGAGACAGGTTGTAAAGAAAGGAACAATAAAAAATAAAATTTGATAAACTGAGACATGTGGTCTCTTGTATTCAAAGCCTACCAAAGGTTTTATGCAGGCTGTAATTCAAAACCACCATCAGATTATTGACAGACTCAGGGACCTGGTAGATAAGGAAATTGGAAAGAAATAAAATGTTTCACAGGAAATATTCTCGAAGCAGGTGCCTCATTCCTTTCCTGTACAGCATGATTTCCATTTTGATGCTCTCAGCTAACCACATGTCATCTATTGCAAGAAACTTTTGTGACATTCAGAGCAGTCAGGCACATTTGTCTCCAAGCATTTAGCCTGGTTCTGGACTTTAACCATTGACACAGAAATGTTGTGTATTAAAAAACTGTCATGTAAGCCATGAAATCCTCATCTGAGATCTTCTAGGAAAGAAAAAATATGTAACAAAGGCTATCTGCTGAAGCCAGGACATGTGCCTCTAGCCAAGAGGATAGCACAGATGTGTCATTTGAAAAAATAAGGGAAGCTTCTGATGCTCCTTGAAGATCTGTGCTGGGGTTTGCCTTGTAAGAGCCATTGAAACTCTGTCCTGTTGCTTCCCAGTCTGTTAAAGTCACCAGAATTAGGAATTTTTTCTCCCTGTTGCAAAACCCAAAATATATTTTACAAAATGTACCCAACTAAGAATGCCTTAACCAGCTTCACTGTTCACTGGAGTTCAGAGAACAATAATCATCTTTTGTAAAGCAATGCACAATTAAGAGAATTTTTCTGCCACACTTCCACTGTTGTGAAGGACATGGTCAGAGAAGAGTATTATATCAATTCCCCCTATTTTTATCAATTTTGTTTATCTGGTCTTTAGCAGTACAAACTCTGTCTGCTATAAGGACTGCTTTCCTTGCTTTCCTAGGTCTGTAACTCAAAATGTGAATAATTTTTAGTTTAGCTTAATTTCTTTCTTCATGAAATTGACTGTAAACCTGTGATTTTGAGCTATCTTTTAGTGTTTTCAGTTTTACTTGAAAAAAAGAACTCAACCTTTCCTTTTAAGCTACGCAGGTTTAGTCTGAAAAGATAGAGGGAGAAAGAACTATTAAGAATTGTTCAAAAAAAAATACTAACGCAGGGCTACTATCCTGGCTGAGACTACTCAACTTTTCCATAAAGATCCAAATGCATTGCAGTTTTCATGTCCTTTTTTAATGCTCTCCCACTGTCTTCTGCCACATGCTTCCAGAGCAGGAGCAGCATGTATGGTCTGCTGCTGTTAAGTGGAGTCAGTTCAGCCTAAATTACACTTCTTCTAACTCCTGCTTGTTCCACTCTTACAGATATACTGTTCTCAGGATGACTATGCCTATTTTTCTCACTTAATTACAAAAATTAATGCTCCCAAATACTTCAGGGAGAAAGCCAACACTTCCCAGGAGGCTCCAGAAAGGGAAAAAATACCTTGTCCCTTGTTTAGATGTACAAGAGTTGCTTAGAAGTGATAAATTATTAGGTTCAAATAGATATTTATTTGCATCTACATTCTGAAACAGGATCATTTATGCCAAGCCAGACATCATGTTATAGAGGTTGGAAAAGCAAGCATTTCTAACCCTGCCACAGGACACACAAATGAATGACTGAAACTCCAAGGTATCTGGTGATGAAGAAACAATAAACAGTTTTTTTCTCAGGCTGAGCCCTTGTGGCTCTGTGTTCAGCTTCTCTGAACAGCTGCAGCATCTTGGGGCTGCTGTGATGTGCTGGGGCAAGTGGCAACAGCCAGCATTTGTGACCTTGGGAGGAGGGAAATGGTCAGGCTGATTGATTGTGTGCTCTGGAAGGCAATAGCTGTGGTTCTGGACATCACACAAGTCTCCTAAAGCAAGAATAATTTCCATTTTCTTTTTTGTCCCTTCTATGAATGTTTTTCGCTTTGAAGGTCCTTCTGCTTAAACAACTGTTTGCACAGGAGGGAACATTGTGTTTGTTGTGGGTCCAGACTTGTTTTCTTCCTCTGGATGGATCTGGGTTTGATGTTTGTGCTCCCGATGAAGTCCATAAGAAATTGGATGTGGCCTTTCTTTCTTCCAGTGGGTGCCTGGCAGAAACATTGTGCTTGTGAAACCCATGGACGCGGAACAACACAAAGGAGCCGTGCACCAGCCTGGACACACTTCCAGCCTAGCAGGCAATAACAATGCATTTGCTCTGCTTCATCTACCCTTGGATTTCACAGTGATTGACAGCTTGTAGCTGCCATCTGTTAGTGGAAAATCTAGTTATTGCAAGAAAACAATTTACTCACCGAATTTGAAAGGAGATTCTACCCTACTGCTTTCATTGCTAGGATGCAAAACACTGACATGATAAAAAATGTGGCAGCCATCACTGTAGGATTTTCTTTTGTATCCCTTCATGGGATCATGCATCTGCCCCCAGGCTTGCCCAGAAATAAGTAAAAAATGCTGCTGTGAGGTGTTAGTAGGTGGGGCTTCATCCAGCTGTTGAGGAACAATATGGATGAAATTCCCCTTTAAGACAAAATGTGTCTTTGGGGATGGTCATAGAAAAGTTCATTTTGTGACTGATGTCGTAAGGTTTTTTTTCCCATCCATTCATAATTGAGATGAAGACAGATTTGTAACACTTGGATAATATCCTTCTGTAAAAAGCCATTTATACCTCTGGGTGGGTGTGAGCCTATACACAGCTACAATGACCTCCTCTTCAAAGTGGCCACCAGTTTTAGGAAGACTTTCTGAAGTACTGATGCTTTATCAAATCTGGGACTTAAGGAATCCCTGGAACATCTTTGGAATGTTGAGAGGTCGGAAGATCAGCTCTGAAGTTGGACAACCTGTGTTTCTGTGAGCACTGGCTAAGAAAAAATAAAAGGTAGAAACTGTGCAGTGAATGCACAAAGCAGCTACAACCCATTTACAGTTGTCCAGGGGAGAGGGGGAAGAGCTAACCTGGAAAAGACAGGAGCAGATAAAAATAAGCTGAGTTAGACCAAAGGAGCTCACCTGGTGTGTGCCCCTTTGTTAGGAGCATCCTGGGAAGAGCAGAGGCAGCTTCAAAGAGCAGAAGGCAGAGTGGTGCCTGAGGGAAGTGGAGCCTCCCAGCATCATGTAGGCAGGGAGGAGCTGCAGCAGTGCTGCTGCCAGGGTGCTGGAAACTGGTTATCCACCATCTGAGAGCCCAGCCACTGATCACCAGTATTGGCTTTTCTAATTAGCAGCAGCATTTCAGGGCAAGATTACACTCACAGGGCTAGAAATGTTGCAGCTGAATGGTTCTGTCAAAAATTACTGGTTTGTCAAAACCAACAGACTTCGTGGAGATTTGTCAGTTCAGAGAAAATTGCTTGGAACAGTAATGGGAAAACTTTGAAGAAATCAGGCAATTTGATTCAATTCCTCAATATGGAGTGTTTCAACTTTTCTGTATCAAAATCTTCATTCTTTTTTCATTTTTTTAGTAGTCTATTAGAATGTCTGCTAGTTAGACTGAAAAGTCTTAAATCAACAAAATATCTCTGAATGATAAATTCAGGGTTCTTGCTTGAGGTGGTAGCCTTTTTTTCTCTTCCTTTTTAAGTCATTTTCTTCTATTTTGGAAGAAATGGTAAAATTCTGTGTGGGGAGAGGGGAACCCAACCAACATTCATTCTGTCTCTCCTTTNCTGAATGATAAATTCAGGGTTCTTGCTTGAGGTGGTAGCCTTTTTTTTCTCTTCCTTTTTACATCATTGTATTCCAAAATAGAAGAAATGGTAAAATTCTGTGTGGGGAGAGGGGAACCCAACCAACATTCATTCTGTCTCTCCTTTTGCTCCAGATTATACACTTGTCACAGACTTGGCAAATGGCTTCTCACCTGCAGTGATTTCCACCACAATATACAGCTTATAGACACCTGGGAAGATGTAAGCAGACTTGGAAATATTCCATGCTCTTTTTCTGTCAGTAAATGACCCAGTCTGAAACAGAAACAGTTTGGAGTCTAAATTCCATGTTGTTATTACAAAGCTTGCATGTGGAATCAATGAATGTTCATCTGGATGCTCCCTTGCTAATATGGAGACAGCGATAATGTCCTGTCAGAGGCACAATCTTTAGTTTCAGAAGAAGGTAACAGTAAAATAATAAAATTTAGGCTGGAGCGTACAGGAAGAGCTGTTGAAGTTAGATAACCAAAACTGGTGGGTCAAGGACTGGGAATTTCTTTCTGTCTGGGAGCAGAAGGAGTCAGATCAGCACATAATCACATCCTGACTGAGTGTAAATCTCTCTGGTAACCTATGTGTGTTTTACAAGCAGGGAAACGATTTGGAGAATATGCTGACCTCATCAATTTAGGAGTATGAAGAGTCAATCCAATTTTAGGGCTGTGCATTCCCAGGGAGTGCAGGAAATTGTATTAACTTCCTACAAAAGCTGTCTCAGGAGCTCTAGCAGTAGCCAAAATCTTTTACTTGGCATGATGCCATCCTAATTAACAAGAAAAAGGCATTGGGAAGAAGTTCTGCAGAAAATAAAACCAGGGATGAAAACCGGGAGCGTGGCAAGGGGAGAGATGCAGAACTACACACGATGCCTTAGAATTCCCTCTACTTCCAAAAAACCATCTGTGCCTGAGCTTGGCACAGGCCAGGAGGGATTCTCATAAGTGCCTGGTCCATAAATAAGTGCTGGCAGGTGGAGTTTACACTGGGAGTGCAGACACCTGGGATAACACTTACTGTGCTGCTGTAGGCTTGGGCCTGTGCCAGCAGGATGCAAAATGTAGGCAAATTACCTGGTCTGTGCCAAGGGACCCCTCTGCAGAGGGAAACAAACCCCTTCAATACCCTGAGCAACCTGGCAGCCACAGCCAGAGCTACCCTGGGGCTGGGACCCAGCACCACACAACAAAATGTTCAGCATCACCAGCACTGCTTCTGTGGCCTGTGACACTGCAGAACTGCCACAGGTGGCTCACCCCAGTGAAACAAACTACCCTGTTTAAATGTCTCACAGTGGGGTTGAGTTCCTTGATAGAAAATGCACTTCAGCTGAGAGAAACTGTAGGTTACCCCAGTTGAAAATCTTGGCTGAGGAGCCTTTTAGAGTCATAAAAAATGAGTTGCTTCAATCTTTTTTGTTGTTGTTTTCAAAGTGAACAGGATTTTAAGCATTACTTTGGATAATATTTTAGGTGGTATTTGCAAAAGATAGTTTTTTGTCTTTCTCTCTACAAAATGTTAGGACATGACATAATTGATATTTGTAGTCTTGGTTTTAAAACCGAATTTTCTTTCTAGAGTGTTGAAGTTTTCAATGCATTTTTGGTTTAATTTTTGAGAATAGGCTGTGTTTTATATGGGGGGGGGAAGTAAAACAATTTGAAAGAAAATACGTTTACCCTTTTTGTCCTGACCTTCCTGACCTCCTACATTCTATTTCCTTTTCTCAAGTATTCATCTACACATTTTGCCATCTTACTAGACAGGAAGAATAAGAAAGATGATTTACTAATATCCTCAGTATTTTTGTAGGCCCATATTTTAATGCTTACTCTCATTTTGGGAAATGAAATTCTGTGAAATTTTTGTTTTCCCTAACTCAGGTATTAATTTTTTTCTGTGTCCAGCATGGTTCAGGAGCAATACTTTTCATGCCATGTTGTCAGTGGAGATCCAGAACACTTGGCTTTGATGTTGCTGGTCTTTAAGTTTCTTCTCCAGGCAATTAGGAAGACTCAAAAAACCCCAACAAAACATATCCTAGCAAAAATGGAAGAAAACAGCACTAAAATTTGGGCTGACATGTGGAAAAGTTGAGGCCTTTTGTATAACCAAAGAAAGTATGCCCTGTGTTTGCAGAACCTCTTAAAGAAGTGAAAAAGTGGAACTGAGTTGCCCAGGAAGACTAATTGAACTTGGTAGGAAAACAGGACTAAGGAATGTGCACACAGTTCCACCAGTAAGTTTGAAGATTACACAAAGGAGGGAAACAAAGTGCTTATCATAATTCATAATATGAATTACTATTCAAATACAGCTGGATGTATTGGTAATGAGTGCAACCAAACCCAAAGGTATTAAAGCAAATGGAGCAAGCCAGCTGAGAAGCTGAACCCTGATCATTCAAGCAAACAGACCTCTGGGGAGGGCTGGGAGGGCAATGGGCTTTGGGGGTAAAAACAGGAACTGAGCTGTGAGATCAAGAACTTTATACTATGATATGACCAGAGAAAAAAAAGATTTCCAGTCTCTGACATTTCTGAGTCAGCTGAGCTTTGCTCAAATGTGGGGACACCACTGGGGTTTATAAAATGTTCCAGGTGTGCTTGCTGCTGTCCTACTCTGTTGAGTGTTGCATGCCTTAATTTGTTTTCATTTCTACTAATGAAAATAAATAGCAATGAGAGAACTCCAGGGAGGGTAGGAAGGAACAGCACTTACGTTTCAAAGCTCTGCAGCCCTGCTCTCTAGCGTGCAGTTGCAGTGTGAGGCAATGTTCATGTCTTGTTAAATAAAAAAACAAAGAGGGAAAGGAGAAAACAGTGCTGTTCTACCAGAGAGCACAGATTCCATCTCCCATTCACCACTTTACAGATTCTTTGCAGTCTCTGGCCCCAGGCTACATGAACATGCTCATCTGAATTTTAAATGCAATAGCTGAAACCTTTCTTTCCACCTTGAAAACACTGACAAAAGCATCACGAAATTCAGCCTGAAGTTGAAAGGTGTGGGAAGCTCCCTAAGAGTTACAGTGTGCTGCCTGCCTAGCAAACAGAAGAGCCACTGAAGCTCCTTTTCTGCTCCCCACGTCTCCAGAGGAGAATCAGAGCTTGAGCCTGGTGAGTTATGGAGGCCCTCGAGTTGTTGAATAGGAGCAATCCAGTGCATTCATCTGGCATCCTCCATCAGCTCCTCCAATTAGCCCCTGAATAGGGATCACTGCAAAACCTCCAACTCTGTTCTTGCTGCTAAGAACATCACAATAAGCGGCAATTAAAAGCCTTGTTTGTAATCAGCACAGGGACTGCTGCTTGGTTTGCAGGGCAGAGCCCCTCCTCAGGACTTGGAGGAGCCTGGCAGGCACGAGAGGAGCACAGCCCCTGGATAAAGCCTTCCCCTGATGGATGTCACACCACAGCAGATCCTCAATGATTCATCCCTGGGACAAGCAGCACATGTGGTTCAGCATGGAACCAGCAGTCACCCTTCCCCAGGTTGTGATCTCACTGGATTTACAGCCTAAGCTGAACTGAGCCCAGGTTATATTTGGCTCTGAAACCTCTTTAGAGAATTCAGAAAAATTCAGGGAGCAGTGGTGTGGGTTCAACAGTGAATGATTCCCCTCCGAGTTTTGGAGTAATGTAATGTTTCAGCATGGAGTTAGGAAGATACTGGTGGAAGTTGTCCTTCAGGGGAGATATTAGCCCCTTTCTGGGAAAATCCACAGAAAACTTGCTCAAGAGAGAGGTGCAGTGCAGGACTTTTAATATGTAGTTGTCACTGCTGTTCTCTAAAACACAACAAAAAGCAGAAAAGCAGAAAATGACTGCTCCGCTCCCTGACTGCACGTTACAGCACGACCTGCACAGTAAGTTCACAAAAGGAGAACTTTTGCTCTGTGTTCAGCCTGAGAAACACATTCTCTGTCTCAGTGAAGCCTTGAGTTTTCCCTCAGTCCACACAGTTATCCCTTTAACACCTTGTACTTTGATGTGAAAAAGGAGGTAGGAGTAAGGGGAGCTGGCCTCCATCGTTCTGTGATTCTGTGATTTTTATCTATTTGCATTCCTTCCACATTCACTCCTTCATGCTCTTTCTCCTCCTTCCCTGCTCACTTTTCCTTCCCCACACAGTGCTGACATTAGAGATAAGGTAATTCCATCTCAGGAGCAGAGTCAGTTCCTCAGAAGTCTTCAGGCTCACCTTCTGCTTCCCATTCCTCCACAGCTCCTGCTCTGACATAAATGACAGTGCACCAGATCATCTCAGAGCAGCCTCTGGCCACAAACCTCTGCGTGTTCCACTTCTGCTGCTGAATTTCCAAAGATTTAATAACTACCTCAACTTTCTGGATGAGCAGTTGCTCTTCATGACAGCCTTTAAATCAGTTCTACATACAGCAGAGTGAATAGCTGCCCCTAGTCACCGGGTGCCTGGCACCCCACCCAAATCATGGGATTTCACCCTGTGTCAGCCATGTGCTTAAGGCTTTCCTACCTTATATCTTTTATTTCATGGAAACTGGGTGAAGCCCCCCATCTGTGGAGATAGGACCAGCTTATAAATGTCCTTCCCATGGCTTGGAAGTGTGAGGGGAGAGAGTGAGTCAATCAGCATCTGGATCTCATGGAGCCATCACTGTGTCTGCTGGGAGCTTCTGAAAGAATCAAAAGGGCTTTGGACAAAGGCCTAAGACTGGCACCTGTTGGAGCATCCTGGGTGACAGTGACAAACCACAAGGAGTCAAAAAATCTTTAAACTTGAAGGTCTAGTGTGATCACAAAACTTTCTCTGTTCTGTATACAACAGGGAACTGAAGCAGAACCCATGTTCTCTTGCCTTTGGTGTGAAGAACACTTTATTCTGTTCTTTTAGGCAAATAAATATCCTTATTTTTTCTTTTCATAGCATGCTGCCTCATGCACTGTGCAACAAATGAAAATGTGTTGGATAGGAAACAGTGCGAGACAGAAAAATTGAATTTTAATGCTCCCTCCTGTTTTGAAAAACTGGTTTCTCTGAAAAATCAGAAATCCTGAAGTGATCTACAGCCAAGTTACCCAAGAAACCATCACATTGCCACTGACACCCAGCTGTGCTATCAGAGAGCTGATACCCTACTGACTAGAATGATTATCCTTACCTGCAACTAATGCAAATCTCATTTAAATATGCAAACAGATTGGGGAAAAGAGAAGTACTTCAAGGATTTCAAAAACCTGAAGTCTCTCAGCCTACTCCTCGGTAATTTTTTTTTTCTTTAGACATAAAGTTTAGCAGCCAATTTAACCAATACAGAGAAAGAAAAAGAGACTTTCATGAATATTGTTCATCCTCAGAAAAAAGCTGACCTGTCTGGAAAGCTAAAACCATATTCTCAGTGGGAGAGAATGGATACAGAAAAAAAGCAGCTGGGCATGAACTTTGCAGCAGTTTTACTCCAATCCAGTGATCCATAGAAAAAGTTGCTGCAAATGTGGATTTGCTCAATGTACATAAGGCTGTGATATTTGAAGTGCTGAGAACCTGAAGCTGACCTTTAATATTATTCTGCAATTTGGTAATGACTCCTCTGGACTCCAGGAGCTCTTTGGAAGGTCAGGTTCCACTGTATAACCAGTGAAAGAGTTTGGCGTGAATTTTTGAGAAATTAATATTTTGCAAATTCTAAACCATTTTAAGTTTTACATTTCTGATGGATTATACTAATTTTTTTTTTTCACAGCTGTACTTTTGTTTTGCATCCTGAGATTTACCTAAGCAGGTGAAACAATTCTTTATTCAGAAAGTATTAAACCATTAATCTTTCAACTCAAGTTCAGGGTTTGATTCAAATAAGGGAGGAAAACAGTCCCCAAACCAGCTTCTTCTCTGTTTTCACATTTCTTTCATGCAGATATTTCACTCCACGGGTATTATGACAAGTTTTATTATGGCACAATGTTTGCAACAAATTTATTAACCCTTTAAACTGAAGGGGAGGGAAGAGAAAATAGTTGGAAAATAAATGCATGAGTCTCACAACTTATTATCACATAGTGCCATTTCTTTCCAACAGTAGAACTGCAACCCATAGTGAGAACAACTTAGAGTGACAGAAACGATCAGAGTGTAAAGCTACAAAACTGTTTCATCTCTTGGAATCTGCAGGAGAGAGATCCTAGTGACACACCATGTCGTGAATGATAATTAATGTTATGCCACAGAAAACCAGTGATTGGAGATATGACCTCCATCACAAAAACACCTGTCTGGGTAAATAATTCTACTCTATTATAAAGAAAGGAGAAAGTGATGAGGCGCTTTCAATCAATTTTTAATTGTACCAACAAAAATGGGTATCTGTCATGGTGATGTGAGGGGAAGGACAATGATCATCCTATCAAGTTTGTTCACTGGAGAAAAAAATATGCTTTTAAGTGGTGCTCCATCATTTCTTGCTGAGCCAGCCAGCCTTTGGTGGATGACTGAGTGCTGGTTTTTGAAGGGGGAGCAACTCATTATGGGCTGGCCCTGCTCCCTCTGTCAGTACTGATAGCTTCTCACCAAGTTTCACGAAGAAGCAGAAACCCTTGGTTTTAAATCCAAATTCTTAAGTGTGCTTGAAATTGTAATTCTTCTCCTAATATTCTATTTGACTTCTGAGTAATCTTCTATGTCCTTTTGTGGGTTTTTTTGTGGTTTTGGTTACTTATGATGGTGAAAACTAAACTTCAGCCTTTGCAGTGGGGGTGTCTGCTGAAGTCAGGCACCCTGACCTGCCTCAGTAAGCCAGGAAGGGAAACAGGCATTTTTATATGGGACAATTCCTCTGACCAGTTTTAGACATCTGATTTAGTCTGAGACAATTGTCATGTGAGACACAGACATTTCTCCCCACCAAAACCACTAAGAAAGACTAGAAAGGATGGTTGAAACCTCAGCACGTTCCTTAGTGATGCCTTCATTTAACCAAATAAATCCTCTCATATCTTAAAAACAAACAAAAAAATGTCCCAGGCTCCTCGCTATAGATTAGATGTGCCTAGGACACAAGATTGCTGCAGACAGACTCAAGCAGGGACAGCCTGTCTGCTTTCTGTGGCCTGTGTAATTAATTTAATTAGGCAGTGGAAGGAGATGAGTGCAGAGAATTGATGAAGGCTGCAAGATACGGCCAGGGCAACCCCCCAGGAGGAGCACCCTTGAGGCAGTGCTGGGCCAAGCTTCACATTCCTTCATTTCAGCTGTCAGGCTGCTTTTCATGGACTTCTCCTGGTTTTCTCTGACTGTGGCCATCCTTGAGCCCGTTGGCATCATTTTTGCACCCATTTCTCTTATACCCAAGAAGGAAATGTGATTTTCATACAGAGGACCCCTGTGCTTGTAAGGATGAATTGAATTTCTTCAGAAGTTTGAATTACTTTTGCTTCGAGAGTACATCAAGGAGTTTTGCTTCAGAGAAAGAGCTGGAGCTGTTTAAGCCCCTTTTTTCAGCAGCTGCAGGTACCAGTGATCTTTTCAAATACACTGTTGTCTAGAGCATGGAGGAGAGGTAGCTGAAGAGACAGGGAAGAAAGGATCTTCTTGAGACTGCAGAAGGAATTAATCTGGCTTCATGCTTTGATGATGATATGAATCTTTTTCAGCATCTTTTAAGGGTGTTTCATAAAGATTTCAGTATTTCTATTTAGTGCTGAGTGCTAAAACAAATCCATGTGATTGAGGACTTTCTACTTTCCCTCTGTTCATCTTTTCTTTTGGCTTTCACTGACTGCGTACTCTTTCCCTTTAATATTTTTCCTCCTGGGAATTCAAAATACAAATACTTCTTTCAGTAAACTCTTACTCCCACTTCAAGCACCTTCCCAGAGCAGGAGAACATACAAGGAGCAAATGACATACCATGTTTCTGTGGCACCCAGTGTTATTGAAGGAGGGAATGATACCTTTATGTAGGGGAGCATTTGTGTCTCAACAGTGTCTGATAGTCTGAAAAATGAATGCAACTTGTTCAAACACTTGTTATTTCCAATTCTTTGAAAATGTATTATCCCCAGTAGGTTGAAGGAAAGTATTTAACTGGCATTTTGTCAGATTTTATGTATGCATTTTGTGAAAGTTAATAAAACAGCTTTTCTTAAGAGTCAACATAAGACCTCTAGAAAATGTAGTTGGGAAAGAATCAGAACAATTGATAAAGTTAAAAACCAAAAATGCTGCAGAGCAACAAGCTCAGGCATGTCTTGTAAGCACAACCATTTGGGCATAGCTGCAAGGCAGACTCCAAAACAATGGTCCAGAAAACTTGAAAAGTTTTATTTCTGGAACAATCTGGAAACATGAACAGACCTCAGAGGCTGCTCCTT
The DNA here is from genome assembly GCA_013399915.1 of Illadopsis cleaveri. Taxonomy (NCBI): domain Eukaryota; kingdom Metazoa; phylum Chordata; class Aves; order Passeriformes; family Timaliidae; genus Illadopsis; species Illadopsis cleaveri. Next base: position 576,745 of record VXBB01012983.1, read on the forward strand.
GGCTCCCTCCATGGTCCTGGCTTCATTCTTCCCCCAGCACTTGGTGGTCCTCCCAGGAAGGACACAGAAAGTTAGGAATGGAGCAGGACTACACCCTGGCTCCTCTTTGTTTCCATGTTCTGGGGACATCCTGAGGAAACATTGCCTTTTATCCACAGAGAGCCAAGATTTTCCATCTCTCATACAAAATTAGCTGTATGATCTTTATTCTTCTCACTAGTCCATATTCTTCTGGGTAGGAAACCTGCAAATGTTTCTTCTGAGCACTGTGAGCAAATAAGAATAAGAAGTCCAGGTCTCTTCCTCAGCAGGTTTTAGCTGCATTAAAAAACCCCAACCAAACGAAAAAAAGACCCAACACTTTGGCACTGTTTCTTCTAGGCATCAGGGGGAAGAAAAAAAAAAAAAAAAA
>VXBB01012984.1:23162-34071 GCA_013399915.1 Illadopsis cleaveri
CATTGTTTCTTTCACCTTTCCATATCCAATTTCATTTATCAGCAAACCCACAGTTTGTTTGTGAAGGCAAATATCTCCTTTTCCATTCATCAGTCAGTGGGATCCTTCCCATTGTTCCTTTTATCTCTCAGTGCTGGTTTTATCTACCAGCAGACCCGGAGTTTGTTTGTAAAGACAAATCTGTCATTCTTCTCAAAAGGGACCTGGCTGAGCACTGGGGGGTGTCACCCACTGGAAATGGCACTGGCACCCCTCTGTCCCTGTCCTCAGGGGTGCTGGGTGTGGATTTCTGCACAGAGCAGCTTTGGTTTGTCCCCATCCCCAGCCCTGCTCACAGCACAGCCATCCCTGCTCCTGCTCAAGAAGAAAAGACAAAGCTGGTGGGAAAGCACAAGGCAAAGGCTCCTGTGGGATGTGGAACCAGCCCAGGCTCTGAGTGATGCTCTGCTCTGAGCACATGGGCCAGGACATCCCACTCAGAGCTCTGAATTCTCCCAGGCCCACTCATCAAAACAGATCTTCTCATCCCCCTTGGTGTTCTTGGCTTGCATCTGTTGTTTTCGGGGGGAAAAAAAGACTTGTGCAGGAATTCCACAGATTAGAAATCCCTCCTGGAGTGAAGCAGCTGAAGGATTCAGAGCTCTGGTTTCCAGGGATGTGTTTTGGCTGGGTGCAGGAGGGCTGGTGCTGATGTCAGAGGAATTAAGGTTTAATTTTCCTTATTCTTCTCAGGATGCACTCCCCGACCCCGCGAGCTGCTTGCCACCTTCATGAGTGCACTCCGTGGGCAGCTCTCCAAATCAATTAACCTGATTGTTTCCCTTCTCAGGGCCATAAAATCACAACATTTACAAGAAATACGTGGGGCTCTGCAGTTTGCCATGGGAGTGTGGCTGGGATGGAGAGCAGTTCCACCAGCCAGAGCCCCTGCCACCCCATCTGCTGAGCACACCCCAAAAAAACCACCTTTCTCTTTGCTTCAACAAGTGTGGTTTGCCTAAATACCATGAGGAGGGGGCAAACACGGTGGTTTTTCTCTTTAATTCTTCTCAGATACGCTGGAAGGAGAAAATATAAACAGCTTTTTAATATGTTGGTTGGGAGGGGCTTTAAGCTCACCTCATCCCAACCTAGGGCCCCTCCCATTAAAACACCTTTCTCTTTGCTTCAACAAGTGTGGTTTGCCTAAATATCATGAGGAGGGGGCAAACAGGCTGGTTTTTCTCTTTAATTCTTCTCAGATACATTGGAAAGAGAAACCACAAACTGCTTTATAATGTGATGGAATGGTTTAGGTTGGGAGGGGCCCTAAAAGCTCATCCCAACCTTGGGCCCCTCCCATTAAAACACCTTTGTCTGTGCTTCAGGAAGTGTTTTTTGCCTAAATGTCACAGGGAGGGGGCAAACATGGTGGTTTTTCGCATTAATTTTTCTCAGATAGATTGGAAGGAGAAATCACAAACAGCTTTTTAATGTGCTGGAATGGTTTACGTTGGGAGGGGCCTTAAAGCTCATCTCAGTTTTGGCACCTCCCATTAAAACACCTTTGTCTGTGCTTCAGGAAGTGTTTTTTGCCTAAATGTCACAGGGAGGGGGCAAACGTGGTGGTTTTTCGCATTAATTTTTCCCAGATAGATTGGAAGGAGAAATCACAAACAGCTTTTTAATGTGATGGAATGGTTTAGGTTGGGAGGGGCCCTAAAAGCTCATCCCAACCTTGGGCCCCTCCCATTAAAACACCTTTGTCTTTGCTTCAAGACGTGTTTTATGCCTAAATGTCACGGGGAGGGGGCAAACAGGGTGGTTTTCACATGAATTCTTCTCAGATACATTGGAAAGGGAAATCACAATCCGCTTTTTAACATGGTGGAACCTTAAAACTCACCTCATCCCAACCTTGGGCACTGCCTGGAGCATCTCAATCCAACCTGGCCTGGACACTTCCCGGGCTGGGGCAGCTCCAGCTCCTCTGGGCACCCAGGTGTGTTTATTGTCACCTGTTTGGAGCCCCAACAGGGCAGCCCCAGCCCTGCCAGGCGCAGGGGAGCAGCAGGGAGTGTCCACGAGCTGCTGCAGCTCCTGCACACGTTGCTCCCATTCAGCTTTTATTCTCCGAGCATAAATAGCCCAGAGGGCCTGCAATGATGGTTAAATTGTGCAATGCAAATTGAGAGCAGGAAGAAAGGGCAGGAGGCAGTGAGACAGGGGAAAGCGTGGCTCTGCGGGCAGGGCTGAGATCAGCCATCCCAGGGGTGGCTTTGGGAGTTCCTCCTGCATCACTGCACCTCATTTCCCCGTTGGTGGGCCGAGGGAATGAGAAATTCTTCCCCCCAACCTTTAGTCTGCTCTACCTAAATCATGTTTAGCAGTAAAATCTGTTGTACATCCCTGTCAAAGGCTCATCTCCTGTGCGTGACCATCCAATGACACACAGCCCTGGCGTCGTCCCTGGCCCCTTCCAGAGTCATCTTTAGCTCTGGATAATTGGATCAAACACCAAAAACTCCCCTTGCAGAGTTCGTGGCATCATTAAGCCTCCAGGCAGGGGGATTATCACCAGCAGGTGATTTGAATTCGCTGCAGCAGCCAGCAAAGGTAAAAGCCACAGCGACGTGTTTGGAATCCTCAGCGTGGGAGGAACGAACTGAGGGACAGAAAGCATGAAAGGACAAAAACTAAGGAAAAAAAAAACCAACGCAAAAAAATGAAAGAAAAAAAATAAAAAGCCTGGGGTGTTTGAGATTTTTGTATCCAAAGGTTTAAGGTTTAAATGGAACAGTGAAGTGATGCTCAGAAGTTCTGTGCCAGTTTGTGGCAGGAACATTGCATCCATCCGAGCTTAGCAGAGATTCCTGGGAATCTCCCTGCTGGATTGCTGAGCAGCCCCATCCTCAGCTCTGTGCCCCCTTAACATCCCTCAGCCCCACCTCAGGAGCAGCTGCAGAGACCAGACCCCTGATTCAGGGAGGGGATCAGGGAGGTACAAATGTGATTTTGTACAAATGTGATTTTGTAGTTTTTCAGGGAGCTGCTGATGGGACGGGTCGAGAGCCTTTGGCACTCATGTTTCCCTCCTCACTGCTCAGTGCTGGAAGATTTTAGGATTCTCAGGTTCCAACAAGGAAAGGAAAGATTGGTGTTAATTGCCAAGTGCAGGAACTAATTTTCCTCTTGGGCTGTTTCCCCTCTGTGCCAGAGCAGCACCACCCTCACAGGGAAGGGGTTTTTTCCCCAATATCCCCTCTAAACCTCCTCCCTGGCACTTTGCAGCCATTCCCCCTTGTCCTGTCACTGTCACATCCCTGTGAAAATTCCCTCTCCACCTTTCCTGCAGGCCCCAGTGCCTCACACCTGAAGAATTCTGTGCCAGCGTGGCCTAAATCAGTTCTGAGGCCGCTTCCAATAGCATCAGGTGTGCCCAGAGGGTGGAAAAGTGGCTGTAAAAGTGGGACACTCCTCGTTTGGGCCATCAGAGACCTGAGTGAGCGTCACATTAACAAGGTCAGAGGGGGCAAGCTCCATTTCCTGTGATTATATTTGTCCTTACAACACGGGAAATTCAGCTTAGCGCTGTTCTCCAAATTGATTCCCAGCTGACTTGGTTTGAATGGGAGCTATAAAGTGAAATGAGAGCACCCACACTCCCCTGAGCACCAATGGAACAACACTGCTGGGAAATTTCACCTTTAAATAAATCACGCCCAGATTCCAGTGCACAGGAAAACCATCAATCCCTGGATAATGCTTCTTCCCCTGCCCCTGGAGTGATGCTCCTTCTGGAAAGCACGGCAGGCAAAGGGTTAAGGGCAGAGGAGCAGTGGCAAGGGGGGAATTGAAGGGAATTCTCTGGGCTGGTGAAGGGCAAAAGGGAAAATCCATCACTGTGTGTGTGCCTCCCTGGTCCTGTGCTGGAAACACAACTGCAGCTAGCCCAGGGATTAATTTAATTCCCAGGTATCATCTTTTATTTCAGAGGGAAAACAAGGGGAGGGGGGAGAGAAATCAATGTGAACGTTTTCCTCCTAATATTGTCAGACAAGTGCAGTAACCATGGCAACAGGAGGAGCAGCAGCTCGGGGGTTGTGTGTCTGGTAAACACATTCCCCGGGTTCCCATTCCTCCTGGTGCTCAGCAGAATGTTTGTGCTGAGCCCTGGCACAATCAATTCTCACCCTGATACCACCCAGGGCCACATCTCTGGGCTGGCTGCTCAGCACGGGCACCAAATGTGGGAATGCTGAGGATTCCCCGTGGGGAAAACAAACACAGAGCAGGCCCCAGTGTTCCTGTGGGGTGAGGGTGGGCTCTGCTCCCCCTGTGGTGTCCTGAGCCCTGGGAAAGGGCTCTCCACAGCCAAGATTTGGGCTCAGTCCTCACCCACACTGAGTTTTGGTGGGTTTGGAGCTCTCCACAGCCAAAATTCGGGCTCAGTCCTCACCCACACTGAGTTTTGGTGGGTTTGGAGCTCTCCACAGCCAAGATTTGGGCTCAGTCCTCATCCACACGGAGTTTTGGTGGGTTTGGAGCTCTCCACAGCCAAGATTTGTCCTCTCTGAGTTTTGGTGAATTTGGAGCTTTCCTCCCAAGGGCTGGTACCTGATTTCTGAGCTGGAAGAGCCTTTTTTACATCCCTGCTGTTCATCTGCACCCAGAGCAGGCCCACCCGAGCTGGGAACCATCAAAAGCAGGGCAGTTCACACATCAGAGTTTGGCGTGTCCTCTCAGCACAAACCCTGACACAAACCAATCTATTTTCACATTTTCCTGCTCCCCAGCTCCCCTCAGCCCTGATCTCACTGCTGGAAAGGAGGAAAAGCTGATGCCTGGTGTGGAGTGAGAGGAGAACTTGGACAATTGAAGAGCAAGAGCTTGCTCTGTGCTGAAAGCACCGGAGTGGATGAAAGGAAATATTTTGCTGTGTGGCCCCTGTGTGGGTGTTTTCCCAAGGAATGTGTAAATCAGTGCTGTCTCAGGGAGTGCTCACCCTCAGCCCCCTCAAGAACCCCAGGCCTGGTCATTTCCTTGCTGTTTGAACATCTTTGTTTTATTCAGGAGCTTTCCAAGCTCCAGGCTCCATTCCACGCTGATCTCTCAAACACATCTGCCAAGTTTTGTGCTTGGGGTCAAGGCAGGAAGAAAAGAAATTCGAGCAACGTGCAAGCCTGCCTGAAAATCCAGACTGAACAGCTCCCAGATGGAGTTTTTATCCAAGTTTCTTCCCCTTTTAGCCACTGGGTGCAATCAAGACGTGGCCTCGTTTCAAAGGCAGCTTTTCCTCACGTTTTTCTGGGTTTTATTTTCTGGAATCATTCTGATGCTGAAGAAAACTTGAACAGCTTCTGCTGCTCTGCTCAGAGCCATGAACCTCAGCAGAAGTTCACCGAGTGCAGCAGGAAAAGATTGAGGAACGACTGGTTTTATGGGGGGAAGGAAACAGGGAGAGTTCAGCATGCCTTGTCTAATAATGGAATTACTGCAACTAGGCCTGCTGCCATTGCCTTGATAATTTTGACAAGCAGCTTTGGGAATCAGGAAATTCAGCTGCTCACCTGAAATGTGCTGCTCATTTTTAAATTTTTTTTTTAAGAGACTTCTGAGGGAGCCTGGGTGATTACAAAGCAGAAATACACGTTTTCTTATCAAATTTTTTTTTTTTTCCTTTCAGAATGCACATTTTTATCTCGGGAAACCCATTGAGAAAAAAAAGCAAATCTGGGGCATGAATAATAGCAGGCTGCAAAAAGGCTGCAAAAAGAGCGAGCTGGGCTCTGGGCCCCGTGCAAGGTTTACCAAAAAGCTTCAATCCCGTGTTTTGTTCCTCCATTTCACATTAAAAATAAAGCCTCTTGCTGAACAGATTTCCCCAGGGGCAGCATCCTCTGAAGGTCTCCTGCCTCTTGCAGTGAAATCTCGGCTTATCTCAGCGCTGAGGCTCTGCCTGTGTTTTACAGCAGCCAACAAAGAGATTTGGGGTTGTTTGTCCATCCCAGACTGGCACAAACACATCGGGGTCGGGCTGGGGGGAGGGAGCCAGCAGGGAGTGACAAGGAAATGGTTCCTAGATTGTTTTATACATCCCTGCCATACTTTAAAGCCTTCTGGACACTGCCCAAGGCAGGAAAAGCAGCAGTTTTGCCCATCTGGGCGGCCCAGCTGAGCTGCTGATCGATGTTTTAGGGACTGGGGAGGGACCAGGACTGGTGGCACTCCTGGGAAGGGCTGGGACAGGGACACGAGCTGGGCTGCGCCTGCAAATCCCCCTCTGGAAGTGGATCTAGGCTTGGGCAGCCAGGTGGAAAGAGGGAGTGAAGGAGTGAAGGGAAAGTCTCCTGTCAAGCCTGAGATTCCCCAGTCAGTGAAGAGCAGGAACGTCCCGGGTGTTGATCCAGGGGCACTGGACAGTCAGACAGAGCCTGGCTCAGCTGTCACAGAGGCACCAGGAGGATGCTCTGGCCTGATCCACCTCCCTGGCATTTATTTCTCCCCTTTCCCAATCCCCCTCGTCGCATTTAAAACCTTTAATAACCTCAGGAAAGGTTAAAATCGCAGGGAGAGCTGACAGTAATTCCTCTTCCTGCAGCTTTTCTGAACCAATCCTCCTCTCTCCCTTTTTACAGACAAAGGGATTTGCTCTCCTTCCTTGGACTCTCCCCAAGCCTCTCTCACTCCCCTCTGGGAATTCTAAATCAGGACCACACCACGACGCTTTCCAGCGGGCATTGACTCGGTATTCAATGGCAAACGTGTTCTGATTTTGTCCCCCTGATTAATTCTGTTTGGGAGGTGATGAACTGCACCCCTGACCTCCCCTCCCTGCCTGTCAGGGCCTTTCAGCGCTCCCAGGCAGCTTTTAAGCAACTCGAGTAACTCAATCATCCCTGCAGAGCCCTTTTTGTGGCCGGGAATTGAACATCCCTTGTCCTCGGTGGGGAAGGGAGATGAATGGCTCCGGGATTTCAATATTCATGGCGTGGGGAGAGGCGCTGGTGCTGATGGAGAGACCTGCAGCAGCCTCACCTCTGCTCCTGGCAGGCCAGGCTGGGACAGGGAATCGTGTGGGGAGGGGAGAATTGCTTTGTTGTCCTTCCTGTGCCGTGCAGGACACGGTGTGAGGATTCTGCAGTGCTCTCCTCAGCAGGTTCTCTCAGTTCCTGCCCCTCCATTCACCACCCTCTGTGCCAGCAAGAGTTCTGCTTGGCAACGAAATGGTGAACCCTCTCCTCCTGGCTCCTCGGATGTTTTTTTCCTCTCCCCTTAACACCTGAAGAAGTCTCACAAATCAGACAGAAGCCCTTTCAATTTATTTTCTCTGTGATTTAATCAGGGCAGCTCTGGAGGAGCTCCACCCTGATCAAAGCAGAGCACAGGCAGCGTGCACTGTCCCAGTTTAGCTGGGGTTTTATACATGTATGTATAAAATGCCTGCTCAGAGATGCAAAGCAGCCAATTCCTGAGCAGCCAGAGCTCCTCGGAATCACGGCAGCCTTGCAGAGGTTCAAACCCCTCCCTGCCTGGTTTTTTCACTGCCTGAGGTTCTCCAGGGCGGATCATTCCCAAAATCCAGGTGCCTGAGCTCAGCCTGAGCAGGCTCTCTGCACACTCACCCCAGACCCTTTGTGATGAAAATTCGGCTGCCCACGGGGGAGAGGCAGATCGATCTGATTCTCTGTGTGTGCTCATGCTCATCTCGGCTGGGGAAACCTGAAAACAGCTCCAGAAATTCCCCCTGGGGCTCACCGAGAGGCTTCAGCCCAGAGCCATCTCCCCCTCCAGGGGCAGCAGCGCCTTTATGCTGCCGGGCATTTGTGCCCCAGGCTGCACCCGAGCCTGCCTGCCACGGGGACCCCAAACCCAGCTCCAAATCTCATTTTGGAGCCCAAATTTCAGCGGGCAAAGCAGCAGCATCGAGGACCCCGCAGCCAGGATTCTACAGCAGAATCAACCACCAGCGAGGAAGAGTTGAAACCAATCCAATGACCAGACTTTGCAAAGTTAAAATAAAAATAAAACCCACCCAGGAACTGTGTAAATTTGCCTCCTGGCTGCACGGCAGCAGCACAGCAAGCAGGGCTGCAGATTGTCAGCCTTGTTTTTCTCTGGGTGTCACCCACCGCCGTCTGTGTGAGGACATTCTGTTTGCCGAGGTCCAGGCCTGGGTTCTTCACTTTACACAAACAGCTGAAGGAAATCCAACAAACATTTGACAGATTCCTCGGAACTGGGGCGAGCAGGGGCTGGGAGAGCTCCTCTGGCTCTGCTGCCCCCAGGCAGGATCAGCCTCCACTGACCCCTTGCTGAGAAAGTCTGTTCCCTTCATGTGATCAACCTCCTACCAAAACCATTTATTTATTCCTTGAGCAACCCTCCAGCTTTTCCTCATGTCTGACTTGAAACCAAGCTGCTGGTTTAGCTATTAAATAAAGCAGTGGTCAAAATAAAAAAAAAAAAAAAGACAATTTATGGGGCTTGTACAAATCAGAAGGGAAGGGGGATGGAGCCCCGTTGTAAGTCACCCACGAGAGCAGCTGTGCATAAATAAATATTTATGGGATTGTTTCAAGTTGCAGCCAGCTCCGTCTCCAACTTCCCAGTTTCTGTCTTTAATCTGCCACGAGGTTTGCAGCAGATCACAGCGCTGACATTCCCGCAAATAACTGCAGCTCTCAGGTGTCACTGCTGCCCCATCCCCCAATCCCCTGCTGCTGTTTTTTATGGATATGGCAACAAAACAGGGAATCTGGAGCTGGCAGAGCAAGCACAGACCTACAGCTCAGCCTCCCACCAACTATTATCCATGCAAGAGCTGAATTAATTCCAATTTTTACCACCTTAGCTGAGCTGGATGTCCTTCTCAGAGCAGGTTTCATCGAGGATTTTACAGCAGCGTCACGCACGGATTTGTCATTCATTATTTGGCCATTAAATGGAGAAAATAATTTTAAAAAGCCAAGCCACAACCAAAGCAAGCAGAGTTGGTGGTGTAGTTTCCACCGTTCATTACGGGATCACAAATCCATGGAGGGGATCATTAATATGTTGCATTTAATTAGATCATGTACTGGTCACGTAGTTAAAGAAAACAGATTGCTGATTACAAGGAATAAATTTAGGGATGGATCAGATTAGTCACAGAATTGATGTTTGTGGTTTCTGACCATCCTTAAGAGGGTTCAAAAGCTCACGTTGGGAGGTTCTGCCTTTTGTGCTGGTCAGAAATGAAAACAGGGAATGCTGCAGGGTCTGAATCCCTGCCTGGATCCCTGCCTGGATCCCTGCCTGAATCCCTGCCTGAATCCCTGCCTGGATCCCTGCCTGGATCCCTGCCTGGATCCCTGCCTGAATCCCTGCCTGGATCCCTGCCTGCCCCACGGTAATCTCTTTGTGGAGTTCCAGGGATGAGCAGCCCAGCCCAGCCCAGCCCTGCCTTGGAAAGCAGCACAAGGAAATTCTCTCCTGGTGAAAGGGGAGGTTTGAGGTGCCACCGGATCCCAAAGCCCAGCCCTGTGCATCCAGCCCAGCTTCCTGCTGCTCCCTTCCTCAGCCAGCTCCTCCCAGCACACTGCATCCCTGGGGAAAAATCCCTGGGGAAAAATCCCTGGGGAAAAGGGCCAGGTGCTCAGCAGAAACCAGCAGCAGCTGCTGTTCCCCAGCACAGGAACACTCCTGGAAAATCCTCAGCTGGGAGGGACCCACGGGGATCATCCTGTCCCTGTCACCTGCCTCGTTCCAGTGACACTCTCTCAATCCAAGCTCCTGGCCCAGTTTGTTTTCAGCCCTCAAAGGGAGCTGTGAGGAGAAGCAGAGCTCTGAGGCACAGAATGTTGGGGAAATCATCTCACTGCCTGCCCCTGCACTCCCCCCTGCCAGTTCCCAGCCCTTGGCAGAGCTGAGTGCCTCGGCAGCAAAGGCTGCAGAGCCTGGGGAACAATTCCCTGCCCTCCCCAAAGATCTTCCCCCTGCTCTGCAGCCGTGGCTCTCTCCCAAACAACCCTCCCCACTGGGCCAGAGAGCTCCTCAAAAAACGCACTGAGCCACACGAGTGGCTCCTTCACTCCTCTCTGCACTCCCTGAGAGGAATCCTGCACTTGATTCCCTTTGATTTTTTAATTTTAATCCCTTTGTTAGGCACACATGGCACTGCTGGAGATGGCACAGAAGTGCTTTGTACCAGGAGGGGAGAGCTGAGCTCGGATCCCATTGCAGACCTGCCTGGCAAAGCCCTTTTGGGCCTCAAAACATCATTGTGGGTGTTGGACCATCCCAAATATTTGAATTTGGATCCTTTTAGTTACCCTGATGAGCTCCTGTTCTCATGGAGAGCCAGGGAAAGGCCTGACAGGCTCAGGATAGGCTGAGCCTTCACTGGGAATATCAAAGTTCATCTTCATTTTACATTTGCCACTCAAATAAGTGCCTTGATCCCCACCTGTCTCCATCTAATCGTGGTCATCTGTTCTTCCTGCAAGCTCCTCTCTCAGCTGAGACTTTCTCCAAGTCTTTCTGCTCCTGTACCTGAAATTGGGAAGAGTTCCCATGAAGTTATTCCCAAAAAACCAGAACTTTCCACTGCAGCTGGCCATGGAACGTGCCCCTGTTTTATCACCTGGCTTAAATTTGGTTCAGGTGGGAAAGCAGAGTATCAGATGCAGCTCGGGGTGTGTGGTGTGAAAATAAAACCTGGATTAGACTGATTCCATGAGGAGGGAAATCCCTGTCCATGCCTGGCCCTGGCTGAAGGGATCCCTTGGAGATGAAGCACAGGATAAACCATTGGCAAAGCAGAGGGAACAGAGCTCTGGGAATTCTTGCACTGTTTGTAGGGACAGGATCCCCCCCAGCCAGGAAATCCTTCCCAGCTCTCCAGCAGCTCCATCCCACATGGATAAATGTGGCCCTGGTTTGTGCCTGA
>VXBB01012985.1:0-13835 GCA_013399915.1 Illadopsis cleaveri
GCGGGCCCTTCCCGGGCTGCTGCTCCTGCGTCCCTGCCCTCCGCTCGGGCTCTTCGCTCGGAGCCGAGCCCCGCCGCGCTGTTGGACTCCGCGCTGTCCCCGGGCGGGATGGGGCGAGCGCAAAGGAGGGCGAGCGGTCTGCTGGCAGACCAGCATTAAATAAAACCTACAACAAAACAACCCTCCTAGCGCTTCTGGGAATGTGTTACAGTCCGTGGTGAAACTCCTTCGCGCTTGCCTTTGCAGGCTGCGTTTGTGTGGGAAGCAGTGACTGCGCTGGCTCTCGGCCGTGCTGGGACGCGCCTCTGCGCTCTGCTGCCAGAACTGCTGCGGGTTTGGGTTCGACTGCTGCCGGGGCGGGGTACACAATATTGCTGCTCTCTGCTTGCTCAACTTTCGCACTTCACCTTCTCTGGCTGATCTGCACATCTTCAGGTCAGATGGATTGGTGAAAAGAACCAAAGCTGATGGTTTAAATTGTCTAAGGTGGTTCTTAAGACAATGCGTGGACTAATTGTAAACAGACAGTGGGTAATGATATGTGGAAATGTTGGTTGGGAAGGAGATTCTTCTAGCTTGCCAAGGGTGCAGATCAAGTGACATTTTAAACATTTTACCAGTAGAATGCAGCAGCTAAAATGAGCATTTAGCTGTCAGTCATCTTCAGAATTATGAAGTGGTTAATATTTAAACAGGACTTATTTTCCCAGAGTTTAGTCTCAGGCCTTTGGCCTTTAAGTTCACCTTTAACTTGAGAGCTTTGAGACATGGAACTGAAGAGTCCTTTCAGTGACTGAAAGTTTCTGCACTTAGTTAATTCAGAGAAAGAACGTGTTGCCCAGAATATCAGGGTAGTTCACAAACTTCACAAAGAATAAGGGGAGTAGGCAAACATCCAAGTGGAAACTGACCCGCTAGAGCTCATGAATAGCAGTTCTCCATTTCAATGAATTAATAGGTTTGCTTCTCAGAACTAAAGATTTCTTATATTCCTGGCAAATCTCTAGCAGAAGGATTACAGAGGCAAATTTTTTTTGGCTAGGGAAATAGTTGTTTCTTCACTTTTCTGATAAAAACACTCCTCTGTATCATGGTACTAGAGCTTGAGGTTTCCACTGTAGAATCATCAAAGAACAACTTAGAAAAAAGTTGTTCTTCTGTTTGAATAAGATGTATACTATGCAAAGCTTATATTTTTCCAGGTTAATGAGCTGATCTTGTTCTGCTGGACTGCACATTTTCAGGGAGCAGCTTGTCAAGAGAAACATGGCTGGTATTTGACAGTAACAGGGGTTGCAGGCCTCTACCACTGTTAAGGAGCCAGGATTGTTTTGCTGACCATCTGCCTCCAATTTATCAATCCAAAATTATCTCAAAGCAGAGGTCACTATAACACTGAGTGGTGTCTCCCCTGTACCCTATTGATAAAGCTGCTTTTCATCCCTTTTTGAGCACTTATAAAATTGTGTCTCCTCTTCTCTTGGTTTTTTATACTGTCAGGTGAAGCAAGCCTCTGCTAAAATGTATGACTGAAAGCCATAATTTTTGATTCTGCCCTGTGAAAAGCACTTCTGTATGAGAAAAGCATTAATTGACTCCCCAGCACTTGGGTTTCTTATTTAGCATTCTTAACATCATTGGATAGTAAAGTTTAGGCAAGTGTGTATTTGAGTTGCAAGGGAATGGTATGATCTTGTCTCATTTTCTTCCCTCTTGTCCATGTAAATATGGTGGGAAATAAAAGATGTTATTTTTTCTAGGATTTTTCACCAGCTGGTCATTGATGGTGTCATAAATGGATCCTCAGTGAAGCACCTCTTAAAAATGTGCTTGGTAATGATTTTTCATCTGAAGATTGAAGAGTTTTGCTTCACTGTTACAAATTATCAGCAACAGATGAAGTGCTAGGAGTAGAAGTACAGGCTTGGTTTAGGTGGTTTTTATGGAATGTCCATAGTGAAAATCAGAAACCAAGTTGGATAAGGAAATGTCTGTCTGCAGACTGACCCCTTGTTAAAGCTCTACTGCTGCTGTCTGGAGACAATCTGGATTTCTTTATTTGCTGGGTTAGTATGGCAGATTGGATGAGAATATCACCATGTTTTTCTTCATGAGATATCTGTACTTTCCATTTCAGCTAGTTTTTTTGGAGTAGATCTTGTGGATGCATGAGTCTTTAGTCATCAGGTGTAAGTTTAAATGCAAGGTAAAAGATTGCAGAAGGGAAGCTCTGAAGTTGAGTGACTTTAAAACCATCAGTGGAACTGTGTTTTATTATCTGTTTTACACAGTTACTAAGTAACAACTCTGTTAGTTCAAGGATCCTGAAAGTGAGGATAGGCTGTTGCGAACTATCAAGAGGAACATAAATAAAGTAATAGTGAAGTAACAGATAATGACCTGATCTTTAACATGCGAGACAGCGATGTTACATATCTGAAATTAATTTAAATACCAACCAAAAAGGCAATCCAGTAGTGCTGTGTGTAGCTGAGCCAGTGTTTGCACCAAGTGCATAGTAAGGAGACTTTGCAGCCATTCCTGTCTGTGTGGAATCCTGGAGTGGCAAATGTTCACTGCCGCTCCCAGCTCCACTGTCACCTTGCTGTTGTTGCAGGGACATGTTCATGGCCTGACAGCAAAGCTGTGTTTTGGGGACGCAGCGTTGGCCATCTTTTGTGCCACCTGCTCACCCTGCCAAGTGTTCCAGTTTTGGTCTCCAGAGCCCTTTTTCCTTACAAGATCCAAGGCTCTCATATAAAACACTTGTTCCTTTCAAGACGGCTGTTTATTCTGTAGCAACAGCCACAGAATTTAGATGCCTTCAGACAAAAGATTCTGCAGATATTGTGAGGGAAAGAGAGGCTTCTTTTTTCCTTTTCCCTCAAGTTGAGATCTTTATCCCTTCAGCATCACCCCAGCTGTATACAGGCTTTTACGATTTTTCTACTCAAGTGCCTTTAATTTGACATCTTTTAGCTCACTTTTGCCTAAATGCCTGGCATGTTGTCTGTCCACACAAATCAATATGGTTCATTGTTTTGTGACACTGATGTTGAATTTTAATTTTTTTTTAACTTTCAGGTTGCAGCAGCCAGTGGTCATACTGTGGTGTTAGTTGACCAGTCAGATGAAATCCTTAAAAAGTCTACAAAAGGAATTGAAGAGAGTTTGAAGAGAGTGACAAAGAAGAAGTTTGCAGATAAACCTGAGGTTGACACCTTCTTCTTTATTCCTCTAGGAAAACTTGAAAGAATAAAAACTGTCATATTGAAGTTAGGATATTGCAGTTATGTATTATAGAGCATGTTATTATATTTGCTTAAAAAGAAAACTTTTTTTCCCAGTGTGCTCAAGAACCTGGACTTTCAGTTTGGTTTGTTGGGTTTTTTTTTAATTTAGGGGAGGTTGAAAGATGTCTTACCTTATTTTCTTTCCTTAATAAACTTCAGCTTTAAGATAAAGATTTAAACCAATTTGGCAATCTTTTAAAACAGATGCTAAGTGTGTAATGGAGTCAAATTATTCATCATAACTTAAAAACAAGCAGTCTTTGAGTGCTTACCTGGCAATTTTGGTAAAAATTTGGACACCCATTTTGTCCAAGAGCAAATAGTAACAAAATAGTCTTAAAATCTGAGTAAGGAGTCTTTCATTTTTTAATTTTTTTTCCTCCTAACATTTGATCACCGGATTACTGCAAAGGAAATGAGAATGCAAGTGACATGATAGATGTATAACTTTGCACTTGCATTGCTGAGTATGATTTGCATACAGCAAGGCACTGTGGAGCAGTTGATGGGTCTAACTTTGTATCCTGTGGGTTACTTGTTGCTATGCTTGTTTCTCTAAATTCCACAGCAGATTCATTTCTTCTTTTGATACATATTAACATATACAGTGTATACTGATACTGATGACTGGCAAAAAATGATACAGTAGACAAATGAAATGAAAAGGGCTTGTTTGCAGGAATATGGAAGTGCCAGGATAAGCAGAGCATACATATGTAATTATGGGAAGTCTTTTATTAATCAAAAAGAAAACTGTCCACATAATACTTGCACTTCTTGTATGACATTGTATTCTACCATGTAGGGTTTTTTATTTGTACTACATCTCCATTTACCCTTGGCTAAAAGTGTTGCATTTCTGTTTGATTTCTGCCCTCACAAACTATGTCAACTTACTACATAAGTAAACTATGCTGACTTACTAGACTTCTTAGTGAGAATATTTTTTGTCCCCACTTTTTCACTGAAACTGTAGCTACTGATTGACCAACCAGGTGATCACTCAGACTCTTGTGCTGAAGGTCGGACTAAAAGAATGAGTTTAAAGGTCTCCTATTTGCTTCAAAACAGATTTGATTGGCTAGGAAAATTTTGTCAATGAAAAGCATTATACCTCTACACACTTAGAACTTTCTCATTGATTTGGAAATGTGTCAGACTGCCTGCGCTTTGGGGGGATCAAAAACACCAGAGCACATAAGGGGATTCTCATGTGAAAGTAAATTAAATCACTGTAAATAGACATTACATCTGGTTGAAAACATTTCAGGCTGGTGCTGAATTCATTAAGAAGACCTTGAAGAACCTCACAACAAGCACAGATGCCGCATCAGTGGTCCACAGCACGGATTTGGTGATAGAAGCCATTGTGGAGAACCTGGAAGTCAAAAATGAACTCTTCAAGACACTGGATAAGTTTGCTCCAGAGTATGTGTATTTTGTTACATTTTGAAACTTAGACTATTTTATTTTCTCTTTTTATACTTACCGTTAGTTCTCTATTTTCTGTTTTTATACTTACCGTTAGTTCTCTGTTTTCTTAGCTGCTTTATTTAAAAATGAGTTTTGCCGTCTTAGACTAGCTCCAGACTATCATGTTGGTGTGGAATAGTTGTTGTGCCAGGTGCATATGTTACAAACATGCTCAGGTGTGTTGCATTGCTTCATTTGCTTGTTGCATTGTTCATTTGTTGTTCCAGGTGTGTTTAGTCATTAAGATTGCCCATCTACTTAGCAAGTTCAAATCTAAATCCAACTACAAATGCAGAACAGTAGAATTAACTTGTTCCAGTACACATGGGTTACTGTTAATGTTGTGTTTACTTAAATAGGGAAGAGTTAGGAAACAGCCATTGCTGGTTACTGTGTGTGGTGTAAGAGTGTAAATAGTATTTTAGTAGGCACTCATTCAGTTACTTACAGTCTCTGGAAATGTCTTTGAACTATATTTGATAACTGTTGGAAGCCACTGTTGAATTGTGTCCAAACTCAAAAATGCTGTTAAGGTGAGCATGCAGTTGCAGAAATTTGAGGTTTGTAATTGATGAGTCAGGATCACAAGACCTTGACTGCTTGCAGGTTGAGATTTTAACTAGTGCAGATAAATCTGGGGGTATTGGCTAAGAGGTATTCTAGACTGTCTAACCTGTCAACTGGGCAAGCTCTGCCTTGAATATCATGTCAAGGGAGAAAAGGTGTTGTCATTAGTTGACTTCAGTCTGGGGAGATTTTCAGGCTTTCTCCTACTCCCAGTAATTAAAATTACCTGCAATTTTGAAAACAGTAAATGTTCACAAGCAGCCACATACTGAGCATGGGGTAATTTGCCATTACCCTGACACACAAAAGTAGCTGCCTTTTGCATTTATGAGAGTACCTTACTATGGTTGGATTGTGCCTATTTTGTGCAAACAGACCATTGGTTGCCAGAGTATTTAATGAGCAAATTGGAGTGTGCGGAATAGTAAACTGTCGAAAACCATTCAGCAAGGAACTGCGGGCATGGGAACTTGGAGCTTCACTTAAAAATATGTATGTTTGGAACACCTGAGGCTTTTTTTAATAAGACTGAGCTGTTTGTCAGCATAGCTGCTGTAGAACATCAAATTTTACATTACAGTGTTAAAAGATACTGGGAGTTGTTCATATATGCTCCTGCCCGTTGCAAAAGGGATGATTTTGCAGGGTTGGGAAAAACGGCTAAGACAAGAAGCCTTCCTTTTTAAGAGCATATTTAGGAATTATTATAAACATACAGCTATCTTATGTGTAAGATAAAGGAAAGTGAAGTGAATGGCAAAGAAAATGGATTGCACTTTAGAAAGTCTAGATGAAAAACCCCTAAAATAGTGAAACTTAGCAGTGGAATGTTTAAAATATTAGCTTTGGATACAAAAGGTAATTTGTAACTGTGACAGAGTATAGAGTTGCAGATGGTGTGCATAGTGTGGGGAAAGACAGAAACCTATAGTGAGTGTTTTTCCATGTGTTAGAAGGAAGCAGTAGACTTTACTCATCCCACATGGCACTGTGCTGGAATGGAAAGCTCTCCCTGTCAGTGTTAGCATTCTACAGCCTTTTCTAAGACTGAATAGTTCAAAATTTATAAAGCTATTGTATGGACTATTGCATCAGCTCAGTAGGGGTGGTAGACTTGTGGTTAATTGGTAACAAAGACAGGATTTTTTTAAAGACAGCTTTGAGTCTCAGGAGGAACTTTGCTTCCGAGGAGCTCTTGGGCATTAATGGCCCTCTGAAGTGTGGGTTACAGGGAGAGACCAGGAAAGACCAGGATGCTGTGGAGGGAGGACTTGTCTTCATTCAAATCTCAGGACTTCTTACCACAGGGGTGGATGATAGCAGCTGGAAATGTGAGGGGCTGTGTATTACAGTTGTTCTGACGAGATGATGAATTCTGACTGTGAAATACAAGATGTGTGAAACCCTGCATTTTTCTTCTTTTGTGCTGCATTTCATGTCTCATGCATTTCCTCAGCTGCAACATGTACTTCTTCACCTCCCATTTTTGCACGATGAAGACATCTCCAAGGAAAATAAATGTCTGGGAATTGGAAAAATCTAAAATAGTACATTGAAAAAGCGTAACACAATTAGCTTAATTCCTCTTCCTTTTCTTATAAAATAGCTGTAATTCCTCTGAAAGTGGATCTGTATGTGTAGGGGATGGGAAAACTATTCTTTTATTGAGAGAAGTTGTATTTGTGAGTGGGGAGTGAATTTCTCTTAAGTGTTCAGACCAAGTGTAATAAGCCAGGAGCGTTTGGCAACTCCAGAGCACCATGGAAACTCAGTGTATTCCTCATCTGGGTAACTGTCCAGGTGAAGCAGTGGATGCTGTTTCTTGGGTGCCATTAGTCTGAGAACATACTGGTTTATGTTCTTGGAGCTTTGCAAAAATTGATGTTCTTGGAGCTTTGCAAAATGTGAAAGGCAGAATTGTCTGTTCTATTCCTCTCAGTATTATACTCACCATATTTGGTATTTATTACTGTGTTGCATGGTCATCATCTTTGGAGCAGAGTAAAAAGCATTGGTACCCATTCTTCAGTTTTGTTTTCCTTTTCTTGAATGGAATCAGTCTTGCATTTCCATTTTGAAAAAGGTCAGGCTAGGATTTTTGTAGACACTGCAGCACTTTTCCAAACAGGGTTGTAATGAAATGACAAAAGAACTTTTGGGTATCCACTTTCAGAATTTAGAAAAGTTCTTGCTTTCTGGTTTTGGGTTTTTTTTTTTTTTTTCTGTTTTCTTTTTCTATCAATAAAACAAAGTCTAGAATTTACCTTTAGATGTGGAAACTCGGCTTGGACCTGGCCAGTATTTTTTAGCTGTTCACTGTGTTAGAGTGAATGTGTTATAAAACTGTTAAAAAAACAAGTGTTGTTCAGTGTTTGCTGTGTAAGGCAGCTGGACTCTAAGAGTTGGATTTATTGGAAATATTTATTAATGTTTCTCTTGTGTTGGGCTCTGCTTTTGATGTCTTTCCCTGAGCCACTAGATGGCACCAAGAGAAAGCACTCAGGCGCTGGGAAAGCCATTTCTCTGGCTTCGCTACTAAGTGCTGGCTTCCCAAAGCCTCCCAACTCTGCTGTCACCTGAAGCATGGATTGTGTAATTCTAAGTCACAGAGGCATGAAAATTCTATTTTAAACTCAACTGAAATCAATTGGTTGGTCAGAAAGGAAAGTGTAACTAAAATGCACTTGTTCACAGTGCAAATTCAATGTTTTTCTTTTTTCCAAGGCTTTCTATTGTGTGAGGCTACAGAAGGGGTACTGAGGTAAAATCTCTTAAGTGAACTCAGATGTAAACATAGCAATGATTACATTTCACAAATCAATGTGCTTCTTTTTTATATGAATATTTTAGTTTTTATGTACAGTGGCAAATTTTTGGTGAGAGTGACTTGTATGCACTGACCTTGCAAGGTCAAAACTATGAAATGCAGAATGCTCATTTTAGTACCTCACTTCAGAACAGTATAAGGCCACTTTATGGTGGGGAGATAATAAAAGAATATATTTAAGAAGAGTAAACAGGAATTTTCAGGATTTTTTTATTTCCTTCACTATAAAAAAAAAGAAAACATAATAAAAAATGGAAAACAAAGTGGGTGTTTTTGTCTTGAAATGTTTTCTTTAATGCCACTATATGATGTCCCCATGACTTGGACATAACTTTTCTGAAAGCTCTGTTGTAAAGCTCAGTTATATCTTAGTACAATGTAAGCAAAATATCAATGTAGATAAACATTTGCTGAGTTCAGTAGGATAACTTTTTGAAGGGATAGTAGGATGCAGCCCAAAATGAAAGGTAGGTGTTAATCTCTAATTTAGTTTCTGATTTTCATGATTTCAAGAAAAAGCCATTTCTGTAAGGGAGACCATTTGGTCTGATAGTAGGGCTGTTGAGGTTTTGAGATATTTCTGGGAGAAAAACCCAAACAAACAAAAAACTCAAACCATTATAAATTGCAGTTAGTAGATCTGGTTTATGTCTGGAAAAGGACTTCATATACGTCTTGAAATTCTTGGCATTTTGTGTATCTTTTGCAGTGTCCTATGCCTGGCAGGTCTTAAGTTTTCTCTCTTTTTTCCTCATGATGATAGGTAGGTTTGCTCATCATGTCTGTCATTGAGAATTTTAAAACAAAGTAGATTGAAAATTTTCTGTAAGACTCCAAAGTGCATTTTTGATATTGCATATGATTTGGTTTCAACAAATGTGTTTAACAACAAATAATAATACCCTTAGGTTTCCAGGATTTTTGAAGGAATTACCTAGAATGGATTTGAGGAGTTAAATAAAATTTTCTACTTGCACAGTCCTTTTTTCTAGCACCTAACAAAAGTATTCAATACAATTCCTCATGAGTCAGAAAGTCACATGGTCTTTGCGGTGGTTATTCAATCTTTGCTGTGCTTAGACCTCAGCAAAAGGCCTGTGATAAACTGCAGGGATATTTCTGAGAATTCCTGGATGGTTAGCCAATGGATGTCTGTTCGTGTTTAGTGCCTCAGTCTCCTACTGTCCTTCATGCAGTCTGTATGTTTCCTGTTTGCAGGCATACAATATTTGCAAGCAACACTTCATCCTTGCAGATCACAAAGATGGCAAACGCAACCACCAGGCAGGACCGATTTGGTGGTCTCCATTTCTTCAATCCTGTGCCTATGATGAAGCTTGTGGAGGTAAGTGTCTTATGAGCACACCTTACAGGGGCTGTTATCATCATGTTCCATCATAGTAGCAACTGCAGCCCAGCAGTGCAGTTGTCAGCAGTGGGATTTCAGTTAGATTGACAGAGCAGATCTCCGTTTGCAGCTGTCATGACACGGAATTTGCTGCCTCTAGTGATTAGAGGGTGCTGCAGTCTCTGTTGAGGGGTGGGTTTAAGAGACTAAAGTAACTCCTTCAGTCTCAAGGCTCCTGAGTTCTCCACTGAGCAGCCAACAGAGGTGCTGTTTATAGCCATCATTTCAAGCAGGGAGGCTTATGAATAAGAAGTGCTGATGCCAGTGTAGAAATCAATTTACAATGTCAGGAGATGAAATCTTATTGCTTGTCACTTTTGAAACAAAGTCAGTCATGTTTGTTCCAATGTTTCCAGTACTACAGGCTGGGGAAGAGGTGCTGGAAATCTGACCAGAGGAAAAGGGATATGGGAGTGCTGACTGACAGCTGCTGAACATGAGCCAGCTGTGCCCAGGTGGCCAAGAAGGCCAGTGCCATCCTGCCTTGTGTCAGAAATAGTGTGGGCAGCAGGACCAGGGCAGTGACTGTCCCCCTGTACTCAGCACTGGTGAGGCCACACCTCGTGTGCTGTGTCCAGTTCTAGGCTTTTCAATACAAGAAAGACATTGAGGTGTCCAGAGAAAAGAAACAGAGCTGGTGAAGAGTCCAGAGAGTAACTCACCAGAGGAGCAGCTGAGGGAGCTGCGATTGTTTAGCTTGAGAAAAGGAGGCCAAGGAGAAACCTTATATCACTCCTTAAGATTACCTGAGAGGAGGTTGTAGTGAGGGGGAGTAGCTGTTAGAACCTGTTATATCAGGAACCGTGGCTGTTTAAATGGTTCTCTAGAGTGATGTCTTTGTGTTTCCCAGGACAACAGAGACTGTGTAGCTTTTAAAGTTGTTTTGATATGCTATAATCTCTTAAGCGTGCTTTCAAAGAATGGTTCCTTTTTATCATCCATCCATAGTGGCTGAGTGGGAAAGTGTCTTAAAGAAACAATATTTCAAAATGCTGTATCTATGTGTAAGATAGTTTTTTGTGTTGGTTACATATTTATCCATTGAAATTGTTTTTTTGCAAAACGTTTTGTGAATTTCTGGAAGAGTGTTCTAGATTACATTGCTGTAATGGGGAAATGAGAGAGATTCTGCTCATAAATATGTTTATGCTCTCTCTGCCTTCCCTGTACCCAGGTCATCAAGACTCCAATGACCAGCCAAAAGACTTTTGAATCGCTTGTGGATTTCAGTAAAGCAGTAGGAAAGAGTCCTGTCAGTTGTAAGGTGAGTACATTTTGACAGTGTAGTGTTCAGAGGGTCTGTCCTCATAGACTGTTAATTTTAAGGTGGTAGGTTTTAGTAGATGTATGAATGTTGCAGCAGTACTCTTGTTAGAGGGTAGAAATGAGCTGAGACACAGACTTCTTGTTTATCACGATAGCCTGAAAAGGGTCCTGGTTTATTCCTCTTCCCAGCTCAGCCATCCTGACTCCAACTATTCACTGACTCTGGCTGCAGCAAGCTCTGACTGTAGGTTTCCCTTGCAGCCTCTGACTGCTGGTTATTTCCTGCTAAACTATGACTGCAGGTATTGGTTTGCAGACTCTGAATGCAGCTTTTACCCAGCTAGACTGTGACTGCAGGTACCAAGAACAGGCTCTGACTGCAGACCCAGACTGACCTCACAGCAGTGATATTCTCTCTCTCTCTCTCTCTCTCTCCAGGATCCTCCCTTTTATCCCTCCCTCTCACCAGCTAACCCACTCCCTTTTATCACACTTACCTTTATTGGACATAGCTGTTACTCATCAGGGGCGAGGCTTTATGGGGTAATTAACACAGCTGTTACTTATCAGGGGCATGGTCACCTGTATTCCCTTCTACATATGAGCACTTCAAAAATTTCCAGGCTGCTTCTTGTCCAGTTTGTCTTTGTAATTAAAAGGAATTTGACAAAGAAAACACCCACATTTACCACAAACTCTTCAAAGTCCAGTGACTGTAGACATCTTGTCTAGAGCAGCAAAACTCACAGGTATCAGGGCTTACTGTTATGGAGTCTTTTTTCAAGTCCTGCAGAAGCACAGACTGGAGAGCTTAAGCAGGAGCTCATCTTTAGCCATGCCAGACACAAAGCTGCTGCCTCTTGTACTGTGAAGCAGTTGGCTGAATCCTCCATGGTGTGTGCTCATTGCAAGTTTTTCTTAAGACTGCAGTTACTAGACACATATTAATCTTAATTTCTTCTCAGCTTTGGGTTTTTTTCTCTAGAGAAACACCCTACTTCAAAAGCACACTTTTCTGAATCCATTAAGCTATGGTCTGGATAGCTTTGTGCAAGTTAGTGCTTTGGGTTTCACAGCTCCCAGGAGACAGGTGGTCATAAAAAGAAGGGCCTGCAATCCTGTAGTTACCAGATTAATTAATTCAGCTTCTGGATGCTAGACTCTAATTCTGGCTGTGTTTTCTAAATTCTGCCTAAATTGCTCTGTGGCCTCAGTTGACTATTTCTGTCACAGTTTAGTACTATGCGATGTGTAGAATACAGGATGAATTGTTATATATTAGCTTGGATAGAGAATAATACAGTATTCACACCTGATTTTTTTTTTTAAGTTCTTGCTTATAGAAGAAACATTGCTTGGGATTCTCTGGATTAAATATTGAGATAAAGTGAAGTGAATAATAAACATCTGACACAGTAGTAATATACAAAATAATACTATATTTGCAAAACTCTCTTGATTAATTGATTGTGCTTTTGATTGATGCTTATGCAAAAGAAGTTTTGTATTAATTTGTTACCTTCTGACAGCATATGTCTTATCTTTTCATTGTTAGTGTTGATGTTTGCTTTTAAAATGATCCTAATTTTCAAAAGCATGGATCACCAGTGAGCAGTGGGGGAGAAGCAGACTATTTAGTCAGGAGTGCTTCTGGTAGTGAACACACACACAAAAAAACCTGCTAGGGAAGAACTGCTTTTCTTCTAACCTTCAGGCAATCATATCATTAGACTCCTGATAAAGAAAAGACTGGGCATATTAAATTGTTTTAAGATTAATTGCTTTGGGCTTGTAGTAGTCTTACTGTTCTCAGTCATGATGACTGTTTATGTGCCATTCCTTGTTTGAATTCCACAATGTTTTATGCTTTAATACTGAGCAAATAAATGAGATGAAAAATACAGTTCAGAGAGTATCTCAAGTAATGATACACTAAGTGTCTTCATCCAGTTGTTTTATTTGTCATGTGACATTTGAGTGTAGTTTTGGTAAAGAGTGTTTACTTAGAATCCCTTTTTTATTTTTCATAGGATACTCCAGGGTTTATTGTAAACCGTCTCTTGGTGCCATATATGATGGAAGCTGTCCGACTTTTTGAGAGAGGTACTTGGTGGGATATTGACTTCAAGGGATGTTGACATATAAGATTGCTAAATGTTACATTGCTTCAGAAAAGCCTTGAGATTCCCTCAAATTTTCAGACATTAAAGGCTGGAAGTGAATAGAGAATTCTGGAAAAGCTTTCCCTTTCAAGCTGGAAGGGAAGCTGGAAAGGCCTTGCCTTCACTTTGAAATGTCAGGTTATGCAGAGTTGGAAGGTACTTGTGTGTGAAATTCCTGGTGGTGGAAAATGTTGCTGGCTTGGAGGTGGGAAGATGAGTGTAATGCCATTGTGAAAATAGCCTCTGCCAGCTCTTCAGGAACTTGCCTCTCTCCCAGGAGACACTGATAAAAGTGATTGAAAGTCCCGTAATGGGACCATTAGTAAAGTTCTCCTGCGTTCACTTACATGGGGGTTGTGGAATAAATCACCAGTTTTGAGGTGAGTGGTGTAATAATGTCACACTATGGTACTGGCACAGAAGTGATTTGAGCTCAGCTACTGCCACATAAAACTTCCTGTTCTCCTTCTGTGTTGAGTTTTACATACAGGTTCTTCAGGAACACCAGTCTCACTGCTGGTCTCTTTTGCATTATTATGTAGGTAAAAATAATCATGAATCCTCAAAGAACCACTGAATTTTTCAAAGCATTCAAGCTTGTTTTGAAAAGAAGCCAATAATGAATGTAGTGGATAAAGATGAAATTACAGACTATAATTGCTTTTATTTCAAGTGCTCTGCTCATAGCTCTGTGCTACTAAGAATGTCATTTGAAACATTTGTTTTTGAAATCACTGCTTTTTTACAGATGAAAGCACTCCATTTTCAGGATTCCACCAAATATGCTTTAAATATTAAAAAATCTCTTTTAAAGCACTTGGAAGGGATGGTTTGATTTC
>VXBB01012985.1:13879-48750 GCA_013399915.1 Illadopsis cleaveri
AAAAAAAAAAAAAAAAACAAACCCCAAACCCACAACACTACTCATTTATCCATCATCCATCAACAGATGTACCTAATTACATCTCAAAGGGAGTAAAGAGCAAATTTAGTGACTTGAAAGGCAAAGGCATGAATGCAAGGGGGCATTATTCTTTGAGATAAAGTCACAGTTTTAAATAAAGTGTATGGGTGTTTCAGCGTGTTTAAAAGAGGTGCCTTTGTTGAGTGACATGTATCATTGTGCATATTTCAGGAGACAACAGAACTTTTAATTAAATGCAGAAGAAAACAGTCACTGAGTTTGTATGTTAAAACTGACTGCTTTTGCCTAAGCCAAACAATATTTTGATTTAATCTTTATTCTTTTTGTATTTTCTCCCACCATATGATATTTCCAAACTTGCTAAAGGTCATTTGTGACTTTTTAACTCTAATGAAATCTATTTAAAAACATAGTTGATGTCATGGGAAGGCTGATGGCTGTCTTTCAATTCATATGTTCCAGTGAATCAGATTACATTTTCATCGTATCCTTTGTATTTATTCTTAGAGTAAACACTTGAGCCAGATTGTCATCTACATTAAATGAAATTGTGTCTCCTTCCTGATAACCCCAAGCACTGAAATGCCATTTTATTGGGTTAGTCCTTGAGTTTTTATTTATACAAAATCTCATTCTGTTAAATGTGCGCTTTTGCATAAGCAATATACCTTTAGTATATTAACAATGACTTAAATGGGGCATATTGTAAATATTAATGTATAGTGGTCTGTGCTGCTCTTTCGTTAGTGGAAAAACTAAAAAGCAGTCAGCTAAGTTTCTATGGAAGTCTGCTTTATACTAGGAGAGACTAGAATGAACTAGGGATTATAGCCCTTGTTTGCCCTTTTACTATTTTTTATTGCATTGTAGTGAAACTGTCAGGTGGCCAAGTCCCAAGTTTGACAAAGTGGGACAAATCTTTTAAGAAAGCAGGTCTGTATACCTGCATCAACTGCAAATGAGCTGAGGATTTAGCTGCGTTTGAATTGTGGAACTGAAATTACATTAGACTTAGGTGAGGTTACTCTCCACAGCTTCTCAGAAATAGAATGTGGCTTAAAAAAACATTGTCGGCTTTAAAGAGTAAAAGGAGGTATATATAAATTATTAGTTCATACAAAACTGTCACTGAAGTTGTTACCTTTACAAGAGATTTTGTAAATTTACTTCTAGGGTTCTCTGATCTTAGGCATATAAATTGCACAAGCTGTGTCTGCCAAGCTGCCGGGCACCGTGTATGCATTGAGCACGGAGGTTACTTAACAAGTACCTCTGGGGTTCGTGTAACTTCATCCTTTTTATAGGATCTGCAGAGAAAGTGCACTGCCTTTCTCAAAATATGAGTTTAGAGGCATGCAGTAGAGGTGCATCTGCTTTGGTGACAGTCTAAAATATGTATTCCCTGCTAAAGAATGAGGTTAAAGTTAACTCTGACAATGTGACAGTGCAGGATTTGTATTTTTATAGGCACAGACTGAAGCAAAAGTAACAAATTTCTGATAATTTTGATTCTTTCTTTTTAAATAATTTTTGAATTCATGAATTCAACTGCACCTGCATAGTCATTTCAGGTCTCTCCTATCTGCTGTCTCTGATCCCAACAGATACCCTGTGGTGATAGGTGCTGTAACTAAGCATGTTACTCAGCTGCTCCTGATACCCTCTCCATGTGTGCCTTGCCCATCAGCTGGGTATCACTTGTGTTCTGGCAGTTGTAGTGTAAGGGTAGCTCTGTCCTGTGCATCATTCAGAAGCTGCTGATCTCACAAAGTGAAATTGAGTTGTTTCCTTGCATACCCTGTTCTGTTGCCTCTAAAAGAAGCTCTTGTTTCTTCATAGTGACCAGTTCTTCCTTTAGTTGTTCTGATAGGGTCACCATGGTAGCTGTGGCTCCATCAGTAGTGCAGTGCTCTGTATTGAAATGCAGGAGTAAACCTGGAAAATGGAAAGCAGGCCTGCAGGGCTTGCTTTTTTTTTTTCTTCTTTTTTGTGAGAGATTCAGCTTTATGCTCCAGCATGTGTGTGCTGACTCCAGTTTTTGTGGCTGTGAAACATGCAGAGATTTCTGTGAAGAGCTGCACCAGGGTGAAATAACACCCTGTTAATTATTTATAAGTGGTGCCAAGGAGACGCGGAATCTTCTCTGTTCATCAAACTGTCAATCTTTTCTCTAGGAGATGCATCAAAGGAAGATATTGATGTTGCTATGAAGCTTGGGGCTGGCTATCCCATGGGTCCATTTGAACTGCTGGACTATGTTGGGTTGGATACCAGTAAATACATTATAGATGGTACTGCATGTTTCTTTTTTTCTGCTTTTCCACTTTTTAGCTAAATTGTAAATGTTCTAATGCAAATGTGACTCTTAATTATTTAAACTGAATGTTTATGGTATAGCCTTTGAACTGTTGAGGAGAAAGGAGTTAGAATTCAGCTCAGAATGCTGTATGAGTACAGCCTTTGTACTGCATGCCTGTACCCTTTGTACATGGGGACAGAACAGTGGTGACTTTGCTGACTTCACCAAGTGCTATTGGAAAATAATAATAATATTAACATTAATGGTATTTTGTATAACTAAAAAGAATCAGTGGGAAGAGTGATATGTACTGGAGGTGAGGAATTCTATGAAAAGCAACAAATGTTGAGACTCTATGCTTTTTCTACCAGCCATATTTTCATTCTTAATTAATAGGAAACACAGTAAATATCTCAAAAGATGTAAGTGAACCATCTCCCTGTCACTTCAGTTAATAAGTGGGTGAATGTTAATACAGTAACAAAAACATACGTCATTGGTGATGGCGTCTTGATGGTTGTGTTCTTTTGAATGAGCAGCTTAAACATTCTCTGAGGCAGAAAGTCACTTGGACAGTGGCATTTTCAGTGGAACCTCTTTTGCTTTTAGTCAGTATTGTGGAGTAGTGTTACATTGTTCTAAGTAACATGTGTTTCACAGGTAGAAATTCAACTTGGAATTTCTTTGCACTTGAATTTCTTTTCAGCATAACCTTTATTTTACTTCCTGGTACTTAACTATGTTTCAAAAGTTCTTCTTAATTCTTTTAAAAATCCTCAGTGGTAGAGATTATAAGGTGTTTGGAGTACACTGCATCTGAAGACTAATTGTTAGATTTGTCTGTAATCATCGCTACTGATATGGGCTTTATGAAGCTGTACTGCAGGGTCTCAGAGAGCCTAGAATAAGTTCCAGTTCTTCTTCAGTTTTCTGACCTTTGAATATTTTTCTAAGGCGATGCAGATCTCTATTATCTTTGCATATAAAGAGAACTGTTACTAATTCATCCACTTCCCTTCCTTTCCAGGATGGCATTCATTAGAGCCCAACAATCCTCTTTTTGCACCCAGCCCACTCCTGAATAAACTGGTAGAAGAAAAGAAGCTTGGTAAAAAGACTGGAGAAGGATTTTACAAATACAAATGAACTCCAGACCTCAAGAGGTGTTAAACTATCTGTATGTGCTGTTCAGCATTGCCAAAATACAGGTGTTTAAGCCTTCCCAAGCGTGGCACAAGCTGCATTTAGAACATAACTCACTTGTGAACTGAGTGATTGCACTAGTCAACTGCGGTCAAAGTTTGATTTGGTAGATTGTTTTTTTCTTGTAATTCCAAAAAACTTTCTATGTACAGTGCCTTCATGAAATGTTGATTTTTCTCAGGTGCAGTACAGAATGACAAATGAATTTATGTACTTGAAACATTATTATATTGATGGGGAAAATCCTAAAAATAACCTCACTTTCTTAAAAATAAAATTTTCAACAATTCTGTATTGAGTGTGAGGGCTTGCAGTTGTGTCTTGGATGGAGCCCACAGGGTGGCAGTCTCTTCCCACGCTGGCAAAGGCAGCCTGGAAAGGCAGTGGGTTGTTTTCTTAGGATTTTTCTTAAGTGCACTGCTAATCTGTAGGTGTAAATTACAGTGCCTTGAACAATAATGTCTTGAAAGACATATTTAAAAATAAATAAAGAATCCCACAATGGCAGGCTGCTCCCCGAACAGAAGGTTCCCAATAAAGCATTTAAAAGCAGAGCTCATGATTTGCTTTGGGGTTTTCTAGCATTTTCAATTAGTGGTTGAGGGCCTACTTTTGCTAGGTGTTGTAGAAACATAACGAAGATTTCTAGGTGATTTCTGTTCTCAGGGGCATAAGCTGGGATGCTGTGAATGTTTTCTGGAGTCCTACAAATTGGCTGTATTTAAAGTGTCATTTTTACACAATACTACTGTAGTTGAGTACCTTCAGGATTGCAATTGGGAGTTTGTGCTGCGTAAACAAATAAGTGTATCTGGCTGTGTGAGGCACCTTCTGTTTTGCAACTTCATCTCCTTGGGGCTTAGCAGAGCTGAATTTGTCCATGGTGGGAGTGTATCAAATCCTGTCTTTTCTCCAAGTATCGCAGAGCAAGTGGGCATGAGGATTGGTGTTCAGTTCCACTCAGTAGTAGCGTTCCTTTACTTTCTGTAGTTAGTGCTTTTATATATATATATCTTTAGTTACAGAAATTATGAATAATTATTTAATGTCAAGTTGCCTCTTCCTCCCTCCTCCATCATCTAATTCAGATTGCATATAAAGAAACTGAGGCTGACAGATGTTAGTTTCCTGGCACATGATCACATAAGAAATCTCTGGGTAGAGAATAAGATTTTTGGTTTATTGGATCCTGGTCTTAATTACGTATCATCTAATTTTGAGCCACTTGCCTTAAAAGAAAAGGGTTAAGGGAAAGAAACAGTACTATAAACAGTCTCTTTCTTTTACTAATATATTGTTAAACTGACTTGGTTTTACTGAAATACAGTCCACTTCTTACATATGAAGTCTGTTTCACTGAAGGTTCCTAATGCTCGTAGGTCAGTTTAGTGACTTTTAAATACTGCAGGGTGAAGTTAGCTTCAGTACTACTGTTTTCATAGTAATTAAAAATGGGAATGTGTATGACTCTTCTGTCTTAATGCTATTTGTTTTTTATAGAAAACCACTTAGGTAGAAGTAATTTGCTACTGCTCCCTTTACTTGGATGATGACCTTTAATTTGGAAAGGGGAAGGGTTATAGCAAGGCATAGCTTATTTAATGTTGAATGTGCAAAATATTTTTCACTAGTAAATGTGTTATTTTAGAAAAATAAACTTTCTGTAAAACAGTGCTTTCCTTTCACGAGCTCTAACAGGTACAGTATGTGTATATGTAATAAATAGAAGAAACCTGAAAATGAGGCATTTGTGAGTTGGACTTGCTATTTGAGAAGAGACTTTTTTTTTTTAGCAGAATAGGCCCTGTGGAAGTACTTTAGTGGTGGGTGGACACAGTTTATTTTATCAGCATGTGGAGTGCTGTGCCAGGATGAGTAGAGATGAGGTAAAGGGTGAAAACTTCAAATGCTCCCTCTTAAATCTAGATCAGAATGCAGAGTGGTGATTGAGTGACTGACTGTAGTCATTGAAACAAGTTGGGGGAAGCATGGACAATGTAGAAGTCCCTTTTAAGGGAGGAAAATTAGGGAAATAGCCAGAAGTAGGATATTAAGTAGTCACTCCTGAATTTTACAAGAATTTCTACGGCTTTGATAGTTTAAGGATTTCTAGAGAGCTTAAAGAATACGTAATGAAATAAAGGAATTTTGTGTTGCCACCTTTCCTTAGTAATGATTATTTCCCATGCCTTGCTGTGGCTGTGACTTGAAGTAGAGGTACCTGAGCCACCTTCCACTGCACACATTGTTGATGAAGGGGAATCTCCTGCTGGTCAGTACCTACGACTAGCATGCGGTACATTAGACCTGCTCTTACCATTATTAATAGTGGAAGGGAGATTGTGGAAAAAATGAGAGATAGAAGAGAAAGGAGGGAAGAGTGTTTAGTTTGCCTCACTGCCTACTTTTAAAACATTTAGTCTTTATTATCCTTTCTGCCAGCAGGCCTCACAGATTTAGAGCATTTTCCCCACTTTGGTCAAAGCTTTGGGATGTACGCTTGGCACAGCCTGAGGGCAGCTTGACAGCCAGCAGCTGAGGAGTCGGACGTGAGCCCAGCTACTGCAGCTGGGAAGATGGCTCCAGATTCAGCATCTGGGTCATTTCAGCTGCCAATTGTGCTCCATCTGTGGTCACCCTAGCTGCTGACAGGGCCGGGGAGAAAACAGGAGCACAGCAAACTTTAAACAGGGACTTGAAAGCAGAATTGGGCAGAGGAGGGTGCTCTGCAGAAGTGGCTTATGGAGCATAAAGTGCAAGAGGTGACAGTAAAGTTTGATCTGAAGAGGAATTGAGTGTGTAAAATTGATTGACTGAGCAACTGCATAAAATAACTTGGAAAGGTAACTTTTTTCTTTTATAGATGAGTTGTATTTGTCCCCCAAGCCATCTGATCCAAGGGTTTTGAGGTGATAATGCAAATATCCTTCAAAAACCAATTAACAGGAGTTAACTCCAGCATCTAGCGTGGGCTCTTCAGAGCCATGAGATGCAGTACTACCAGCCCTGTACTTCAGCAGTGAATCAGGTCTCTAAAAAGCAAAGGCAGTGGCTTCTGAATGAGATTCTGTTGTGGTTTGAGCTTGTTTTCTCAGTACCATATTTGGTGGCTTGTTCTGTGGATGGGGCTCTTACACACCTCCAGGTATCTGTGAAACTTTTGAGGTTCATCAGCTGATCTCTTCTGGAGACCCATTTACTATAAATTAGTGTGTATTTATCAGGGTGAAGAAGCAAAAAATAAGAAATTTGCTGTATAAAGTGAAGTGTAGTGAGATACGATTGTCTTGTTAAATCTGTATCTGTTACTAGAATGAGAAGAGCATCTGAAAAAGAGGTGTTTTGTTTGCCTGCCCAAAAGGTGATTTTGGTGTGAAAAGGTCTTGTATGTTCCTGACTTTGTGCCAGGCTTTGGTCAGTAAAGTCTGCAAGTGACTTAGGTGTAAGTTAATGCAATGCACTGTATTCCTCTGGCCAGGTGTGGTGCTAGGAAGTGGGTGCTAGAGGATGGAGGTACTAGCAGACATTCTCTGTTGTTTAATGCATGCTTGTTATTCTTGCACCTAGAGAAAGCCCCTTTACAGTGCCAAATGACTTCAAAGATGCGGGCAAACTACACACAGCTTCTGTAGTTTGTAGAGACCAACTTTTCCTAAAAATTTACTGCTGACACTTTTGGAGCTAATTTTTGCAAGAGAGGCACGCGTAGCTGTGGTGCTACGTTCTTCCTTTTCTAATTAGTACTGCAGCAGTGATCCACATCTCAGTATTTTTATTCACTACAGTTTGTAACCATGTGAGCAATTATAAAACTGACCTGAATAATGCCTTTTCCCTGTGCTTTTTGGAGGAGCTGAGACCAGGACCAAAAAGCAGATGCTGATTCTTTTGAGAGCTAGATCTTTTCATGTTATATGTTCCTTCAGTAGCTTTTCCTGTTATTCACAGCCAGAAGGATATGCTTCTACTGAATTCTGTTAGAGAAGGGTTAAGTAGAGCCACAGTCTGGTAATTGTAAAGATGATTTGTAGAATGATCTGCCTTGAGCTTTATGATCTTCTCAAAAGTTCACATCAAAACTGAAATCACTCTTTACATACCATTTACCATCCAGTATACTTGTTCGCTTATAAATGCAATGCTATGCAGAGTCTTAAATGTATGAGATCACAGAACAGTCTGTGATGATGTCAGGTGTTACTGATACATTAGATTTAGGTTTATATGCCCATGAAGCAACTTTGTACTTGTTCAATTCACTCTTCTGTTTTATTGTCCTAGAGGTTTTCTGTTTGGTTTTCCATAAATTGCAAATAACTCACGGCAGTGCATTCTTTGCAGAGAAACCAGCACTATAAAGCTCTAATGCTGACTGGAAGTTTCGGTTGCTCTTGGGGCAGGAATAATACAAAACATCAAACCTAGTTATTAAAGGAGCCATTTCTTTTGTCATGTGGTGGCATGAGGCATGGCAGTGAGGCATAAGGCCAGGATTTGTTTCCAGCCTGGGGTCAGAGGCTGCAAGTTGGCCACAGCACAGGAGGAT
This sequence comes from Illadopsis cleaveri, assembly GCA_013399915.1. Classification (NCBI taxonomy): domain Eukaryota; kingdom Metazoa; phylum Chordata; class Aves; order Passeriformes; family Timaliidae; genus Illadopsis; species Illadopsis cleaveri. The sequence goes on from VXBB01012985.1 coordinate 21,970, forward strand.
ATTTTAGCACAAGGCTTTTGCTTGGCGGGCACTAAGGAACTTGTCGCTTACTTTGGCTGTCCTGTGCTGCCAGATAACGGGATTTTTTTCCTAGCCTGCTGTTTGCTGCTGCTTTGCTTTGTGCATCTCTGTCCTGCCTGGTAACAGCTTCTTCTATTCTGGTCCATTTTTTCTGCCAGCAACCGCTTCTAGGGTGGTTTTCTGTAAATGGAGAAACCCTTATAGTATTCACTAGTTAAAGAATGCAAGTTTTTTGTCATTTGTAACTTAAACCCCCCATTTGGAATCTTAGCTTCAGCAACAAAAATGTTGTGGATTAACCACTTTCACCAGCAAGAGGCTTTCTGACGAGCTGTGGGAAGAAGTGTATGCTTGGTGGTAGGTCTACAGTAAACAGCTGGAATTAGCATGTGGTGAATTAGCACCAAATAAAATCCCCCTCTTTTTTCTTAATTATCCTTGCATACTCGAATGGACCTATTAAACATTTGTGCAATAGAAATTGGTAAAACCACACATTTACAGTAAGTGGATCATGGTTGGGCGCAGACTGACACTGCTCTGTTGGTGGCAGGACCTATGTAGGTAACATATAATCCAAGGAAGGGACCACTGATCCCTGACTCCTTGGCATGCAGTGGTGCCCTGACATGGATTGGAGCACTGCAGTCATTCAAAGGAAGCCCTTGCTTCTACACAGAATCTTCACCTACTTTACATTGACTTTGTTTGGGACCTGTTGCTTTGGCTCCTACACAGCCACAAGCATAAGCCAGGTGTAAGATACGCTGCATTTGTATTTTGCAGGCTTTTTAGTTGATGGTTTTCTCTAAAGAGGTTGTAAAAGGTAAAATGTTTCTGACAACTGCTTTATTTCTCTGAATATGTCAAGAGGGCTAATGGGTTCCTTACAGCTGAAGTTGCAATTCTTTCTTCATTGCAATTTAGGGTGAAAGTTCTAAAAGCCTTTTATTTCAGTTGGAAGCCTAGTGATGTTTTCCAGAATGTCTAAACAGATGAGGCATCTAGCTTCCTATGATTTCTTCTCAGCACTGAAATCCCTCTCAGAACTTGTGAAAAGTACTTATTGAAGAGCCTGATTTTGGGGATCCTAGTTTATTTTTAAATCATGAACCTAATTTCCAAAATAATGGGGAATATTAGAAAGGAACTGGCATGGACTTTAATGGCAAGTTCTCCCACCTCCCTTCAGTTCTTGAGACAATGTGAAAGACAACAGCCACTTTCATAATTTTCTTCCTCTGTTTCCTCTTTTTCTACTTTCTTGAACACAATTACTTGCAGGAACAAAATTCTGCTCTTGCTAATTAGTAACTTCAGACAGTAGCAATCAGACTATGCTAACAGTCTGAAAAAAGTACTACCTCCTGATTTCTTCACCCTCTCCTTTCACTTTCTTTTGAATCTGCTTTCGGATTGATTTCTGAGTGTTCTGCGACATCAGTGTCAGAGAGTGAGCGGTGGACACCCAAATAATGTTTTAAGTGCCTTAAAAGACTTCTGTGAGTCCTTTGAGGAGCAGCATGGGTGAAATAGACTGCAGGGAAATTGAGAGGGAGCTGATTTGAATGAGGCTGTAGATTCTGAAACCAGTCAGGGTACTTTTAGAAAAATGGCAGTGTTGTGAAGTGTGAGGCTGGGCTTGAGGATATTTCTTTTAATAGGAGAGAATATGGGGGGACAGGGAGAAGATGCTATGAATTTCATGTAAGTGGTTTTCCTGATGCCATTTTTTTATTGCTTTAAACAAAAGCATTACTTAAAACTGAGGAAGAAGTCTTTCTCTTTCCTAGAGACTTAGCATTTTATTTTTGGCTAAGACTGAAAGCTATTGTTGCCTAAGTTGACGCATAACTGGCAAATCTATGAACTGAAGCCAGTATTGTTACTTAGATCTAAATTTGTAAGGACATTTGGTTGTCATAGATTAAATGATGAACATATAGTTTACCTCAAAGACAGAGTTATATTCTGAAGACTATTTTCACATGTTTACAGCTGAAATCATTGCTTAGCCTATTGACGTGATACTTGAAGTAGCAGTGGAAGGGGAGAATAATTGCAAACAATGAGTGTGTCTGATGATCATACAATTGGCACGATCTTCACCCACAGGCTCATTGCTTTTTAGCAAAGACTTTTCCACAGTGGTAGACATTTCTAACGTTACAAGGAAGAAAATTTCTAGTGAAACCGATGACTTTGAAAAATTGCTTTTATTGTGTTTTTAGGGAATGAACTGTTTCAGTGACATAAGACTGGGCTTAGCTACTGCTGGTATCAGTTCGACTTGGAATTTCATGTCATTCATGTTATGAGAGTAGTGCTAGTCCACAGGCACATAGCCTTTCAATGTATTTATATTGAAATTGGGAAATAAAATCTAAAAATCAATCTAAAAGGAGTGCTATATTCTCCAATTTCTGCATGCAAGGAAGTTGTTTTGGAGAACTTGCTGAATCTGCTGGGGAATGAGAGAGAAATAACAAAGTTTGATATTTGGCAGCTGGAAATCCAGCAAGTGTTAGTGGATTTTAGATACCTTTGACTAGGAGTGATTTCAAGATGTGAATTAGCAAGGACATCCTTCAACCCCAACTACTGTATGCTGTGAAGAGTGTGGCAGGCTTTTCTATCCTGGTTAGGGGTCGTCTTCTGCAAATCACTTAATTTAATTAAGTATTGGCCACAATGTCTAAAAGAAACTGGATGAAATCTGGTAAAGGGACAGGTGAGAAAGCCCTGCCTAGTCCTCATTGTTCAGCTGGGAGTAATGGGTAGTTGGAACTGGCATTTGCACCTTTCCATTTCATCTTTTCTGTGAGCTGTTGCTTCTGCTCTGTCATACCCTCAGCCTAAGTGTGAGTCTCTCCACACTTCCCTGGGGTCATGGCAGGGTAAATGCTACAATAGCAGTAGTGCCCAATAGAAAATAGTTCAGGTGAAACTCTTAAATCCACACCCATCAGCTTTGTCTGTGCTTTGTTCTCTCTGTACTGTCTGGGTTTCCTTGCCATTGCCTCTGAAAGTGAGCTAACTCCTGCCCAAAAACGGCCAAGTGTTAAGCTAGTGAGACAATGGCTGGAGTAAGGTGAACTTAAGAATTCTTTGATAGATAGATATATATTTTTCATATATATATACTGATAAATATAGTATATTCCATGTTTATATAATTGTGTGGTTGCTGTTATGATAGCTATACCTGTAGTGTAACTATATACATGTCATTTAAAATATACCTTAATTCTTCTATCCGTGGTTTACATGAGTTACATATAATTGCACGTGATCCTCACAACATACCTGGGAGTTAAGGAAATACCATCCTTCAAATGTGCTCGGGGAACAGATATGCAGGGAAATTCTTCCTTCACTGGTCTAGAAAATAGTCTTTCTCCCCTTTCTTTCTTCAAATTGCATTTATTTCCAAACTGCACAGAATGAAAATACAGTATGAAGTGTTAGACCTGTGCTAGATTCAAGTCCACTTTTTTAGGTTCATAGGAAATCCAGTATTAGGTCATTGGAAAGGAGGGACTGCTTCTGAGTGGGTGAGAGCAGTTAGCAAAGCTGTTCCATCTGCAGGGAACTCTTTCTGCCCATGAGGACAGGCCAAGAGCAGAGGAGTCAGTCAAACACAAGAGAGAAAGGGGAGGAGCCCTACAGTAGAAGTGAAATCAAATGGACTAGAGGAAGAAGGGAGTAAACTACTTGAATATTGAGAAACAGCTTGCAATTCAGTTTCAGTATGTAATTTCTGTAAATTCACACTTACTAAATAATTAAATATGGGTAGTCATTACTTTAGAGTACCAGTATCGGCAGAATTAGACTGCTGAGTGCTGTGAGTGGTTTAATTTCTGGGTCATGCAGTTATACCAGTCCCACTCAAAAGGGAAACTTTGAGATATGTGAAATCTGCCTTACAAAATTTGAATTTTCAAACAGTGGCTAAAACCATTCATGGTTAAATGTGTCGAGGGTTATTAGATTAAGGTGTTTTGATTGTGAATTCTTTCAGGTTATTGTCATTAAAAGTTGAGTACAGTTTGAAGCTATCAGGAAAAAAGCAGTGACTGTTCTGTCACATGATTTGTTTGCAAATATGATTACTGCCTATTCATTTAGGATTAATAGAGTGTAAAAAGAAGTTGTTGCTGCTGATGTTAATCATGACAAAATTAAACATTTCACAGAGAAGAGTAAAAAGAAAAAATATTTCAGGGTAGCAAAAGCACCAACTAGAATGTAAGAATCTTGCCCATCTCAGGCTTTTTTCTACCATGTTGTGATGTGTGCTGTCTCCTCTTTTGTTACCCAGCACTTTGCTTTCATTAGCAGATGCCAAGAAAAACTAATCCTTCTATAGCATTTTGCTTTGTTAAGATCTGAGTCCTTGTTTCTGTGGCTTTTTCTCTCTGTCTTAAAACAGAGATGTCCTAACTCAGCCAAATAGATATCCTGTAGGACTTTTTTAGCCACTTTTCCTAGCTCTAGGAAGTTTTTACAAATTCAAAGAATGGCCTCTCCAGATAACTCTTCTGACCATCACTAAGTTTTGGACTATGTTATTTTTTTCTTATTGTGCTCAAGATCTTATTATGTCAGTTACCTTTTCTACAGTGAAGAGTACAGATCACTTCTTGGGTGAGTTGCTCTTCTAGTATGAAGCAGAAATTTTTCTCCAAGCTCTGCTGGTTTATGCTGATTTTCCATAGCTGACAGGTTAGCGAATCTGTTGCTTATTTGAATATGTTGGGTTTCTGGAAGGTGGGATGGGTGAATTTATCAAAATGTGGTTTGTAGAACATCATTCACAAGAAGAAAACCTTAGTTTTCTAAGGTTCCCAGAACAGGTATGCAGTGACTGTTATCTCAGCCAAGCAGACATCTGTGATTCAGTGAAGGCATGGTTGTTGCAGGAGGAGTGTCCCAGCCAAAGAGAAGACATCATTTAAAACCCATGGCCTGAAGGTATGACTGTTTATCTGGGAGGATGGGGAGCAATATTTCAGTCCTTGTTTTGACCTGGCCAAAACCTGGTGATTAAGAGGTTCATTTCCCCTATTTGTGGCACATATGTTCCTTTTCCTAGGCAGATGCCCATTTGCTTGCTTGGCTTTCTAAACCTAAGCTTCATATCTATGAGGAGACTCAGAGGGTAAATTCATACATTAATCCAGAGTTTCTCTTCCTGATGTGTCATAGAGAAATGAATGTGTTTGGGCATACTTTCTAGGTTTTTGGTTTCATCTTGGGATGAGTTTATAGCCAACCATTTTCCTGTTACAGCTTCTCCTTTTGGCTGACTTTCTTTTTAGCCCAGTAGTTTTTCACTGACCTGACTTAGAAGAAATATATTCATAGCTGACAGACTTCTGCCTATTTGTGGACTTCTTTCCCCTCTAAATGTTCTACTCTGTGTCAGGGCCTTATTCTGGAGGAGAGGATGTTAATCCCCTTGCAAATGAAGGGGAAAAACTGCAGCTGCCTTATGGGAGAGGTTACAGGGCATTTCTTAAGTCTCAGTAGTGTCCTTCATTTTCTGCCAGTCTTGCTTTAGCCTAATTAGCTGCCACATAGATCAGAGCAGGAGTCCACCAGGAAATGACATGGTTGCTTCAAAGCCTTGTGCACTGTAGTGGTTTCAAAGGAGTGCAGACAACTTATGCTGTGGATTCTACTGTCCTAGAGCCTGGAGCAAGGATTGAGTCCTTAAGGTCTTACACTTGCTGCAAATTGACCCAGCTCTCCCTTGTACAACTAAGCTACTGCCATTTCTGTTGCCTAATCCAAAGCGGAAATGACAACAGAAGATAATTCAGTAGAGCTGGGGAGTCCCTCTAAGCACAACTAGTGAATCTGTCATCACTTGCTGCGTAAGAAGCCAAAATTAGCTGAAGCATTGTTTTTTTATGTAACACAGGGAAAATGGCTCTGGTCCAGGTGATCCAGAAGCCTGAGGAGCCAGCCCATCCTGTGATGTTGGCCTGATTAGCTGTAAATAATCCTGGCTCAACTCCCCTGTTCTGTGTCTGCTGCTTTTGGTGAGGGGAGGGGGAAGGCTGTGTGTTTCCTAGGTACTGGGATAGCTCTGTGTTTATGAACTAGACTACCCATGCTGTGATCCATGCAAGAACTGCTTTTAGTACATGCACAGAACCAAGTGTGGGGGCAGAGAGTGGTTTGTGAATGCTTGTACAGAAGTGTCTGGATAATTAACTCAGCCATTAGGTAGGAGCATTTAAATCTTTGAAGATGTTTTCTGTGGGAAACACAGGATAATCATCTCCTCAGGCACCCAAAAGAGACAAGGTTAGATTTTGATGTCAGCCTAAATTGCACATCAGGAATTTAGGTGCTGGTTTTGAGTCTCACCTGGAGAAATTTGTTCCATGTCACAAGGATTTAAGCCTAGTCTTACTGCCAGGGTAGCACCATCGTTGCTTGCCTATCTTTACTAGCTCATCCATCTCCACTGACAAGCTGGCACAGTACAGTGAGGGCTCTTTAGGTCCCACAGGAACAAATTCCAATTAGCAGGGGAGTGCAGGAGTGGACACAGACCCAAGCCACAGGGGGCATTCTGGGATAGTGGGGTTACTCTGTTTCAGGTGTTCTCATGGCAATATCCAAAGCCTTGCATATTAGTTAACCTTTCCCATAGCTGTTGTATGAGAAAGGTATTTGATCTATGAATGAGCCCAACACATGGTGCTTGTTCACTGTATGTTAACAGCAGAGATATTATTTTTAGCTCCCAAATTCTTTTTCTTCACTATTAGAGCTGAAAGACCTTTTGTCCTTAAGGCAGGCAACTGTTCACAACAGTGTACTAGGGACGTGTTACATGAAGCTGACACTTCCATTGTGAACAATTTTTTTCAGAATGGGTAAATGGCTTTTTAAATAGCCATTAAAAATCTAAACCAAGTAGTCATGTTTTATAAAGTTCTAAAAAGAACTGTTGTCTTTGGAACATGTAATTTGCAGATCTCACTGCAGTAATCCTTGATTTAAAACAATTACAGCACTAAGTACTTGCCTTTTTTCCCTTTCAAAAAACAAAACCAAACCCCAAACCAAAAGCCAGACAGGATTCCAGCAAAGGCTGGGATAATTGAATGGAAACATAGCCAAGTCTTGCAAAACTCCAAAATACAGTTGCTATTCTCTTAAGAGATATTTTCTCCTGCCATCTGAGAGGCTGGTCACTTGTTTTTCTTTCTTCTTTTTTTTTTTTTTTACGTAATCACTAGTTGCTAGAAATAAATATTGCAAGAACTAATATGCTGGTTACAGCCTTAAAACTGGGCATGTGTGCAGTGCACACTGGTTTAAGAGAAAGCTGTTTTATAACATTTTTAATTATGAAATTTCTTATGCAACTGAGTTAAAGGGTCATTTATGAACAATCCAATTCCAAAGCTTCCTTAGGCAGTAACTGACCTATGTCATTTCTTGTAGCTTAAGCTTGACTCAGTCCAGTCTCACACCAAACAAGATCTGGGAGCTGGAATACAAAGAATGCTGATTCAATGTACAGTTCATAATATTTCTTCTCCACTCACAAATCAGTGGAGTAGTTTATCTATTGCTCCAGTGTCGGGGGTTTTTAAGTCCCTTAGTAGAAGTGAGGCAGCTATGCTGCTTGCTATGGCAGCAACATCTCCCAGGCACCACTGGCAGTAGGAAGACCATGCCAACTCTGGATGTCTAACTATGAAACCAGACCTTGCACAGCTGATTCTGCAGTCAGCTACATCCCTGGCTGTGGGATAACTTATACAGCTACAAGAAATTTAACTGTAGGCCTCTACCTCTTGTGTGGGCATGGACCACATCCAGAGAGAAGCAAATCCATATTCCTAATCATCAGCTTAAAACTACTGCTCCCTTCCCTTAGATTTTGCTAGGAAAATGATGATGGAGGGATCACTTAGGCCAAAGCTAACTGAGCAGCATTGAGCCTTCTCCATTCCTTATTCCTGGTATGGAACTGAGACTTCTGCTCACTTTTCAAAGAAAAGTAATTTTCCAAAATCACTTCAGGTGAGCAAACAACCAACCAGACACATTGCATTTCCTACAACAGAAGACTGGGCCAAAAGACTTCAGCGTTTACAAGTGCCTGTGCCTTCTTGAGCTTGCTTCTACCTTTGAGGGATTCTAGCAAAAAACATTTTCTTTTTTTTTAAGCCAATTTTAAAGACAGTTATCTTTAGTTTTATTACAAAGCTTTTATTAAAAAACAAATGCTCAGCACATTAACTCAAACTGGAATGACAAAAAAAAATTGGTTGACAGTATTTTTGGCAAAGGCTGTGCCTTACTATTTTAAAAAATGGGTACATCAATGCTCATTTCAACAACTGGCATAAAATCCCACTAACAGGCTAACAAAAACAGATACAAATACAGAACAATTGAAGTAATAATTCAAGTGCTGGGCTTTTTACAAGGAGAAGGGGAATGGGTGAGAAGGAGAACTCACTGCAGTCAGATTTGCTGGATGTATTGCTTATGTTTAGAGAGTAGATGATGCAAGACTAACATGTCTATTGACCAGCTGACTGTTGTTACATTTATTTAGTTCTATAGGACACTGTATTATATAGACTGAGAGGCCACTATTTGTTACAAATAGTTTAACAAAACAGCCACCTTTTTTCCATACAGATTTTTCCTCTGGCAGAAAAAAAAAAAAGAAAAACTCCTTTTATTTAAAAAGTATTTCAGATTTCCGACACTTGTTTAAAAGCTCATACCTAGTAAAATATACACCAAAGAAATTACAAACTAAAAGTTAAAATATAAAAGCATTCAAGTTTCTTAAAAAAAGCTAAAACCAAAATTGATCCTGTCGCACCATTAAATAAAAAGAAGGTTGAGCGTGTCATCCTGGTCCAGGCAAATTCCATTCCTCGATGTGCTGTATGGGGCAGCTGTGGTCTATGTTATTCTGCTGGCTGAAGCAGGCAGAGACAGCCATGCTACTGTGTTTGCTGACTCAATACGGACACAGATGAGACGGGGGCTTAAGAGTGCAAGGCAGAGGTGAAGACAAAAGCTGCTCTGCTGACCCAGGAGCTCATTTGCTCTATTTATATCAGGGCTGGACCTCGTGATAGTGAAGGATTTTGGCAGTGATTGTCTTTATGATTCAGTGTCTCTAGCAGTGACATCAGGGTGAATGACATCCTAGACAGACTCCTTGGGGGTGGTCTGTGCGGATGAAGGACACACCTAGGGTTTAACAAGCTTCCATCTCCAGAAGGGGTCCTGGTGTCGCCGCCTTTGCTTTGCAAGTTGAGAAAGCATTTCTTTTCCCACCTACAGGGAAGAGAGGGGGAAAGAGAGAGATAGAGTGATAAAGACTATCTGAAGCCCTTAAAAAAAAGTTCTTCAAACAAGCTGGTGATGGGTCACTGTAATTCTTGCAACTGTATTAGTGGAATGTGCATTACAATGTCAAAGTTAAATGCAGAATTTATTACTATTTGATTTTTCTTTAAGTTTGCAACCATATTTATGGAAAGTACTTTTGATTGTAAAGAGATACTGACTTGAAAGGTGGGGTTTTAAACATCCAGCATATTACAGAAGTACTTCCCTTTTGTAGTGGATTTCATTTATCTACAACATTTGACCCAGATACCATTACAAAATTAGACATCCTCGGGCTTTAGTACTGCTGTGCAGTGGTTGAGGTCAATTAAGCCTCTATTTCAGAGCCTCAAGCTCTACTTCCTGCAGACATGAAAAAATGCTGTCTTCTGCAAGCAGTTTGGCATAGGAATGTGGTAGATGAGGCTTGTGTGAACACTGATTCTACCATCCGTCCTCATGACTGGAGAGGATTTGTTCTGCTCTTCAGTGGGTAGGGAACATCTTCCAGCTGTGTAAGAACCATGGGCCTCCTTCCTAGCATTAAAGTTCACTAGATCTTGGAAGGATTTATATTCTTAGAGCATGTGAAATGGCCCCAGTACAGGCCTAATAGGAATTGCTCATCCAGAGAGGAACAGTTTTTCCTCACTAGGTCTCTGGGTTACATCAGCTGATTCATGAAATTGCCAACTCAACCATCACCCTTGCCCTTCTGATCCAGACAAGTGGGTTATAACAGCATCTCCACCCAAAATCTCTCTTAACAAGTCAGACATTTTTCCACACATGGACACATGCTCTCCAGTAACTGTTTGGGAATTATTGGTATCTCAGAAAGATCAACATTAACCTCTAGGTCTCCACGTACTACTCAACTGCCAAACAAGTAGAAGGTTCAATGAGCAAAGCTTTTGAGAGTGATCAAAATTAGCACAAGACTGCAGTTCAGTGGAGAAGGTAAATGAATTTTCATCAGAAGAAACACAAAATGCTTAGTCACATAAAGAAGGTACACTGCCAGTACCTTGAGTCACACAAGGCAAGACAGAACAAGTTTATGAAGAAACAGTTTAAACCACAAGTAAAACTTCTTTTAGACCAATCATGATAGACAAACTGCTAAAGCCTGCAAGAGCCACAAGCTGAATTCGTCAGCGAATTTTACATTACATTACATTTCAGCAGTATTTAAACCAGGGGCCATTTATAACTGAGCACCCACCTCCCATCTGCTGCAACTTCCATGTAAACCATTACAACACAAAGGGTTTCACTGATAGTGGCTGCGTAGCGTGGCAGCTCCTGAGTAAGCAGTTACACTGCCTCATGTAGTCCAGGGTAGAAAGCCTCTAAAACTGATTTTGTACCCTTTGATTTTAATCAGCATAAGCTGAGGCCTAAAAATCTTACTAAACAAGTTGACTCCTTATCAGAGGTCACCCACGTCACTATTGTTATAGTGGAAAGAACAGTTGAGGACACTTAAGTTTTGCTGCAGACTAAGGTAGAAAAGACCAGTGTGAATTTATAGCAAACCTCTCTGTATAGCTTAGATTTGATGCAGACTCCCCTGTCACCCAAATACTGCCATCCCTGATACATAAGGAATAACTTACACCTGCTGCTGGTAGCCACAAAAGGACATTTATAGCCACTGAGGCCTCTTAAATAGCACAGCTAGAAGTCCACTGACAAACCAGCAGTTTCAACAGAGGTGGTCTGTATTGACTAATTCAGTTCCTATTTCCTCATAAACCCAGCCCATGTCCCAACTAAAAAAAGCCTCTCGAGCTTCCTGCCTTTTTTTAATTATTATTTTTTATAAAGTAGCGCAGTGCTCCGTAACACGTGCGGATCAAAGAACTACGAAGGGCTCTACCTTTCCAAGGAGCACGAAAAAGAGGCCAAGCAAACAGCAGAGAAACACTGGGGAGAGCACCCTGCAGCTTTATATTTATTTTGTGCCTTTTCATCCCGGATTTTCAAAGGTTTGGTCCAGGTTGCTCTTCCTGGGAAGGTTTTCCTCTCAGTCTTACATGAAAACATTCAGCTTCCTGTTGAGGAATGGCCTTGAGGCGCCAGGCCAGTAGTTCACAGCAGTCTGATACAAGTGCTGTGATTCAGACCTACTCCCCATTAGCAGCCAGGAATGTCTACTTCACTGAAGGAAATGAAATGCTCTTCTGTTGAGATGGTTCCCTGCCTCCTCCCCCCTTCCCTCACCAGCAAGCTGTCTTTGAAGTCAGGAGGTTAAAATAACGACCGTGGCCTTGCTCTGGCCCTCAGCTTTTTCCAACAGTGGCCATTGCTTCTTTCTCAAGCCAAAGGCAGCTTTAGCAGTGCCTGCCTCCTTTCCATAGCTCCTAAATATCCCCAGCTCTTCTGGAGACACTGCAGACACTACAGTGATTCTGGATGGCGATGGGCACAGGGAAGCCCCACGTATTTTTATTTCCAAGCACTACAGCAAATTACATAGTAGCTATCCTGAAAACAGCATCTAGAACCCAGCCTTTCCCCTGCTGCACATTAAGGCTAAACGCTGGAAATTGCTTCTACTGCTGATAAACTAAATAATACCTAAAAAATACAAGTGATGATGGTGTTGCATTACAGATATAAAACAGGTCAAATCAGGATTCTTTTCAAGAAACCACAGGCATGTGCTACGGAGACTGAAGACTTCCCACATCTAAGGCTTCACTGGGGGGCTGCAGCTGAAGTCTCGCCAGGCTAGGCATGCCCTAGCAAAGCCCAATCCACAAGTGAAGTCGGCACAAATCAAAGACTGCAATTACAGCTCCCTGGCTGTGGTTAGGCTTCAAAGAAAGTGCTGCAAGTCACATTTTACATATGTGAAGTCTTGAGCCTGAGCCACAATAGGAGGCACTGTCTGTGCCATTTGCAGTGTACATCTGACTGCAGGAGGAAAGGGGAAAAAGAAAAAGAAAACAACACCTCGAGAAAGAAACAGACATAAGATTCAAGAATAAGGCAGTGCATACAGAAAAGCCTTACTACTGAAGTGAAAAAACTATAATTCAGGAATTGCTACAGTAAAACTAAAGTCTCTTAGCAAGCCTGGGCTCAGTGGCTGAGGGGATCACAAGGGGATCTGAAGTCCTCCCTGTGCTTCGGAATGAGATGGATTGCAGGGTGGGTCCGCAAAGGTCTTGCTCTCCTCTGGTCTTTTAACTTTTCTAGAACAAGGGAGAGAATTATGCAGGTCATGCTAATCCGAAATGGTTATTGAAGAAAGTCAAGATTGTTCGGGTCAGTACAGGAATAAGTATGGTAAAAGAAATACCTAACCCTTCACAGGGAGCAAGGGATATTAAACATTTAAAATGAGGTACTTTTTTTCTACACCTTTCCCTATCACACTGTTTGGATAGAGTTCTAAGAGACAAGACTACATATAACAGGCAGTTACATGTATTTTTTTTAAAAAAAATAAAAAACTTACTCTCCAAACCTGTCTGTTAATCTGGTACTTCAAACAACATGGCAAATTCGGGACCTAAAAGCTGAAACTGTAATTTTCTTTGTAGGTCCAAAATGAACATGTTCGACTTACTGCCAGCCATGGTTTATTCAATACTCCAGAAAGCTGGCTATGCAAAACCAGGTCATTATTTATCAGGGCGGTTCATGCTGTTTGTGAAGTCCCTCTGTATTTTCTTTAACATCAGAGCTGGAGAGGGTTTCAGGCACAAGCAGATAGATGCCGGCATTGCAGTCTGCTCCTCTTCCTGCCCAGCTGTGCCATGGTTTGTGGGTTTAGCCCAAACCAGATCCTTGAGATGTTCAGGGCAAACACAAACAAACACTCCACAACCCTTGTTGTTTCTAAACAAAAAAAGCACCTCCCAACAAAACCCCAGTCATTTTAGTAATCCAGTTTGCTGCAGGGTCCCACAAGCTGTTACAAAACATGGATGGAGAGAACTACGGGAGACAGGAAAAAGCCCTCTCTGCAAGAGCTGGATACCAGCAGGCAGCAGAGGAAACTTTTTAAGCAGCCTTTGTATCCAAAGAAATGACATAAAATTGTACCCTAAAACTGTAACAGATGCTGCCATTTTGAAACTGTTAGTATGAAGTTTTTCTTGGTCTGTCCAACCCCTCCATCCCCCTTGCTACTTTTAACCTTGGTCCATTGCTAGTAACTGAATGGAGACTCCAACAGCAAATTATTCACTGCTGTTTTAAATGCCCTGAATTAACTGCCCCTGAAAATAACTCTCCATTAACTACAGGTGAAGCCTGGAGTCCTAACTTCTGTCCTCATGGTTTGACCTCAGCTAGATGCATTAAATGAGCAGCAGGAAAATTCCTCCCCCTACCTTCCCGAGAGCCAGAGACCTCTTCCAGAGCAGATCAGTTTCAGCATGGAAAACACCCAGGTATTTTAGGGTTCCCATTTTGCACAGCTGATGGCAATGATGCCAAGCAGGTGTGGCTCTTATCAAAGGCCCCCAGTGTAGGCAGCACAAAACTACAAGCTCTATCACTGAGCTAGAATCTTTAAAATTATCTTACTGGAAGACACAAGGCATGTTTTTCCTGTTAGGGGTGGGAGGGGAGAGAGGCTCCATGTTTATAATAAAATCCAGATTGCCTCTAGACAGCTGTCTCTAGCAGCTTCTTAAAGAGAAACAGTATACCAAAGGTGAGGAAGAGGGAGGAAGACAGGCTTGTCTCCTTTCTGTATCTTTCTGGCATATAATAAATATTCAGAAGACTATTTTTAAAATTATTTGTTTTCTAGACTGAGAGCTAGGGGCATTAAAATTGCTACTTCAGTTTTCACCTGCTGTAGCAGAGAAGAACATGAGATATTGGTAAAGCAATAAGTGAAAATTCTTTCAGAAGAAAGAACTAACACAGGTACAGTTTCCTTTGCAGATCATTTTTTCTGTCACAATTAAACACAGGTTAGAATTTGCACTACTTTGAAAGACAATCTCAACAGTTATATCTTCTGATACACGGAATAATATAAATAGTTGCTTTCATGAAACCAAAGGCAAGCCAGATGTAACCTGAATATCTTCCTGAGCTTCCATAAACTCTTCTACACACAGGCATGCACAGAGCAACACTACAAGCGTAAGACAACAATTCACAGAAACCGCGACAGAATTTAAACATACCAACTTCACTTTGATGCAATTAACTCATCATAAAATCTCTGCTGGTCCAAAATACATAACAGGAAGCCTGTGTACCTCAAAAGACACATATGTGAAGAAAACCAACCGTTCGTCAAAATGTAGTCCCACCTAGCTTGTGCATTTGCCTTTACACCATAGAAACCAATTCTGTGTAGTTATTTTGGCAGTAATATTTTACCACGTGCAATTTCAGGTATCCCTGAGATAAAGGATAGAAAGAAGGCTCTCATAACTCCTGAGTTTAACTCTGATACACCTTAATATTAATGAGGGAACACATATCCTGTAACTTTTGCAAGGAGGAATTAACTTCAGAAATTACGTCTCTCTGCTCACTTAAGCCTACTTAATTTTCTTCAACCCCTGATCCTACTGATGCCTGTGGCAAGAACACCAATTCTGAGATGGTTGCTGGTACCATTTTCCTCAGTGGCCTCTAACCTTGCTCACACACTACACTCCTGTGCCAATGACACTTTCACTACACAACTGCTTCCAACATTTGTTCCTACCACTGGGAGGAGGAGCTGAAAGCTCGTGTCCTGAACGCTCTCGCTAAAGCCCATAATGTCTCACTGACTTGCCAGGCTCATGTTTTAACTGGCCAGACAGTGGCGCTTCAGCTGGCTGTGCTATGAGCTTCCTTACTTTTATGGCTTGCCAATCTGCAAGATTTCAAAACTGTCAATGTGGTACAGTCTTAACAAGCAGGGAAAGGGTCAGAGATTTAAAAGATGACATGCATAAAAAATTCTTAAAGTAGAGGATTAGAGAACTGACTGGTATGAGAAGGTTTGCTCTATTAGCAGTGACTTTCACAACATCATGGTTAAGGCTCTTTGGTTTTGTTCTGTTCTTTTGTGTAGTTTTGTCTTTAGGATGGCTAGGTTTGCATTCATGTATATCAGAAGACCTCTTTAATCATAGTCTCTAAAATTAGAGGCAAATGGAAGGAAAATTCTGCTAGGGTATGTGATGGTTTGCTAAGCGTTCACAGAATTGGATTTGAATACAATTCTGTTGAAACTAGAAGACAGACTTCACCTAACCTTAGTCTCCAGAAACAAATGGGAAGACTTTGACAGGGTCATAAAAACTTGCTTTCTAGCTGGTCAGGAACATAGTATCAAAACCTCATTTTTAAAATTTTCATCTAAATACACTAAAAAAAGTGAAACTGCAATGCAGACCTGAGAAAAACACTAAAATTCTGAAGTTTTCTTCCAACTGTAAATGAAACAACATTTCAAAACCTTACATTTTATTTATGAAATGGTTTGTTTCTACAGAGTTTTTCTCATGACCTTAGACTTCTCAGTCTGGTGGTGAGTTTACTAAATCCACCGTTTTTATCCAGAGAAGAATGGTGCACCAGCAGTCAACTCCCTGTCCCCACCCTGTCCCACAGGAAGAGTTAGAACAATAGTTGTCCCACTGCTCTCCTTCATTCTAGCCCAAGACGCCTACTGCTAACACCTCAGAAGTGAAACAATATGGGGTTTTTTTAATTGCTTGTAAATGTGGTTAAGTTCAAACTTCATTAAGCAGCTCTAATTTCAGAGTAAGTTCTGCAACTTCAGTGTCTCCAACAAAACAACACATACATTCACCTCCTGAATTACCAATTTTTTCTATTTGTCAGTGTCAATTTAAAATATAAAACTATGAAGATCAGCTTTATAACTGACCATGCTGCACTTACTTCGCAAAAATCCTTAACATTTTTTCTTACTTCTCTAATCCCGTATCTATGCCGATTGTCTAGTTGAGTTGAAAGTGTTCTTTAATTTGGAAAACCTATGCTTTGCTACCACCCTCACCCTCCCCATAGGCTGTGATTGCACTGAAAATAGCCTGTCCTTTTTCCTTTCCTTTCCTTTCCCTTCACAAGTGACCTCCACCAGGATGCTAAAAGGGAAGCAGGGACCTGGGTCTGCTCTGCTGCACCTCTCCCAGCAGGTGTCAGTGCCTCTCTGTACCTGCCACCTGCAATGGGGCCGTGGCTTCTCTTCGGATTTGCTCTTCTGACCTTTTCCTTGATGTCAGAGAACCTGCAAGAGAGGAGGGCTTCTGTCTTTCACCCTAGCAAGATCAATGTCAGGTCAGAATTAAGCTGAAGGAGGGGACACACAGGAGGGACAGGATGCCAGCCAGAGGGACATGGGCAGGCTTGAGAGGTGGCCTGTGCAAACCTCATGAAGTTTGACAAGTGCCAGGTCCAGCAACTGTGTCAGGGCAATCCCAAGCACAAACACAGGCTGGGTGGAGAATGGACTGAGAGCAGCCCTGTGGAGAAAGACTTCGGGGTGTTGGTGGAAGAGACCCAGCCATGTGCAGTCCCAGCTCAGAAAGTCAGTTGTATCCTGGGCTGTATCCAAAGCACCACGGCCATCAGGACAAGAGAGGGGATTCTGCCCCTCTGCTCTGCTCTGGTGAGACTCCACCTGGAGTGCTCTACCTCTGGGGTCCCCAACAGTAAAAGCACATGGACCTGTGTGACTGATTGCAAAGGAGGCGCAGTCACAAAGATGCTCAGAGGGCTGGAGCAGCTCTCCTCTGCAGACAGGCTGAAAGAGTTGGGCTTGTTCAGCCTGGAGAAAGTTCCAGTGAGACCTTATAACAGTCTTCCAGTTCCTAAAGGGGGCCTACAGGAAAACTGGAGAGGGACTTCTTATGTAGTGATAGGACAAGGGGGAATAGCTTTAAACTGAGAGAGGATAGGTTTAGATTGGATATTAGGAAAAAAATTCTTTAATGTGAGGGTGGTGAGGCCCAGAGAAGGTGCCCCATCTCTGGAAGTGTTCAAGGCCAGATTTGATGAGGCTTTGAGTAACCTGGTCTAGTGGAATGTGTCCCTGGCCATGGTGGGGAGGCACTGGAACTAGATGATCTTTAAGGTCCATTTCAATCCAAGCCATGATCTCTCTGAGGGCTATACTAATTTTCTATGCAGGGTTATACTAGTTCTCTCTGGAAATTTTATGCCTATCTGAAATAATACAAATATTTCAATCCAGAAAATTTTCTTCTACTTATTCTGTCCCTTTTGCCTGAAGGCCACCTATTCATGGGCAAAACAGGGAATAGGGAAATACGGGTGGCACAGGAAACAATTTTTAAAGCAAATCAGGACAAATGTCTGCACCACCATCACCACACACATTCTCACAGAGACTAACTTCTATGCAAATTCTCCAGGCTCTGTTTAAAGCTTCTGAGTAGTCAAGAGCTATGGGAAGGGATGGAGCATTTGTTTCAATTTGAACTACTCCAGCAGCAATTTCAAGAGCACTGGACAAGCCAGGTTTGAAAACATGCCTCAGAAAGGAAGGTACCACATCCTCTTTGCATCTCCTTTCTCAGATGCTGGCCAGAAACCCATGGTGAAGCACGACCACAGTCATCAGACGCTTCTTCTCCACAGTATTCTGGCTGTGGACTGGTCCACTGCATAGTCTGCTTCCACATCCTCACTCCATTTTATTTTAAAGTAATAGGTAAAACATAATACAGTCATAAATTACTCCCCAAAAATCACTTCTGTGCTGAAATTTGACTCAGATTTCCATGTAGGAAGTTTGAAATGTTAAGATAATATATTGTTCAAAGTTAAATGGTCTTAATCTGATCCTTTTAAGTACTTCTGATTGCAAAGTCAAGTTTTCTTGGTTTTGAAAGCTTTGCTAATGTAGATACTAATTGTCATGGAATTTTGCAAGCCACAAATATACTTCTCACAGGTTTTCATATGTCTATTAAGCTTCTCTATCACTCTTTTTAGCCCTTGAAGATATGCCAAAACACAATGTTAAATTATGTAGTTTCCCAATTGCATCCTGCCATATGTTGGATGGTGTGCTTTTTAAAGTTCTATATAGAGCAAGTAATAAGAAGTTAAGTATTTCCATGCTGCAGAACAATGAGTAATTTTTGTTAATACCCTTCTATTTCCTTGTTGATTTCAAAATACTCATGAGATGCTAAAAATCACCTTTTTTTTCCTTCCAAAAGTCAGACTGGATAGGAAATTAGAAATCTCCACTTCCAAGACAGAATTGCTCCTATTTACAAATCCCCTAGAAGGTTATGCTTCAAGTAAAAAATCACCCCTCACCTTTCAGAAAGGTGCTCAACAGGTGATCTCTACATTGTCCTTAATCTCAGATTTCTTCATTTCCCCTTCCCTCCCTAGCCTCACCTCTATTTATTTCTAGCATTACCAGGTCTAATTCCACTCTTGGTTGGTTTCAAAAGAAGATAATAAATAAGAGTCAATTCTTCAATAAATCAAAGTTATTTCAAACAGTGTGTTGAGCCATGTCAACTGCAAACAAAATCCTCCTTGGGACAGTTCCACAACTCTTGAAGGACATACTTTGGAGTAACCCAGGATAATATAGCAGACTGGTGAAGAGGGTCACAGTATTCCTAGAGCATTCTGAAGTGTTTTACCAATTGGTCATTCAGTAGGTTGGAGATCACAAAACTCAGTTAAATCCCAGGCAGTGAAGCCATGACTGCTGCTGTGTACAACCCTTGGAAAAGGAGCAACTTAATGCTACCACCTTGACTTTACCACTCTAATCATGCTCAAGTCAAAAAGCAGGACTAGAGGTCCACCTTAAAAATCAGTTACTTGCTGAATGTTCATGGACAAAAAAAACCCCAACAAAAACCCCACAACCAAAACTTTCACAGTATCTTAAATCATGTCTGTTTGCATGTCTCTTCCGTTACTTTCCTCTGAACATCCCACCACACAACCCTCCCACCATTTCATCCTTCTCACTTACATCACCGTAATTACAGCCCTGGCTGATCTTCTTTGTGCTGATCTTGAGATTCTTTCTTTGGTCTTGCCACCTACTCATTTCTGATTCTTCTCAGATAACAGAATGCTTGTCTCCTTCCCAGACCTCCCACCCTCCTTCTCCCTCTTCCTTACACCATCCGGGCAAGTAAGAAAGCTATTCCCAAACTTATTATCTCCATCCAGTAAAGACTACAACAGCTCTGCTGTGGGCCTGGTAAGATATTATGCTTGTGGGCAAAACATTTTTGGATTAGGCTTGCAGAGGGCAAGAGTCTTAACCTTCAGAAGTTTACTTTGAAGTCTGACTGATTCAGGTTCCCTAAATTGTTCTGTGCATCTACTTCCAGCAAGAGCACATCTGTACATCTCCAGTGCAGATCATTCACTCGGCATGAAACACTTAGTGAGGCTGCCTGCACGTGCACATACGGAGTCAACAGCACACTTTCCCTTCCCTGAAGAACATACTACTCTTCTCAGGCTCTGTGTTACAAATTGCCTGAAGACAGAGAGACAGGTATTGCAAACAGTTTCCACACTGTTACAAAGCCTAAGAGGACATAGGATGGCAGGAGTGTAAAGGTCAAAGGGACAGAAACCCCCACACTCAGAACATTCAACCTCTAATACCAAAAAGGCAGGGAAACTCCAACAAAAGTAGTTCAGTGTAGGCAAGGCTGTAAGGCATCCACGGGACCAAATATTCCCTGTTTTTTAGCTTAGTTGTATTCCAATCCCAATCAGGTGCTCTGCATCAATTCAGATAAAATTATGGGTATTTTGCCTACTGGTACTGTGTTAAGATCAAAGTGAAAAATATTCACAACAGTCATGGACCCGGGCAGCTAAGCTGAAATATCAATTGCAAAACTCAAGGTGAAAGCACTTTATTTTTCAGTAGGTATAATGCTCTAAGTAATGATATTTTACAGCTACATTTGTTGTATAGGCTACAGAACCCCAACACTGCAATCCACATCTCAAATCAGCATGACTCAGGCACATTGCAAAAGGCAAGGTTGCCTGCTTGCCTGAAAAACTTCTGCTTAGTAGGAAGAAAAAAAGAGCATACATTTTGCCTTTTCACTTTACTTCAGCTTCAAAAATACCCAACAAACAAACCACCAAAGTATTGTCTTAACCAAGTTTAGATTAACCAGCATAATGACATAACTTCAGAAGAGGCCTGAATCATGCTGACTGCTGACTGACACACTGCACACAGGAAACTGAAGTTGGCTTTCTCAGGCTGGAAGTCCAAGCAGAGCACAGGGCCAAGAGGAGCCTGCTTTGCTGACTACTCTTAAATGCCACAGTGAGCCTGTGGCCAAACAAGGCAGAGGAAGAAAGGACAGAGCCCAGTTTTGATAAAGTGTGTAGGTGATTTTGAAAAGTCGTAATTTTTTTTGCGTGATTCCTGGAATTCTTGGGGATCTCCCAAGTGCAATCTGGGTTAATTAGACAGTTTAGAAGCAACTGTTATTTCAAATTAATGCCATTCCTACTAGAAAACACATAACACTGAGAGAAAGAGAAGGACCAGCCTTCCAACAGACACTGAGAAATTAGAATCTCACTGTGGTACTGTGTTCACTCACAGGCTGACTAGATGGTGTTATTGCACATGTGTAATCACTAGTCATTCCACACTCAGTGCAGGTAATGTGATATAAAGAAAGAAAACACATGCTGGAAATACAACAACCACAAAAACCCCCAATCTGCACCACACATGAAATACCTCTGTACAGCTGTGGGAGAGATTCTTGGAACAACTGAAATACCATCCCATTTTCTTTGCAGATATTTTGTTAGTATACAGGTGAATAAATTGTTTTCAAAAGGTGTACCCAGCCAGCCAGAATCTTGTTGATGTCAGCACATAAAATGTGCACCAAAGTCAGCGTCTACCCTGCTCTTATTAGCTGTGACAGTCTGGGAGGGCTTGTACCGCTTAATAAACCCATCCCTGGTTCACAGGCAGACTTGCAGTGAGTCAGTGAGGTGTGGTCGGTTTGAAAATATTATGGTTAAGCAGTGAAATGGTGAACACCTAATAGATAGCCGGTATAAAAACCATCAGTAATCAAAGTAACATTAGCTTTGGGATATAGTTCTGCAATTTTTGCAAAATTCATGTTATTGCATAAAATTTATAAGAAGGCTTATTTTACAATTCAGTTTTATCAGCAGGAAAGCTTTAGAGATGTTCTTACCATGCTTCAGATGTAGGCAGCTGTCATTCTGGGGCCTGTACCTGTAGAAGATTGTTTTCCTTTAACAAATTTCTGTTACAGAGTTTTTGCACATTCCAAGTAAGTTTGTTTGCTACAGTGTTACATGGAATTTTTTTTGTGTGTGTTTTTGGTTTTGTTGTTTGGTTTTTTTATGGTTCTTATACCAGCCATTTTTTGTTGGGGGAAACAGGGTGTTTCTTTATATCTGTTTTAAAGGCAAAGAGAAGACCTCACTGATGCTTTTAGCCAACCTACTAGGCAGCTGTTAGTGTACAAAGAAACATAAAATACAGTGAGAAAAAATACAGTTACTACAAAAGGTCTGTGTAAAGTTTCCAGCATCCAAAAATACCACATAGTATTTGAGACATAGTTAAGTCTAAAGATGATACAACACTGATTGAGGAGAAAAGCAAAGGTAAAACAGGACAGTGATTGCAGCAATGCGTAAGTTCAGCCAAAGATGTTGATGCCGTCAGGACTGCTGCTCAGAAAGGTGTAAAGGAAAAGAGGCACAGGTTGTGTGCATGTTCACAAGCTTACATTCCAAGTGAAATATTTTAAAATGTCCATCAGAAGCAAGTGTTAGATAAAAGCTTGTAAAAATTAAATAGCGCAAGCCCTTGTTTCTAGAATATACCTGAGGTAAATGGCAAGTAAGAGGTGGTCATGGCCTACCTGATGCTGATTCCTGCAACTTTTCTCTCTTCCTCTTCTTCTTCTTCCCCTGAAAAATAGGAAATTTTACCATTACATGCACAGAACTTTTTTGTTGTCACTTACCTCACAGCAAAAGTCATCTGGACACTGAAAGTGTTAGGAAAAAACCCCAATTATTTTCAGGGTAGCTTTTCTATCCCACGTTTAACTAGTTCAATGGCTTGCTCAGAGCATCTATGGAGAAATATGCACATCAGCAATACGTATATTTATATCCACGTGGAATTACAATTTCTGGCAGTTTTTCAACTAACACTGGCAGCCGCAAGCACCTAAAAGACTTCTCATGCTCAATAATCTGATGACACATATGTTGATATCATAATTTATGGCTCTTACAAGAACGCTTCACACATTCAGATACTTACACTGTCATACATGGTAGGAGCAGACAGGGTGTTGAAAGTACCTAGAACGACCATGACTTGTCCCCAGGGTGCAAACCAGCCAGCTAAAACTGTTCTGATAATGCTCCTACCTGAACAAAAGCCAAGTCTGGTGTGGCTGTGCCCAGCACTCTGCAATAACCAAACAGCAGAGGCTGTACAGCAGAGCACCCTTAACATGGCTGAAGTGCAGAACACAAATGAATGCCTGGCAGCTTTCTGAGAGCCCACATTGGCCACAGCATGCCAACCTGCACACACAGCCTTCTCCTGCACCCCCATCTGTGACAATGGCCACAGCTCCTGCTTCACACAGTCTGTCAGGAAACAAAAGGCCAGCTTGGACCCACAATTTTAAACCTCAATCATCTTGCATCACCATAATCACTACTGATATTCCTCCATACGTCTTGTCTTTATTGCCCTGTACAGTCAGTGAAAACTTTTTGTGTGTGTTTTAAGAAAAACATCATACTCATTTATATTTTAAAGAAGCCTCCAGATAGGCTGAACAGATGAGCTCTGGCAAAGGCTGGTGCAGTTGTTGTGAGCAGGGCTGCAGCCTGCTGCCCATCTTCTGGCCTCCCATTCTCATGGCTGGCAGCTGCATGTCCCAGCACAGAACATGCCACAGACACAGTGGCCTCAGAGTGGAAGGGCTGAGGTGCTGGGACACATCTTTCTGTGAGCTAGCTCTGCAAGGTGCTGGGGTGGACAGCAGGTGATGTGAGAAACCACCTCAAACCCTTGCAGTGCTCACTGATTGACAGACAGCAAGGGAGGACTCCAGATACACACAGGCTGTGGCAAAGCTCCAGCACGTGAACTTAAGTAGCCTTCACTCTGCTCTGACAGTCTGGCCTGCCTGACTCTCAAGCTCCTGTCCTTATTTATCCCAAGGCTGGCAACAGGGCTGGGCAATGCCTTGTAAGCAAGATTCTGAAGTCAGGACCAAGACTACAAGTTGGAAAACACATTTCAAGGGCTCTGGAGAATCCACAGCAGTATACTTTATCACTTAGGCACCAAGGCAATACTTTTTTAGAGAGGAAAGTACATTAGCGCAGATGTTAATATGGAAAAGTCACGGGAGGAAAGTTTGTTTTATTCTCTATGTCAGGCTGACTTCAAGTGCTAAAACATAAACTGAAAGCTGATCTGAGATCTACCTATGAGATAACACAAGTGAAGGATTAGAAGTCTGGGCTGAAAACTAGTTGTCAGCATTCCCAAATAAGATAGTTTCTGACAACTGCAGCACACACAGACACCCTCATGTTGTGGAAACATTGTGCTTCTCATGTCTGTCACATAATTTTGCATGGCTGCTTTGGGTATCAGTAATAAAAACATATGAAAAAGATAGTTTCAACAGTTGAATAGCAATGTTTAACATTTTCTTCGAATTCCTAAAATCCTGAATAACCAGGCAAACCAAAAGAGAAGAACTAAAACCAAACTACGTATTCTTTACTTGTATTGTTTTGTGAAACAGAAGAACCACCCCTAAGTCACTTCCAACCCTCAAAATACTGGAGTAATACCTGTGCTAAATTAATACAATTTCACTTTTTGGAAAAAACTAAGATGACATATATCTGAAAAGGTTTCAGTGATAAACTGTGCTCTCCTAGGATCACCATCTCACCACCACTGCAGAATGTGTGCATTCCTGGAGAGGCAGAGAGGAGGGCTGCAAGAGGAAGCTAGCAGAGTTCTTCATTGTAACATACAAGACTGGAGTATGTCAGAGCTATACTTCCACACAGGATGTAGGCTGGAAGCACATCAAAGAGATAACTCATACGTGCCACCTCACACACTCCAAATGTCTGTCAAGGCATTTAAGAAACCGCAGGTCTGCTGCTTGTGCTGTGTGGCATAGGCTGGGGCAGAACACAGGGTTCTCAAAGCTGACATGACCAAACATCACAGGACCATCTTGAAGCCTGATGTCCAGCAAGCATGAGTTGTCAAGACTCCGAAGTGGTGTGATTTTTCAGCAAGTAAATTTGAGACAAGCAAAACTCCCTGGTTTCTAGGGAGTCTTTCCCTAGGACCCTGCTTTTTCCCAGCTATACTTCAAGACAGCTCTGTTGACACAGTCTGGCTACTGGAAATAAACCCTACCTGCAGAGTGTCAGGACAGTTTATTGGCTGTGTAAAACAGACAGAAAGAAGCTGCTAGGGCTTTCAGTTGTGTCTGTGCTTACAAAACTGGGCATGCATCTCAGCAAGATCAGCATTTCCTTCAGAGATAATCACATAGTTTCTGTGTCAATGCATTCTGTGCCAGTTTCTACAGTTTCTGTTAACATTGTATTTAGGTACCTCAATCCTTAATGTCCAAAGACATCACTGAAGTAGAGAAACACTACTGTCCACCTAATGCAGAAGGAAAATTGAGCCAGATATAGCATGTACATTTCCTGTCTCAGTAGATGGTGTCACATCTAATGGAGGGATAGAAAGGAGCTCAGATCTCAGGTTAGCATGAGTCTCTCAGGACTGCAGCTTCTGGGTTTGATATCATCGCATTTGGCTACACTGACAGCTCATTGTAGGCACCAGAGTGTAACCATGCAGTGCAGGCTATTTGATATTTAATTATAAAACAAGAGTAACGGTAAGAAAACTTCTTAACATACACCTATATATATCTATGTATAACAGCAGGCTCTACCACGAAGATTACTTATACAAGATTTGCACAAATGGACTATTCTGAATTAATTTCAGCTGAAGTTCACTCTGCATTAACACTCCTAGGCTTGTAGTGCTCTTGAAAGCAAGACATCCCTTTTTTTTCTCAGGTCTGAGAAAGATTTCTGTATGATAAGTGATCAAGTAGAAATTATGGAAAATTCACAGCTGTACAGTACAACATGAGCTTCCAGACAGTATTGGCCATTGTCTTAGGAAAAAAACTTTCCATGTTGTCTTTTCCCCTCAAAAACTGAATTTAATAAGAAGCATCTCAACAACAACAAAATCCCAAGTTTTCTGGGTGCTTGAAGTGAAAACAAGTAAAAGGTTTATGTCATATGTATGTTCACCATCCCTTCAACCAGAACTTTCCACAAGTTATACAGAAAAAGAAGAAACAATAATAATTTTAGAAGTTACAAAAAGAAAGTGAATTTTTAAAAAGAACCTTCAAGTGAGTGACTTACGTAGTTGTCTCTTGCAGACCAGCCTGGATAAAGCTGCATGTGTAGCTGCCTTTCTTTACGAGCTAGTTCATAATATTTTGCTTGTTCTTCACGGGAGAGAGCATGCCACTGCAAACAAAATAAACACACCTTTAGATTAGGAACTACCCTATACCTAGGCAACAGATGACTTGAGCAAGTGTTTTAGTGACTTTGATTCAATCCTTCCCCACTGCAAAAATGGAATTCATTAGCAATTACAAGCACCTGTGTTTATTAACCGACTTTTAGGCATTTGTCAGCTCTGCAACTGCCAAGTGCCTTGAGCAAGACAAAAAATTATTTATGGAAACAGGGCTCACCAAATAATCTGCTCATGGAACCATGCTCTCCCAACACTACTTAAAAAAGCCAACAACAAACAAACAAAAGCAAACCCCAACAAAAAAACCAGCAACAAAACCAGCCTTCAGCTCCTGGCAGAACTGAGGGGACTTGTGCTGCTTTTAAAGGGCAGCAACAGAAGGGTCTGCTGTCTTGGTTTTTAGCCCTTGACAGAAGGGTCTGCTGTCTTGGTTTTTAGCAGCAACAAGACACAAGTTTTCAATGTCTTCAACATAGAAGGCTTTCTGGGCACCAGCACCCCTGTTCCAAAATCAACTTCTAAGCACTGAACTTTAGGGTACCTGCTTTCTGATTGAAAAAGGAAATGGCAATTGCAAAAGTTTCAAAGATAAAGAAATCACAGAACTACAGTCTTACAAATTACATGGACTGATCTTTGTAGCCAAGCAGGAATAAATTTCCTGGTTTCACATACTTAAAAATACCTTCCCCCCCCCCCCCCCCCCCACAAAAACAAAAAAAAAAAAACACACAAAC
>VXBB01012985.1:48757-100390 GCA_013399915.1 Illadopsis cleaveri
CCCCCAAAAAAAAGCAAACAAAAAACCCTCACAACCTGCACATTTGGAAAGATACCAGCTACATTAGTATCCAGTAATTTTGTTCTTGTTGAAACACCTATCATAGACCTGAACCAGAAAGAGTAAAAGCCTTTTATTTAGAATTAAATTCCACTGCTGCAGCATTAGATGCATCTTCTTGTTTGACAACATCCATGGGGAAGTATGGGGAGAAGAAGTTATTTTAAAAATCTAAAAACCAGACAATCATTAAGAAATCATTAAGACATTCATACAAGACTAACATACAGAACTAGTATTTCAGATCAGATCACATTTGTGTGCTTTAATATGTTGTTTGGTTTCACATCAGAGGATGTGAACTAAAGATCTTGTCTGCCTTGACTTGGCAAGTTGGATGTGTTATCGAGAGCACAGCAGTTCAGCCTGTTTGCAACTCTCAAACTCCACATACGCATTCAAAAACTGGAAGGTAGCGAACACAATGCTGTGCCATCAGGGAGCCCAGCAGCATGCCGTGTCAGCTGGTGAGAACAGAGGTGGTTCCTCCTCTGGGATAGCACCGGGTAAATAGTGACCATGATGACTGAACACAAAACACTTGACAATACTTAATGTCCAAGCAATTGCATTGGATAACTCTTGCCTCGTTTGCACCACAGGAAAAGTGCAATTTGAGGTACTTTCATGGAGAACAGTAACTTGAAAAGAGGAGTCCAAGCTGCAGAAAAACCATGCAAAGGACCCCTAAGGATGATTCCTTACCAAAACAGAGATAAATAAGCCATTGCCCTTGTCCAGGCCAAGAAAACAAGGCTGACAGACTGAACAACTAAGATGAATCATCTGGGACTGCCATCACCTGTAAGGGTAGTTCACAGATCACAGAATACTGTGAGTTGAAAGGGATTCTCAAGGATCATCAAGTCCAACTCTTAAGCAAATGGCCCATATGTGATTCTAGAGACTTGCATGAAGGCATGGAAAAGGCAAATACTAAGACGTCCTTTAAGGGGAGGTAACAAGAACAACGAAAAGCAGAAGACTGCATGAACTGGAACAAGTACCAGTAGATGTCTGTTCTGTTTGGAGGGGGAAGTCTTTCAACTGTAATATAAAAGGAGCACTTTAAGGTCATGCACTGATTTCCCACTTAAAAGTACAGGGTTTTCAGAGAGTCACAGTGTCTCTCAATACTGCCTTGGTCAGTGATCAAAAGGAGGTGTTCACTGGGAATTTGAATAATCCCTACTCAAACTCATACTGATACAAAAGTCACCCCGTTTCTCATTTCTGGGAATCAGTTGCAAAATGGGCATTTACCTCTGCTGCCTTTCCTTGGAAGAGTAACACTGGCAGAGAACACAAAGCCTGTACTGTGAGTTGGCCTGCATAGGTTTTTTTCCTAAGTGTGGAAAGTACAAAACATGACTACAATGCCACAGAAGCATACATCTCTCAGCAAGGCTCTGGTACATGTACTGGGATCATCAGTACTCAGCTGATGACCTCAGAGACATTCCAAACTTGGCTGGGAAGGTTCCTGAGCAACGTGATGTAACTGGACCTGCTTTGTGCCAATGTTGGACTACATGACCTCTGTGGGTCCCTCCCAACCTACATGACTACACCTGGACCACATTATATTCACTTTTGAGTTTCATATCCAGTGGCAACCCATGTTCATCTTTGAATGATCCCTTCCTGCCCTGATGGACACCAGCCTAAGGGAGGACCCAGAAGGTGATTAAAATGTTTCTTCTACGTCTGACTGAGGGTATTTCATGTCTGAGATGCTGACACCATAACCTGAGTGGAACAGACACAAATTTGATGATGTTGCTAATGCTGCAAAAAGAAAATCAAATTGCTTTTATTTTTGTTGCATGTTTTATCTTCTATAGCTAATTTGATAGTTGCACATCAGTTATCACCTCAAGCAGAAAGTCAGCCTTCACACCCAGCTAAAGGGAAACACAAATTAGCAGCACACACGAGCACTCACAAACCCTCCTGTACATACCCTTCTGCCAAGGATCTGGTTGATAGCTGCACTTTCTTTCAGAGTACACTCTGCTACAACGTTTGCTCTCATTTCTTTCATGTACAACATGAAAGCATTCAGAGGTTTCTTTATATGAGGTCTTTTTGGCTCTTGTTCTTTTCTCTGTTCGTGCTGAGGCTTCCTAAAACGTGGTTGGGAAAGGGAAAGGGAAGGAAAAAAAGCATTAATTTGCCTTCAACCTAAAAAGATCCAATGGAAAATTACTAACTTGTGGTTACAGTAGCACTTAAGTAGTAAGAATGAGAATTTCAGTGGTCATGTCCCATCCACTTTCATATCTTTTAGTTTAATACTCAGGGAGGATGTCAGGTTGACATTCTGTAGCAAGTAACATTTAATCTGTGAATCTGCTCCAAACTTGTCTCAATTCTCTTTTTGAAAGGCTATCCATGGTACCCTAAAAGACCACTGCCACAGGCAGGAGAATAGCTTCTCACTCCTTTCTTTCCTGTGTCTTTTGCCTTTGAGTACTAAGCAATGAGACTGCTTTTTACTAGCAAATTTTGCAGATAAGAACTTTTTCAGCAGAAGTTCATGTGTTCACACACAAGCACCAGTCACAACTGGACAGGTCCATGATTATGACTGAATCAAGACGGCTGTTGCCAACAGCTTGAAAGTGTTGGATTGGCATGAAAAATGGCTTCTCATTACCCTTAACAAACAGTAGCCCACAGTCCCTGTTTTTGTTATAGAAGAGGTAAATTCAAAGAGGCCATGAAAGGCACTTTTTTTAAAAGCATCCTTGACTCTTCTTCAGATAAGAGTTAGTTCTCAAACATTTATTCATTAAGGGCTAGAGCAGAAAGGCAGACTCACACATGCATTAGCTCACTGTCGTTGTGCAGATGTTCTTGTTTTACTTGAGGTGTTACAATAGCTGGGTGAGGGATTCCAGTTGTGTGAGGGCCTGGAGGACCAGGAATCATGTGATGCGAAAACCTAAAAGAGAAAACAAAGCAAGGTCTAGTAACCCCACTGAAGACAGCCGTCAAACACGTATGACAGCAGTGGGACACTCCAAGAATGTAAATGCTATGGAGCTTGCAAAGAAGACAACTCTTAAAGAGCACACAAAAATATTTGGCTAAGATTTGTGCATTGTAGCCCAATTATTAAAGAAAAACAAACAAGCCAGTCAACATTTTTGGTTGTAGAGAAGTTGTTTTATTACCTTTCAGACAAATACTTTTAGCAATGCACACAAGAGATATTTAATGTTTGTACTGTTGCACTGTCTAGCAATAAAAATACACATTTCTTAACCAAAAAAATGTATTTCCACACCAAGATACAAACATCCTTGAAATATCCACCACCAGCCAATGCAAAGGAGGAAACTGTCATGCAGAAACAAATAAAATGAAAGAAGAGTCTTTTCAAGAAGTCCATGATGGCTCTTTTTACTTTTCAAGGTACTTAAGGTAGAAGATTTTAACTTATAATTTCATCTGAACCCACTATTCTTACTCCAAATGCTTAAAATGAACTTTGAAAATCCTGCATCCTGGATGAAGAATGGGAGCAGGGAGAAATTTTTGTCCTAATTAAAGCTTCCTTTCATTTGTACAAGAAGGAAAATGGAAAATAAAACCAAAACACCACCAACTGAATAATCCCACCCTACTAACCCAGGTCATTCTCAAGGGCAGCTGAGACAGATCTTGAAGGTGCTGAGCATTGCAAACTCTGGCACAGCAGAAAACCTGCATGCTCTATTTTAAACTGGTGGAAAGTACTGTTAACATCAAAAGCAAGCTCATGCTCCACAGTTTTGGTGAACGAGTGACAGCTAAGGAATAGCATCCAGCCTCTCCTTTCACCATTCCCTAGTCCCCTTGTTGCTCTTTTCCTTCATGTGATCAAAATAAAGGAAACACAAAGCCCTGTAACCAAATCAAGTGATTTTATCATTGAGAAAGAATGGGTTTTCTTCCCAATCACCCTGACAGGCACATGCTTATTCCCCTGCAAAGAAGAGAAGGGACAGTGATAATCCAAAGGAGCCCACACACAAAGAGGTAAGAGGACCTACCACTTATCAAGTGGCCTGCCTTAAATCCCTGTGCAAGAGGATGTCTCTTCTACAGATCACAGAAAAAAAACCCCAAGAACTGTATATTGCAACCTCTTGTACACCAAGCACAGGATGCAGAAGCTGTCTTCAGAATGCAAAAGCAGAGCATAGGAGGTCTGGAGTGTGTCATGGCCAAGTCTCAATTAGCATTGCTTGCTTGCACTTAGACATAAAGACACAGTGCCTGAGTCACACACCAGTACAAATACTGTGATGGCAGCCCCTGCCATTAGTGGCTTTGGGCTATGAAATACTTTCTTGTGAGCAAGTTTCCACACGGAGCATTACCTACATGATTCAAGACTAATTACCAATGATTTTGAAATTGGAACTAGAGAACGCAGACTAGTGAAAATCCACCTGGTTGCACACTGACATGAGCAAAACCCAAGGATGCTATGCACAACACTGCGTGCTGCATCTAGAAATGAACTAATGACTCATTTCAGATGAAACAGCTCAATTAATTGTTGACAATTCACTGGTGCTCCTCATTGCAACACTTCAGAGACTGACAAGAAAATGCTGAATGAGACCAGTGTGGGATCCAGGCAAACTGCATATACACACAAAAGTTAAATAAAAAATGTATGCATAAGGGTTTAGCTGACTGAAAAGCAAGCAAAGGCAGACCAAGATGCAAGCGGAAGAGCAACTTGCCCTCTAATGCCAGCAGTTACTCCCCAGTCAGTCATTCACCTCCTACACCTACCTGGACATGGAAGGGTCGACTGAGAGTGAGGATGGATAGGGCTGCCTGAATCCACTCGAGATGGGATATACAGGCTGACCTTGCCTGAGGTCACAGAAGAAAGGAACCCATCAATCATGTGATATGGTATTCAGCGGTTACTCTAGAGTTACAAGCTCTTGATGGGAACTCGGTACTAGTCACAAATAAATAGCAAGAGCTAACACTTTCAAGAGTTCTCCTAATGAAATTAATGAATACTTAAATGCTTTGAACTTTCTCCCTTGCTATTGAAAGATTCCCAATCTAAGTTTCCACTGGGAGGGAAAGCAAAACAACCAGCGTTCCTCCCCCGGGGCACACACACATGCACACTCCTCAGTCTCTATCCCTCTCTCACCTAGTTTTAGAAGCACTGGAATCAGATTTGTTAAAAAAGCTCTTAGGAAAAAAAGCATCTTATTCCAAATAGTTCTACTGTAGATCAGACCGAGAATACCAGATGGTGAATTATTAAGCTAAAAAGCCTTTTGAACCATTTTATTAAGTCTTTGAAAACTTAGGACTCTCTCCATTAGCATAGTGAGGTACAAGTGGACAGCTTTTCTAAGGAGGAATTGATTCCATAAAAAAACCCCAACCCAACCATGTAAAAGCCCACAGCGACACAAGTCTATCTTACTACTTAAAGATCAAACTTTGCAGTCCAGTAAGAGAAGCTTACGTAGAAGGTTTTGCCTCCTTTCCACTCCCACATATACAGAATATTTTACCACCAGTCCATTATTTGAGGTATTTAATTTTTACCATCATCACATTTTGATTACTTTCAGTCCACGATGGTCCAATCATGACTACAATGAATGCCCTGAAGTAGCAGGCGATGGTAATGTGAGCAAATACCAGTTCAGCCCAAACACCTCCACCAAGCAGAGGGACACCACACACATCCTATTCAAACAGTTGCTTATTGACTGGTCAGTCAGCTCTCAGATGAGGAAAAAGTGGAACCTAGCCTTTGTAAGGTTCAGGACACAGATTTCACTCTTGGAGGATATTACTAGAAATGAGCAGTGCTCAAAGGGAAGAGGAAATGAAAAAAAAAAGTTGAAGGAAGTCTCAAGAGCACTACCTCACAGCAGGGAGCCATAGCATAAGGGACAGCTGTGTATGTCCCACTGTTGGTGAATGCTGCTGAACACATCCCTGAGTCTTGTAAGGTTGGATCTTGTCTCTCCTCTTCTTTCTCTTTTCCCTCTTCCCTCCCCCCAGCTTCTGCACCGAGAAACCATTCAGAAGAAATGATTGACCACATCTGGAAAATGCATGCTAGCAACTACCTGGTGGCAGTGGAAATGAGGAATCAGCTAAGCAGCCAAATGGGGAAGGGGCGGGGGGGAAGATTAAAAAAATAGATAGTCAGATACTTCCATATTTTACTTTGATATCTACTAATTGTTCCAAAAAGGCACGTGGCCTTTCCTAAAAAATATGCTAGCAATACAATTTCACCATCTTCTGCTCTCTACTTTCTCTGCCTGTTGTCATCTAGATCATGTTTCCTTCCCATGGAGACATTAAAAAACAAAAAAATCTGCATCCCTCATTGCAGAGGCACAGAATAGTCACAATAATGATTCTAAAGCACTGAAACTGTGGCCGAGTTGCCTTATTCCCTGCTCCAGGAGAACTGAAGGCAAGTACATATCTACCCCAAGCAGACATGAAGAACCCTGCCAAATCTATTCCTCCAAAAAATTCCTCCAAAAGGAAAATGGCACCCTGAGTGGCAGCAAGAGATCATGAGAGTGCTAGTATTAGCAAGAGCAGCAAGATCCCCCAGTGGCAGAGACTCCTCTCCATACAGAAACTGTAAAAAGCAGCAGACTGTAAAAGATTGTTCTTCATTTGGGGCAGTTTCAAGATTCCCCCCCTCATACACTTCAAAGTTCTTTCTTACCTCCCCTCTCTTCAGTAATTGCAATTTTGTTTATTAAAATTTACATTTAATTACTTAAGAACTGTTTTCTGCTATCTTTCCAAAAGCTCAGAGCCACAAATCTGAGCCATAAGAAACATACAGACTTCAAAGTGAAATCTAACACTTCAATTTCTGTACATGTTCAAAAACCAGATTCATTTAATTTCAAAGATCGACATTTTTTCATCTTTTCAACTAAAATAAAGTAGCCATTTCTTACTGGAATGACTTTATTATTATTTTGTAAATGCTACGATTGATTCAACAATAGGGAGTGGTGTGAGCATTCAGGTGTCTGAAAGAAACTAAAAAAATCTTACCAGCCAAGAGGTGGTGTTATCTGTCCAACTCCCCCTGGAGACAAGGGATAGAAGGTAGGGAGATCCGGAGCTGGAGGATGCCTGGACATGCCTGTTAAAAAGCACAGAAGAATGAGTGAGCTTCCCCTCAAAATACTCCATGTATGACCTACAGTTCCCAGCTGATACTATAATGGAACTAGTGCTCTGAATAAGGAATAACCACCTTCTTGGTTTGTGTTAAAAGCAAAAGGCTCCACAGGCCACCTTTAAAAGCAATTTGCACACAATACTGCGATTCAAAAAGAGATACCAGAAAAAACAACATGGAAGGAGGAAATAAATATATGGGTAAGGACCTGTGCAAGTTTAGATCTCCTGTGAAGTGCATTAGGTGCTACTGTCCTCTCAATGGTCTCGCCAAACCCAACAGGATCCTGAGGACCTCTTCTAACACATCACGAAACAAGGGGAAAATAAAGCGTTGTCAAAGAGGCAGCACAGCAGAGCTATTAGATTAGGTAAATTGCTACTTTTATATTTTCACGGGTTCCCTTATGGATTCACAGATTTTGGAAACTTGCTACCACAGAGGATCAGTGGTTAATTAAGAATCATTTTCAGGCCTGTAATGGTCACACTTGATATGATTCATTTGGCTTCCAATTGTCACTCCAGTTCCAACTAAGCTCTTCATCAAGTTGACTCCTGTGGGCTCCAAGGTCAATCTGTTTTGCAATGGTAGTATTTCATGGAAAAATAAGAGTCCCATCAGGAATGATCCATCAGCTCACATTCCCCAGAACACAGAGTCCTACAACTGCAAGAATCACCTCAAGATTAAAGCTAATCCTCATCCCAAAAGGGTCTGTGGTCTCCATTCTTCACCTAAACCTTGTGCCCCCAGGAGACACAGAATTACAGTTGCAGAGGCCACAAAGACATTGGTTTATTTAAATGTGTTTGGAGAAGAGAGGGTGAAGCAGAAGGAATTGTTAAGTCTACTTCACATGTTAAATCAGCTGCTTTAAAAGGGTATTAAATATTTATGTGGTGACATTCCAAAGGTCCAAGACTGAGTGTGTGCTACCTTGAGACTTAGTTTATAGACTGATGTTACTGATTTATTCCCCTGCCCAGTTCGTATTTAAATCTTCTGAATTTAATTACAAGATTTGAAGAATATCTGTCAGGACCGTGTACAGGAAAGCATGGAAAATAATACCAGTGGTATCATTGTCTCAAGAAAACTGAATTTTTAGACTTGGAACCACTACCTAAGTGAGGATAGAATTTCTGGCCAGTTATCTTTTCAAAGGTGTAAAACAGCTGGTAGCTGACAGAAAAGGAAACACTTTACATATCCCAGGGCTTTTACATGAGAGGGAACACTCTTTCTGAGTGGTTAAAAAAAAAAGAAAACCAAACAAGGTGTAAAAGAAGCACAGCACCTCATCTCTCACATTCCTGATGATGACTGATGCTCCTGGAAGTGATGACATGACCATGCCCCTGCCAGGCCAAGTTCTGCACAAGAAGCTGGGCCACTCTTTCCCCAGAATCTGCAGTTCTGACCCATGGAGACAACACTGCTCTCTCTTAACTTAACGCACAGTTGTTATTGCTAATCCAAAACTTCTGGCCCCTTATGGAGGGCTACAAGCACCTAGTGCCCACAGGAGCACACAGAGCTACCATATATATGAACAGTGCCCTCCAACGCAAGTTCTCTTCAGAGGGTTAAGAAAAAAAAATTAAAATAAAATAAAATAAAATAAAGAAGTGACTGCCTTTAGGAAGGTGGTGCTGGGTGTCCATCCCGAACTGCCTTGGGTGCAAGAGGCAGTGCAGAGGGCAAGCTGTGCAGACCCCCTTGTTGGACTCCCTTTGGTGGGAGGGAGGGCACCCTGGCATCAGGACTAGGGTGCCAGGGCAGTGCCTTGTTCCAGACCCACAGTGGGAGGTGAGGACAGAAACAATGGTTGGAGGCGTTTGGCAGAGGACCTGAGGAAAAAAAAAATCCTCTCTTTGCAGCAACTGCACGGGCTACTTCACTGCAGCTGCTCCCACACGCCGGTGGCGCCGAAACAGGGAGCATGGACGGAAAGACCACACACATCAAGGAGACCATCCCAGACAAAACCAGTAGTCTCCAGCCTGCATTATCCACATCATCCATCCCCATCTTTGACAGACACTGAGCAAAGGGATCAAGAAGCCCGTTCAGGAACACCAGAGGGCAATGAGCTTTGTGTCTCCTGGCAGAGCCCCTCAGCAGGCCTGCACTCGTGACTGGTGGGATGCTGGACAAGGGAGAGGGTAGAGAAGAAGCAGAAGAGAAGATGTGCAGCAGAAACAAAAAATCAACAAACCAGATGTTGTTCAGTTGGGGTCTGCTGTACAAGAATACAAAAATAAACTGCGGTAAAGGCAAAAAAATGGGGCACGGAAGGGCAAACTCAGCATGCAGTAAGCAAAAACCTCTTGAGCTCACAAACTGCAGCAGCGGGTTGTGCCCCAGCTGTCACAACCAGCTTCAGCAAGAGGTGGAAATCCCGTTCTCTTAACGCGTGGCACCCCTGGGATTTCAAGGAATGAGTGTGAATATCCTTCTCCTGGGCACTGATGCAAAGGAGGAAGACAAAAGAGGACAGGAGGTCCCCATTTGCTTCTTCCAAGTCTGAAAAAGATATTATATACGTATTCGCAGGCCAGGCTTTCCAGGCAGAGTGCTTTTTGTATTCCTCCTCCCTAGGAAAAAGTAAAACCTAACCAAACCTAACCTAACCAAACAGCAAAAACCACACAGAGCCACGAGGCCATAGCATTTTCTGGATGTAGCCCATATTATTATCTCCATAGCACAGCCAAAATGAAACCTAGGCATTCAGGGAAAGACAGAACAAAAAAAGTCTCTCTCCCTGAACAATGATGACTAAAAGCCTCTTCAGATAAATGGGACAACTGTGCGTATGGATGTGTCCCCAGGTAAAGCAGAGCTTCAGGATTTTGTCAACTGGATGTCACAGCACGTGGTGGGATGTGCGATCGCAGAGAGGCTGGGACAGGCACCCTCCAGGACCAATCGTGGCACAGACTTCCTGCCCATGCAGAGACATCCAGACTACAGTGAATGCCTTTGTAAAACCTCTGCTCTCTCTCCTTCCCTCCTCACCACTAGCTCTCCCATGCAGGCCTCTTCTGCTGAGGTTCTTGCTCAAACCCTGGTTCAGACCTGTGGCAGCCATGGCCAGTCTTCCCCTTGCACCTCCCCAACATCCATCACATTCCTCCCCAGCTCTTGCAACCCTTGCAAGCAAGCACACCTTTCCCAGGAACCCCTTGTGTTCTCCTGGGTACTGGGCAGAAGCTCTTAGCACAGGCTGGGCTTGACACCTTGGAGACTGTCTGCTCTTCCCTGAGGGCCTGCAGACTCACCCTGAGCGGGGCTGGTCTGACATTCCCAGATGTGGATCTAGGAGGCTTTTGTGTTTGCCTGAAAAGGTCCTAGAGGTGCAGAGAAAACTGGCATGCAGGACTCGGACATCTAAAAAGATGCTTTCTGCAGAAGGCAGTCAGCATAAGAAGGTTAAAAAACACCAGATTTGTAAAGCTTTTACTTGCACAGGCTCAAAACTACTTTTATGGGCAATGCTTTGATTATGCCAACTGATGTACAGAAGAATATGGACAGCCAGAATGCAAGGACATAAAATAAAGTGAAAGAAAAGGTTTCGATAACACCACTACTGAAGCACTTGTCCTCTGTTTTCGAGAAGGTGAGGGATGGTTGCCCTTTCTGTATTTGCATGCTGCAAGCCTTGGGCACCACAGGAGATGGGGAAGACTGGCTGCTGTTTACTGAGATTTTGAAAGACTCTGATGAGAAAAGCAAGCCCAAATTATCACATTAGAAAGAGCATAAAAATTTAGGCAGCTGAGTTAAATATCAGCATCATGGCAGAATTACCGTCTCTGAAAGTAGACCTATGCATCTGGAAGCTTCCCTCTAAAAATATTACAAACTGGTAATACTGGCTCTGTCAGCAGCACAGAGGGCACCAGGACCACCCTGCATCCCCACTGTGCTGGGAAACTTTGGGCTCACCTTGTTTGGAGCTGACGTCGGAGGGGACGTGAGACGGGTGTGACCCCGGGGAAAAGTGCTCATCGCTGTAGGTGATAAGAGGGGTGAGGGGGTGAACCGCATGAGAAGGCTGTACCACGGGCACCTTGTTGGACTGCAAGAGAAGAACAAAAATTGAATTGTGTTAGCGAGGTAAGGCTTCTGCTTTGAGAAAAAAAAACCAAAACCAACATTTCTAAAATGTTATTTTTAAATATTTTCATTACTGAAGTGGGGGAAACAGATGGACAGACATGACATTGGGGCTAGTGGATGGAAACCACATTTGCTGCCAGAATCGGCATCCTCAAACCACTGGCACCCGAAGAGGGATGCAGATATTGAGGAAATGCAGGGAAATGGGTGGGGGCCGGGAGCAGGAAGAAAGGCATTTGGAAGACATTGAGACAGGGCTGCGGAAATGGCAAATGGAGAGCTGCAGGGCAGGAGGAGCAACATGCTGGGCAGGCAGGCACTGTGCACCAAGGGCTGTGACCTAAGGACAGCAGAGTCAGCAGCACTGCTGGAGAAACCCTTTGGTTACGGGAACAGCATTTAAAAAAAGAAGGCTTAAAGTACAGGTTTGCCATATCTCCAGCCTTAAAAGCAACATAAGCTTCATCAACTTCCCTCTTCCTCCCCACTGCTCTTCCGGCATGGCTGTGGCATGGCACAGTTGGGACAAACCCCTGCCATCACCAGAGGGACAGCAAGTTTGTCCCTTGCAGTTTTACAAACTCTGGTTGAAAACTCTTGGTCTGTCTTAATGGGTAACTAAAAGGTCACCCTCAGAAGCCTGATTTCGTATATAAGCAGTTGGTAGTGGCCTCTCAAGAGGGTCAGTTAGAGGGGAGACCTGCTGAGCGCTTGGGGACAGCTGGGAGGCCTCTGACTCTATCAAGGAGAATTCAAAGTGCTACAAACACCCCCAAGGGTCCTGAAATGGGTGCCATAAGGTGATGTCCTTGCAGGGCAAGATGCACACTTCCCACCAGCACTTCTCAGAGTGCAGAGGCACAGGGTCAGGGACAGGATGCTGTCCAAAATTACCCCCTAAGATCAAGGTTGCAAGACAACGGAACACCTCAATCCCAATGAAATCCTGCATTATTAACACTGCTTGAAACTCAAGTGACTCTTTCCACAGTGGGACGAGCTGTAGTGATGATGCCAGCATGTAACAGGCACTCCTCATTTGTGCCCTGCCACTCTACCCTGCTCCTCAGCACAAATAATTATGGAACAAACAGGTTTTTAATAACACCCTCCAAAATAAAAAAGCTGTCCTTCAGACAGACACACTGACAGCAAGGACAGACTGTCAAACATAAAGAATTAAGAAAAAAAATAATTTAAGAGGCCAAAGAAATTAATTTTCATTGAGCTCATTACTGAAATCTTGGCACAAAGCAGATGTTAGGACATAGCTCCATGCACAAGTCTATGATTTTTGTGGACTTCTAGAAGCAGACAGTTGTAAATGGACAACTCAATTCATTGTTAAGGCTGGTAGGAGTAGAGGAAAGGGAGCAAATGGGAACCAGTGCAGCATTTTCCGCTTTCCTTGTTTCCAGAGCACCACCTTAAGGAACTTGCATTAGCAGGCAGTATCTTCTTAATGTCTGACCTATCCCTCCAGTCATATGGCTCAGAATCTGGTGCCATGAATTTTTGCTAAATTATGCTATCCTTGCTCTCCTCTTAATTTTACGGTTTTCAACACAGATTTGCTTTCCTGTGGGAAAGAGATAAGAACCTGAGGATTTTAATTTAAGCTTCGGCCTTGTCTTATATTTTGCAAGATGGAGAGAGAAAGCAGCACTAGTAGGTGTTTTAAAGCCAACAAGCATTAGGTCCATTTTTATGACCAAATAATAAAAGCAATATGAATTCTCAATAATATCTATGAGTTGAGTTGTAAAGGGGATAGCTCAGACTGCTATTCATCTTCCCCATCTGCATAAATTCCACAAAAAACAGATGCCAACAAATTTCAGATGATTTACAGATCAGGTCTCAGTCTCTAGCTATGAGACCCGTGGGCCAACCCACCATTCAGCCATTACTTTATCAACAATAAACTGTATATTATGAATAAAGATAAGCAATAGATGTATTTAGGTCACACACACACAGCTGCTAATCAGCATTAATTTCTCAAAATTTAGTAATTAACATTTTGTATTGTACTGGATGTAATTGTCATGCACGCCCCTGGTATCAGGGTTCCTTGCTTTCAGAAATCACCCATTTATACTTAGAGCATGCCAATCCCTGTACCCCCTCGCTCTCCAGCATCCTGCAGATTTTATTTTATTTTCTAATTCTCGGCACCTTATCCCCTAAGCCCATGGCAGCGGCTTTCAATGGGCGAAGGAACCGTGAGAAGTCAGGAGAAAAGCAAACCGCTTGTCAGCGAGCTTAAAATTAACATATAAACGGGCAATATCTCCATTAAGAGCATTTGGGGGTCTGCAGAGCCAGAAATTGGGAGAAAAAAAAGTAACAATAAAAAATAGCAATAATGCAAAGCTTCCTAGCCTGCCTGCCTGCCCCACATTGCTTTGGGAAGACCCGGGGATCTCTGGCAGCCAAATCCTGCTGGTCACCCCAACATGACAACAGGGGCTCTCTGGGGCACAGGCTGAGCCTCCCCATTCCCTCTGATCCCACCAAAATGGCCACAGTGATCAGCAGCAGGAGGACACACAGGGTGACACATGCACAATTAAACCAGGAGGAGAAAGGCCTGATGACATATTTCCAAAAGTGGTATGGACTTGAAATGGTTCTGCCACGGCACCTGCCCTACAAGGCAACCCAAATGGGTTATCTGGGCCTTCCTCACAGACAGGGTTCAGGGCAGGAGATCAAGACCTTGTATGCAGACACCTGGATGCCCCTCTTGCCACCTACTCAACCTTCTCACCCCCCGCTGCGGTGAGGGATTGGCCCCAGGCATCCCATCCAGTCCCATGGACACTGCCCTGCATCCTTTCCCTGGGGACATCTGGACTGGGGATGTTGCCAAAGCCCCTTCCACCACCTACTGCTCACAGTGGGCACCACTGCTTTCCAGGGCTGTGAACCATGGCCAAATTCTACTTCGCACTGAGGTACAAAACTGTGCTGATGAGACTACTTCTACTGCTTCCCAGTCTTTACCCACTGGCTTCCTCCTCCCACAAACATGGCATCCCTACTATATTTGTCTCCCCAGATCCTCCAAAGACAATCCATACAGCTGCAGAAACACTTGAGAGACTGAGAGAGACCAAATCTTGGTCAACATGACCTCCATGCAGGGAGAACTCCATTCCCCAAGGCTTGCTGAGCACCTGCTGACCAAGCCCACCACCAGATCTCCCTGGCACACTGGTGACATTTATATCTAATATAGGCACGGTCCACAGAGTGCCTTTTGTCCTCAGCACAGCCTGAAAATCTGCAAAATCTGATCAGTCCACACGCCTTCAATAAGACAATTACATTGTCCTATGTGAGGTTCGTCGGTATTTCAGTACAGAAATTATACTTCATCCACCCACCAAAACATAGCATTTTGGTGCAAGTAGGTACCCAAGCAGCTTCTAAAACCACAATAAAGCAAATGAGGATGAAATTTCCATTCTCATTTCCGAGACAATCTGGAGACGTTTGTTAAAGCTGTCCCTAGCATAGCTCTGATGCAGCATAAATGGTGTATTACCACACCAGTGAAGTTCCATTCTCTGTGCCTAAGGTTCTTCAGATAACCTGGAAAAAGTAAATGGGATGTACCACATAGCTCAAAATATGCAATTTGGAAAAAGTAAATTACTAAAAATGAGGACCTGTTGTTTACAACCTGAAGACCTCCTGTGATGTTTTAGGACACCTTATCATGCGTGTGTTACAAACACTAAAGGCTAATGGCAAAGGGACAGCCTACTCCTGTTGGCCTGGGGACACACAGCTGTGTCGCACAGCACTCAGCTCAATGGGACACTCCTGACCGACTCAGCCTTGGTGGTCTCCTTCTCAGAGACCACACAGCCACCAGGGCTCCAGTCCCAGAGCACAGTCTTGCAGCACAGACCACACCAGCATCCTTTGGGAACTGGCCTCTGTGCGGCCCTCCCTGGGGCACTTTTCCTCATCAGCTTGGCCTTCCCAGCTGGTATCTTTTATTTCACCCAAGCATGTGCTCTCAGGCTGAGAGCTGAACTGAGGCAGTGCAAAAAGGGAACATTCCCCTGAAGGACACCAAGAGGACTGGGAGAGCATACATGTACTGGAAACAGCAGGAGCCAAATTATTTGGCCAGTTAGGGCTAAGATGAAACTGCTATTCAGTTTTATGACTGACCTGAAAAAAACCCCCAGAATCCCCAGTACAATGTTGGTAGGCAAAGGATAAGAGCTTGCAGGGAAGAGGGCCCTGACACTGCAGTCAGCATTACCCCAGCAAGAGCTTTGCTATGCACCAGACACTTGTTTAAAGCTATTGCTGTGGTAAAGTTACTCAGGCACAGGTCAGTACAACAACAAACACTTTCCTTGCAAACAGCAATCACAGTCTGCAAGTGGAAAAGCTTGAACATACTCAGGCATTTTGGCCAGGGCAAGGAGCAGAGTGAGAAATCCCCTGGCTGTGGCACTGGCACAGCTGCTGTCACATGGTTGGGTGACCCCTGCAAGTGCCCTGCACTGGCAGTGCTGCACCTGCACTTGCAGAGCCACTCACAATTTCAGACATGTGCCTGCCCTCTCATCCGAGGAGCACACTGTGAGACAGTTCAGACTAATCTCTGGTCAGCTCATGGTGAAATGCTGCAGCACAAATTCAGTCTGAATCCAGTAAGTTTTCCCTTGTTTTTGAAATGCTTCTGACAAAAAGCAAGAGTCCAGAAAAAACCAAACCTCATGCCCTCCTCAAACAGCCAGCTAATGCTTCAGTGAAGGCCCACACCTGTAAGGTATCTTATATGCAACAAGTGTGCAAAAACTATAAAAAGCCTGAGACAGCCACGGCAAAAATGCCTGTAGGTCAGCGCTGGGCGAGGCAAGCAGCTGGGAGCTCCTGCTGGAGCTGGGGCCACCATTTGTTCCAGCTGCTGCACAGAGAAAGATATTAAATTAATGACCCTTCAAAGGACACACATCTACAAAGGAGATTGCAGGCAAGCAGGGAGCTTTGCAGAGAACCATGAGGCATGCAAGCCTTCACACACAAGACCCAAGCGTCCCTTGTCAACATCCAAGGAGGTGCTGGGCAGGTTTTTGTTTTTCCTCTTTTCTTTAAACACAAAGTCATTTCTAAAAAGCAAAAAAAAAAAAAAAAAAAAAGGTCCCAGCCTGTCCACTCTTCCTCTCCTGTCAACAAGTTATGTATTGGTTACAGATACTAGCAGATGGTCTACTCAATTAAGACTAAAATAAGTCAACTGAAAAAAATACCAAACCAACTAAAGGATGAATAAATGCATGCATTCTCTTTCATTCCTAAAAGAGGGGGTCATTTGAAGAAACAGTTTCAACTTTTTGACAACAAGCATTAAGTTTAGGGGGAAAACACAACAGATAGCTCCTCAAAAAAACCCACCACCAAAACCTCTCCAAACCTTTCCACTTACTGCTATAGCAGTACCTCAAATTAAAAGGACTAAATGGTCCTGTTATTGTGGGAGAATGTGAGGCTACCTTGATCTGAAGAGACAAGAAAAATTCATCCCTTTTTTAGACTATTCTCATTTCTGGAGACCTGAAATCATCCTTAGGCTGAAGGTTGTAGCAAACCCAGAAGACAGCAGTTCCAGCTGTCCTCTCAAAATACCAACAGCATTTTAATAGCTAAACTAACTCTGTATTTATGCCTTTGCTGACCAGCTGTTGCAATAAAAATGCAAGATCAAGAAGAATGTTATTTTGGAGCAATGTCAAAACCAGGCCCACGTCTGGGTTCATCAAGGGCAGGCTTCAGCAAAAGAGTACCACCGGTGGAAAAGGAGGAGGTAATAGTAACATGTCTTGGCCAAAATAGTTACCAGTAGAGGAAACAAGCTTATCAGCACCAGCAGTAATAGCAATCACTATTTGCCACCTCCCTGGGAGCGACTGTACAATCCCTTTTCATAGACAACTTTGCAAAGATGCAGCAAGGGCAATATATAGAGAGCTCAGGTTACTCCCCCATCCCCAAACCATTTTTTAGAGGAAAGAGTTTTATGTCCAAAGTCAGCTTCTTTCTAGGCTCTTGACAACAGAGATAATTTTATGCTTAATTTTCAAAACCTTCTCCAATCCTCCCAA
The DNA here is from genome assembly GCA_013399915.1 of Illadopsis cleaveri. Lineage (NCBI taxonomy): Eukaryota > Metazoa > Chordata > Aves > Passeriformes > Timaliidae > Illadopsis > Illadopsis cleaveri. Next base: position 66,287 of record VXBB01012985.1, read on the forward strand.
CAGTGCAAGGGGGAAAATGCCAGAGTGGGTATGGTGCAGGGTGGCTTGCAGCATTACTTTTAGCCTCACCTGAAGCTAAAAGGAACAGGGATAGGAAAGCACGCCCACAGGAGCACACTGCTCACAGGAAACAGGGGCTTACGAATACTGTGATTTATGAAAGACAAATAAAAAAGGTGCAGTCTTTTAACCCTGCTTCACAACTGGGCAGCAGGAGGCCATTTATCTCACTGACCTTTCATGCTTACCAACAGCAGGGGGGACACCCCAGGGACTCACCATTTTAAGGAGGTGAAGTGAAATGCTGCGTGCTGCTGATGTGAAACTTTACAGCTTCACAATGGCTAACGCTTACTCAGAACAAAACTAAAATCAAAACCACACATTTCAGGGGGCAAATTGATGACTTGACAAGGTCAAAAAAAGCCTCCTGGTCCCCCTTTTCCTCATGTACTGTATTCAACTCTTCACCATGGAACTAAGTAGTACTTAGTGCTGGGAGTCACGAAAGGGCAGAACAAGAAAGTTACTCTAAGTCAGTTATTGAAAGTTTCCCCATCTCCCAAGGACACACTGCATCATGAAACCAGAGCCAGAGCATGCCAGGAGCCCTCACAAGCTGGAGAGAAGAAGCTACCAGCTAGCAGGTTAAAGAGGCAATCAGGATGCTTGCTAGAGCTTCCCATGGTTATTTGGGAGCAGCAAAAGTTTGTGACCTTTTTCCAGTTGCTCACTCCACTATACTTTTTGGGAAGGCGAGCAGCAAATGGCTGTGTCTGCAATGCACAGGAAAGGCAGATTCATGGCCAACAGGACCATGCCACAGTCCACAGGCACAAAGATCAGCACCTGAAGCAATAGGGGTGTCACAGCTGAAAGTGCAGGCAGCATACAAGGACAGGCAAGAGGAACTGGAGAAAACTGCTCTGCCTTAAGTCCGAAGGGTTGGTACTAAATTTTTTTTTTTATTGGCAATAAAAAATTCAGTGCAACAGCCAGGGGAACACTGCAAAGGAAAACGTAAATGGGATTTGACAAAGTCTAGAATAAGTATCTATCTAGATGGATTACAATCAGTCACTAAATTCAGGTTAATTGCAACATTAATGAGAAACCACCATTATTGGTTTGTCTACATTCTTTTCTTTTTCCAACTTTTCCACCCCTCTCTCCCCTTCAATCTTGGAAATTAATATATCACAACTGTGATTTTTTTTGCTGAAAAGTTGTAATAAGCATTTGAGTTCCCTCAAGACAGCTTTAAAAACACAGACGTTGAATATCTGACAGAAACATGCTTTATTTCAAGTGTTCATTAAGCACTGCCATTAAGTAAATGATTAAAGCACACCCAGTATTAAAACAGCTTGATTAGAAATCCCCTGCTATCTCCATTTTCTTCTCTCCCATGACTTCTTAATTTGTTTGTTCTTGCCTGCTCAGGAAGGCTGTCAGGAGACCTGGAGTACTGGTGAAACATATGGAGAGCCACGCAGGTCTTGTAAGGCTCTGATCAGGGGAGGACAAGCCCACTTCAATTTCTGCATGGTAAGTTCACATATACAGAGATTACACCTAGTTTTACACAGACCATTGGTTTTGGAAATATCACTGATAGGGCATTTAATTAGCAGAAAAGCCACAGGCTCACAGAAAAGACTTTCCCTGTTACAGTGTCTTATTTCACTCTCTAAACTCAGCAACAGGTTCTCTTAGATGGAGATCAGCTGCCAGCAAACATTCCACAATTTGAAAGCCAATGCTTGTTTTAAGCTCTGATTTCTGCAAGAAGATCCTTTTTTGGCCATCCTGAACAGCTCATCTTTTTCCTGATGTAAAGACGAGCCCCACACCCAACAAGCAGGAACCTGCACCATCAAATCACACACTCAACCCCAGAAGTCTCTTAGCACCCCCAAAAACCTGGTAAATGGGACTGCTGCCACTACAAATGCTCTGAATAGGCCTTTACCCCATGGGCCTTTACCCTGCACAGTATCCCTTCTTTTGCCTGGTGCATCCTTGTCACACACAAGCAATCCCATCAGCTGGAAAGGTGTTTTCCCCCATTGTTTCCTGACCTGTCCAGAACACTCTCGGTTTGTTATTGGCTAAAGAGAACAGAGGCTCAGCAATGTTTTAACAAGCCCAAGCTTGGGCCCCTGGGTTGCAGAGTTCTGGGTTATTGCTTGCTTGGACAATAAGGACAATTGTCCTAAGCTGCCAGAGGAAGCCCACTGGACATCAGAGGAGCCAGTGCCCAGAGCCCAGCAGCTTGCCAGGGAGGAACAGTAGCATGTGACCAGTGAGCCCCAGGGGTTCTGGGTGGAGGAAAGGAGGCTGGAGTCCATCCTGGTGTCACCCCTTGTGCCATCTTCAGCTCTTCCCTGGTGACAGAGCTGCTCTGGTTTCTGTCACCAGAGCTGTCTGCTGAGTTAAGACAAAAACACGAGCTTGTTTTGCTTGCCTCGAGGTTATCAGGATCCCTGCTCACAACAACTTCGTAATTTTCTCTGGCATACTCACACCCACAAATTCATGTGCTTCTCCCACAGGCAGAGGGATGTGCTTCAGTCCAATATTCAAACCTTGGAAATGGCTCCATCTACCACATAAGCACAAGTGTTGTGTGAAAGCAGGTTGTCCGACAACAACCTCCGAAGCCCAGCATTTCTGTTCTGGCAGACAACGTGCGTCACAGGATGGGATGACTTTTCCTTATCGGCCTCCTCAAGTCCCACAGGATACAGACCCAGGCTCCTGGGGGGAACCAAGAAAAAATCCATCCTGCACCCTGGTGACAGGAAGATGCCTTTCGGCACTGCACACACAGTGGATCAAAAGTGCTTGAAATAGGACCTCTCTTAAATGTATTTATATTAAGTCTATGTTACAGCCTATCCAACACCGTATGTCATAACAAAGACTATCAGAGGCCCAGAAAACTGAGAAATGGGTCAACTTCTCTCTGAGCTGCAGTTTTCAAGGTGCACTGAATAGAGATGTTCTTGATTAAGAAACTGCAAGAGTACGACATGTATTGGGAAAACATCTTGGCTCTGTCATGTAGAAAGTAAGGACAAGGGCTCGACACCTGTCTGAGCACCTGGCACACCTTTATGTGTTCAAAACCTCTGTTTAGCATGGCTAAGTGTGCAAGCAGATCACAGAAGATGCAGGCAGCATCTTCTTACTTCTAGCAAAGCAGAGATCACGCTGGGCTGGTCAAGCTACCCAACATGACTGATGTTTTTGGAACTGCTCTTGCCTTATCTGCCCTCTTAAAAATAGGGGACAAAAAGAAAAAAATATAGGAATGGATGTGATGATGGAGGAATGACAAATTTGATGACATCAATGGCTCTTCTCAGCTGGCCTTTGCTCCTGGCAAGCCCCACCACACTGATGCTGCTTGAAGACTCCCGAAGGGAAACCAGTGCTGAAGCCAATGCCTCTCTGGCAGGAAGGGTTGCCCTCATTTGCCATGAAGTGAGGAGACCCTGCTGCTGGGAATTTAGCTCCTTCAGAGGGGTTTCCTGGCAGCAGTGGGGCAGACCTAAGCCCAACACGAAGTGCCAGGCTGACAGCTGGGGCTGCATGCACAGCATTACAGGTGGCAGGGGCAGGCAGGGCCAGGTGAGATGGATGCAGGGGTTGCTCAGCACATGCCCTCAGAGGGGTCATTTTCTCCAAATTCGAGGTTCTCAGACATCATTGACCCTACATACACACTGTAAAAAGTTTTCAAGTAACTTCCTTGAGTCCGGCTAAACCGTATTAACAGATTTATCCAATAACATGCAAATTCGGGTTTTAATGAAAAGTCTTAAGTCCCAGCTCTAAGTGATTTGGACTTTTCTGCTAATGGCATCGGCTAATGACCAAAGATTTAATGCATCAAGTCTTAGCATACATCAGTGCAAACAATATAACCATTTAGTGGAGGCAAAAAGTCACCTCATTAGACATCCATCATTGGATGTGGGCAAGATGGTCCACAGGCTTAAAATAAAATATTCATTTTTAAACTTTAAAAAAAATCCCTAAAAATGTACAAATGATTAGGCCAAAAGTAGCAGTCTGCTAAAGCTTCACTGGGATTGAAAATGCAAACTGCAACGTTTATCTGGAGGTAAAACGCATTTGCAAGTACTTAATTTCAGCAGCACTGTTCCACAGAAGACAAAACCAATTTTAACAGGAATTAAAGCAATAGGGCCCTCCAGAAACAGGATGTCTCTTAGACAGGTTATTTGAACCATCAGTAGAAGGTCACAACAGGAATTATTTCTCTACCACATTGTGCAAGATGATTTCAGTACAAACAAGAGTGTTGAAAAGCTACTAATTTAATTTTATAGATCATTCCCACGAGGGTTTGTCACATCAATGAGACACAAAAACATGCCCTAAAATTACATTTTTATGGAGCTAAAAATACAAAAATCACAGCACACAGCTAAAGATGGGCAATGAATGACCCGAACATGGCATGGGCTTAAAGAAGCGGGGCTGGAAACACTTTTTTTGGCCCAAACCATTGATGCCAAATGTTTCATTTGGACTCTTGAAATAAGGAGGAGCAATAAATCTACCACACGACACAGCTGGATGCTGAGCTACTAACACAAAACCTAAATGCCCATTATTTTAATCTTGTTTGCCAAATGGCATTTTAGGACACACAAAAAAACCCAGACTGACACCTCCCAGCCATGGGCTGACAGTGGGAGATGACTCAGCTAAGGGGAGAACTGCAATCATAATGGACCTGTGCAAGCTGCCTGTTTGCAGGAGTGGAAAAAGGATATCCAGATAAGATAGAGCATCCCACTTTTGTGCCTGCATGCTGCCTCTCCCAAGGCAGCTTAGGAAACGTTCTTTTTCCACTCCCCAAAAAGCAGATATGGCAACATCATGGCAAGCTCTGCCTCTAGAGACAGAGGGAAACCAATAAAGGAGCCCTGGAGGGATGCTCCTACATCTGCTTTGGAATCAGATCATTCTGTAAGAGCTGCCTATCCCCACTGAAACACACACCTGTGACCCAGGGAGTCCTCAGGACCCGAAGTGATGCTGTGTCAGGGGAGGTTTAGATTGGGTATCAGGAAAAGATTTTTCACCCAGAGGTGGTTGGGCACTGGAACAGGCTCCCCAGCAAAGTGGTCACAGCAGCAAGCCTGACAGGAGTTGAAGAAGCATTTGGACACAAACTTGGGCACGTGGTGTGACTTGTGGGGTGTCCTATGCAGGGCCAGGACTTGGGCTTCAATGATCCTTGTGGATCCCTTCCAAGTGAGGATATTCTATGATTCTAAGAAAATGCATCTTCCCCTGTGTTGATGGCATTGGCTCTCCTCCAACTCTACACTAGCCCTGTTCACCACCCATCCTTGCCTCTGCTCCGTCACCCTGTACTCACCCCTGGAACCTTCCTGGGCCTCCTGGCCCTGCTTGCCTCATTTAACTGCACAGTGCCCTCAGGCTCCCCAAAACCAGGCATTTCCTTCAGCTTTCAGGCCTTACATATGCAGGTGCATCACTGTCCTGAGCACTGACCTGAAGATGCTCCAGTGACTGGGATGGCAGCCCATGAGATGGGGGAGACAGGAAGAAACATGGGGCTCACCTATTCCCTCTTGCTACCCCACTCAATCTGGTCTGTTACCACTAAGCTTCTTCACCCACTTGGCCACAGGGCTTAAAAAAAGGTTGCTGGTATGCACAGGACACGTGATGCCTTTTAAATCCTGCACAGGATATTTCTGCCTGCTGCTAGACTTGAGTATTTTTTTTTAAATTCAAGAGCTACCCTTTAAAATTTAAAAATCACTCTTAAAAACAAAAAAACGTACCCGGCCCACAAGCTAAGTTTTGTGCAGGAGGCACCTACATCCTCATAAAAGCCCTGGGCTGTGCTTTATAACATGGGTAGAAGTTTAAACATCGTAAAAAACAGCCAAAATTGCCAGATTGCCCAAGCCTCCAGTAAATCACCCTTCCAGATGGGCTTAGAGCTGCACATAGAGCCCCACTAGTAGCAACAGGTCACCCTGCAATTATATTTCAATTCTACTAAACTCAAACAACATTATATGAGAGTTATGCTCAACTGCATTAAAGAGGCACTTCCAAAGATTACCATCATCCTATCATTACCAACAGTTTGATTTTTCATTCAATTTGTCTTCCCCTGTGCAATTAACGTCTCCCTCAAAGCATGGCAGAGGCCGGTATGGACAATTTCTTATCATAACTACATCCCTCCTCGGTACTTTTCATTGCAATAAAGACTGTGCTTGGGAGAAACACAGTGTGTTAGACTCTGCAAAACACCACTGAACAATTTATCAGGCAAAAAAATAGCTCATGCCAGAAGAGCTTGGGGAAGCACTCAGCCCCGCACCCCCTCCACTGCTGACAGGGCAAATAGTCAAGAGTGCCAGAGATGCCCCAATGCAACTTTAATCCTTTTCTCTTTTGGCATGGACACACAAGGGATCTACATGAGACCTGCCCATCCCACACCGGCTGCTGTGGGGCAGCAAACGCTGCAACTGCTGCAGTGTCCAGTCTGGCCTGGCACTGGGGCTGGGCAAACTCTGCCAGCGATGCTCCCACCCAACAACCCCTGCAGCTGCCACCCCCAGCCAGCAACATGCGCAAGGTTGGCAATCACATACTGGAGACAATTTTTTATTCAGTTGGGTTTTTTTTAACCGCTGCTCCTACTAGAACTGGCAGACTCCTTCCCCATCGCCATAATTTCAGAGGCAAGGACCAGACTCTCACCTCTCCCCTGCAGAGGGAGCAGACTTTTTAGGTGGATGATCTCAGGATCATCTGGCAGTTGGGCAGGAGACACAGGCACTCCTGCTGCAGACCCCAGAGATGCTGCACACAGACATTTTGAGTTTGCTCAAGAGGCCGCATATCCACAGCCAGCCACACAGTTTGCCAAATTTATTTGCAGATGAGGCAAATTTTTACTGCTTTTTACTGTTTCTTTTTTCAAGAAACAGGGTGGGAGACAGATTAAAGGACACTCATCTCAGCCTTTTAATCGAGGAATCAAGCGCTCTGCTCTAAAAAAATAAGTTAATTTTCCTCTTTATGGCAGAAAGTATCTTTTCTGATGGAGAGAAATCATGGTCCCTCTTACTCCTATCCTACACCTAGAATAAGGATACATTAACCTCATCCAAAACTGAAAATTACCCCAGATTTCAGGCAGTTGACATAATTCCACCATCTCACTATTCACACAACGAAACAGGCAGAGTCCCCCTTGCCTTTCTCAGAGTTTCAGCACCCGTGCCTGAAGACAAAGATGGCAAATACCCTATGCCAACCAACCAGGCTAAGGACAGTCAGCCTCCAGACAGCCAGAGACAGGACAGTGAACCACGGGGTCAATCTTTGTCACCCCTACTCCAGGGATGCACTCCCCCCATGCCACTGAGCTAGCACAGTTCCAAAAATCCAGCACCTCGTGTACGGAAGCAGAGACAGGATTTGCTCATCTCAGACACCTCTTCCTTCCGCTCGTCCTCCCAAATCTCCCTGTCCACGCACAAGCTGCTTGTGGGAGACAACCAGCTCAAAGTGAGTAATCGAATGCCACTCTATCAAATCAGTGAGAAAACAATATCCTCTCACTGGAAGATACTGTAGATGATTTCTCATCTGCCCAGGATTCTGGCACTCACTGTTTTTATCAGTTGCACAGAACTAGGAGCTGAGAACATGAGGAAGGCAGCCCCTCGGTGCAGCACAGAGACAGAGCACAGCTTTTATCAGCATTAACTCTCTCGCACTAAGTCAGAGGAAGGAAATGCTGCCTCCCCCACAACATTATTTTTTTTAAAAACAACCACCTTTCCTCTTCAGAAGGCCCTGGCCAGGTGTTACATGCTCTCGACATCAAGCTAAGGCCAGGCTGGCTAATCTGTAGGTTCACTCGTTAACGAGATAAAGGATTTCAGTTCGGTGCCGCAGCCGGGCTGTGGAAGCTGTGGGCTGGAGGAGCTGCCGGCAGCTGAGTGTCACTCCTGGAGGAATGCCTGACCTTTCCCGGAGCTTTGATCATGCTGCCTCGCAGCGTGAGATAACCAGCCCTTTGCAGAATCCGGAGGTAATAAAAAAAGCAGCTTTGAGGCCTCGTGTTTTTGCAGGGAAATACTTACCTGTGTTCCCAGCATGCTGCCCAGTCCCCACTGTCCTCACCAGATTTCAGCCCCTTTACGGCCAAATGCATTTCTGTCAACTCAGGGAATCACATAAAGCCTTCAGATGAGAGTTTTTAGCTCTTGTTTAATTTCTCTTAATTGAAGAGGGTACTTGTGCACTGTTCTTAGGGAGGATACAGAGACTCAAAAAAGAGCAGGGCAACAGAAGGAAGGTCCCCAATTAGCATGTGATTAAGCTGTAAGTAGGATAATAGGAGGAGAAATTTTGTATCTTATACAAACAAGATAGCAAAAGAGATAGATAAAAGCATGGAAGGGGAATAAAGCTTTATCTCCAGCTCCCCTATCAACAGTCAAGCCATACAGAAAAGAGTGGATTTCCTGAGGGTTTTTTGTTTGCTTGTGATTCTTTTAAAGCTGGGTGTCTTTCTCAGGATAGCTCACTATGGGCAATTTAAACAAGCCAGTGTAGTACCAGGTTAGTAAAGCATGAAATACTTGGAACCCTGGGCTGAATGTGCTGAATCTCTAAGTGATAATTAGATCAGTCTTGAATACTTCCTTTAATGAGTCTACACAAGCACCTCATCCACCCAATCTGCTTTTGCTTACCGACCTAGAGAAGTCTGCATGATTTTCTCACGCTGGGGTTGTATTTTGTTTTGTTCTGTTTGGGACACAGCAGCACAGTCTCTGAAGTTGGAGCCACAATTCCTTGATGCTCTCTGCAGGCTGTGTGTGAGGCACAGGGCTTGCTCTGCAGCACTCCTCAGCTGCAAGCAGGCTGATGCCAAACTGAGCAGACCTGAATAAGTTACCCCTCTGGGAGGGAAAAAAGTTGTACTCAGCTACGCTGTCTTCCTCACGGGGTTAACTATGTAGATTTCAGATGCAAATTTTACTTTAGGGCAGGCTTTATGGTATTAAGAGTCTCTTTTTCAGCCTTCTGAAATTTCATATGTATACATGCTAGAGCTCTCTCATCTCTCTTAATTGGGTTTTGTGGAATTTCAAAGCCCGGGGGCCAAGTGGGGAGGGCTGCTGATTAAAGCGCGCCATGCAGAAGTGGATGCAGAAGTGTGGCACAGTAACAGGAGGGAAACAATTCCTCTGAGCTACCTGCCTCCACGTGTAAAACCCATCTGCCACTCAGGAGGAACCCCATGTTTGGCCCTGGTCTTCCTGAGGGTGCAAGGATGGCTCCTGCCCTCTGCAATGGGCACTGAAGGGAGGACGTTCAGCCCTGCTTCTCCGGATGTGCAAATCAATTTCAGAGGTTTAGAGGCAGCCACATTTTCTTATTTCAATGGAAACAAACCAGTGTGCCTGTGTCCTCACTGAAGATCCGAATGGGCTTTCTTCCCACAGTCCTAACCATGACTTAGACACTTCAGGACCTTAAGGAGGAATTAAAGGATATTTAATCTCCCTTTATCCCTTTTCATAACCCAGCACGTACATGTGTGTCAGAATTTGTTAGGCTGTGATATCCGAACTGATGAGATGACATGTGTCTGTGTCCCCACAACGAGAGCACAGAAAACACTCATTCCTGCGTTTGGCCAAACTGTATCTCTCCGCATACAAGGATTCAGTCCAGGAGCCTGCTTGCAGCAGCTAAATACAGATATTCACACACCCATTATAAATGCAGTCTAGTTTCATTTTTAACCCACAGGAGGGTGTGGAGGGAGAAAACATCAAAGCATGGACACAGGCTACCCTGGCATTCTGGGTGTGCAATTTTATCTTCCCCTCATTTCCCTCCTCTCCAAACCAGCTGCTACAACTATCATGATGCTTGCCCTCCGGCCAGTAGGCTGGAAAACTGGCTTCCAAGGCAGTCATTAATCTCTCCCCATTGCCCAGCTGGCACAGGATTTTGCTTAGATGGGAGAAGAGTCAGCTCTGTGCCCTCTGAGGCACCAGTGGCAGCTCCCACAGCCGTGCATGCGAGGCACCCGCTGCCCACACCGGCACAGCCTGGCACCGCTCACCCTGCCGCTGCACAAGGGTCACCACGCATGGAATGAGAAGGGTAAAACTCCAGCACAGGCACAGTAGAGCACTGAAAGAGGAACTTTGAATTATATAACCCCCTCCTGTCAGCAGTGACAGTGAAAAGAAGTGCTGTGCATCTTCGGGGGAAGATGTCTTGGCTCAGAGCTAAGTTTAGAGGCTGACTTCCTGCATAGCAATAGCAGCAGAGAGTAGCCTCTACATACGCAAGTTATGCAAGTGAAATGAAGATGCACATAAACCTTCAGCAGGAGAGCACAGCTCAGCAATGCTATGTTCATTGGGGTTCAACCCATCTGAGGTAACAGGGCTGGAAATACACAGAGGTGCTGAGCACCAGCCAGAGCTGCTCCAGCACAGCCAAGCTGAAAGAATAATAAAATAGGCTCACAAAGTACCATGCAAGTTTGTTAGGGAGATGAAGTAACAAGAAGTGTGCTTTATGTGATTATAGCCTGAAACACAGCCATTTTACTGTCCCCCACCATGCACTGCACTGTCCCAGCAACTTCTGAGGCAATGTTTGACCATCTACTTTGAGTCAAAAATAGTCTTTACAGAGAATACTTTTTCCTGTGTTGATGGGATGATTCATACCAAACTTATCATATCCTCTCAGTAATACCACTCATTTGCCATTTTTACAGGGGAAGAATGGCCCACCAAGACCCCATGAACACACACCTAAACCTGCATTTCATCTGTCAGTAGTACTGAAGGTTTCCCCAAGAAGAAGAAACATGCAGGCAAGTTTTTGATCTTCCTTAAAGCATCACTTATCTCAGCTTTTGTTTGTTTTCTGTTTTTCAGGTGTGGGGTAGTGTCTGATGTGAAAGCCACCCACTGTAAGCTATCTAGGCAATGAAACAACCATCATAAACCACCACTGGAACAAAAATAGCAGCACCTTTCTCTCCCCTGGGCACAGGCCACATGCAGGACAGTGCTGACAGCATGTGCAGCTACAAGCACACTTTGCAGATCACAAACTCAGAGGTGCTAAGCATGGGTCTCCTCTCATGCATCTTCCAGTCACTTGTTAGGGAACTACTGAGTCCTTCTGGATGGCTCCAAGAAAAGGCAGCCTTTCCCTAACAGCTGTGGAGCAGAGAAGGGTAGTCCCCCAAGGCTGCTTGTGGGTTCAAACTCCAGCTTGGCCCAAGGAAAGCTGCCACCTGCAGTACAACCAAACGAGTAAGCACCCACAGCAACATAGTTCACAACAAGCCTAAACCACAGTGAGCTGAGCCTTCTCCCACTGCCCAGGCCTTCCTCTTCTCACTCCCTCCTCCTTGCCATCTAGAGGGAGTGCCAGTCCACAGCTAGACATAGAACACGGTGCAACAGCAAAGGTGCCAAATCCTAACTTCGAATGGGGAGACTGGTCTGAAAGGGATTTACATGAGGTTGCAGGTTAAACCAATATTCATCCACACTTATGGCTCAGTCCCTTTTAACTCCAGAGCAGACTGGCCAACCACAGCCATACCTGAGCTTGGAGGAGAGGTTTCCAAGTGGCTACTATGCTCCTACCGGCTTTGGAAGGGAAGAGAAAGAACAAAACAACCCAGCAGCCAGGTAGAGGAAGGAGCTCTTCCTGAGCAGGAGGCAGCAATCAGCTGCTATACCGCCTGTTCTGCAGCAGTCGGCCGGGTGAGCATGTGGCACACGGGGCCACTGATGTGCACCACATGAGCTCTCCATCCCCAGCACATCCTTCCTCACTGGGAAAGGACAGAAACTCCCAGCTGTGGGGTCTATTGCTGAAATCCTGCAGGGCTTCTGCTGAAAAAGGCACTTAAAATGCACACTAAAAATAGAGCCTGCATTGATGCTATATATAGCAGGAGGGTGCACACTTTCAAAAAAAGGCTGTCGCCCTCTCCAGCAGCAGAGGGAAGGCAGCCAGGCATGCCCCTGGGATGGTCCTGCATTCCAGCCCTGCTGCAGCGGCACGTGCTGGCACCCCAGCATGAGCGTGCCTCAGGACAGCCACCTTTTCCTATGGAAATGTGAAGATAGGGTGCAGGAAACCATTTGCAAGGTCACTGGGTAGAGGTTTCATCCCACAGAGGCCAAGAGGGATGCAGGACCCTGGACATCCCTGCGAGCTGTGCTGCTGGCCAGCCCCACAAATGGATGATTCCTTCCCTGTGCCAGAGTTTTTCTAAGTGCAATAATGAGCATCAAGATTTTCATAAAGCACTTACGGATATGTTGCTTCATCCAGGTGCCAGGAGAGCCAGGCATGGCCACTGGAAACTTGTCAGTTAGTGAAAACACAAAACCTCCTACTTTGCCTGTCTAGTCAAGTATCTGCCAAAATCCTTGACTGTCTCTCAAGTAAAGGGCAAAATGCTCATTCCCTGGCTGGACTACTTGGGCTATGGGGGCAGATCCAGAGCTGACATGACACAGGTACCGGTATCTGTGTTGGCAAGCCCAAAGGGGCAGGTTTGCACTTTCCACGTTTTGTGCCCAGAGCAAAGCTGAGGGGATGTGCAGCACAAGAGAGGATGCCACAGGGTCCATGCAGATGCTGCATGGGAAAACGTGGCACCTTCTCCCCTTGACTCGCTGACCCCTGTGGGGTGGCAAGATGTGGCAGGGGGTGTCCCACCTCCGGGGCCCAGGAGGAGCCACTGAAAGCCAAGCTTCTAATTAAGACCACAGCTTTGGTTAATTGAGTCCAATTCACCTGTGACATGAAGAGTCCCAATCCCATCAACAATAATGGAACTGCATCGGCTTACACCAGTAATGACTTCAAATCAGTGGCATAATAAAGCTAATTCCATACTTTTCCAGGTCTGGCTGATGAGGCTGCCAAGGGAGAGCAGGAGACAGCCCTCCTCCCTCGGCACCAATACCTGCTCACAAGAGCAATGTGAACAGCCCAAGGGTTGGAAAGACAAGAAATGTAAAAAATAAACTAAGTTTCCACAAGACTAAGGCTTAGTTTTAACACTGGATTAGGTGATCAATTTAACACTGAACACAAAGTGACCCTGTGCAAGTGCTGATGACAAAGCAGCACTGCCCACAACTACTTCCCAGGAGGAGGAACCCTGAAAGGCAGCTACAGGTTTCCAACCGGCCGTGTGCTGCTGAGCCATCCCACCAAGCTGAACGTACCAGCTCAGGGCACCGGGGACAGAGCTTGTGTCACATGCTGGATAGCACCTGCCAGGGCGTGGGAAGGAGCTCGTGAGAGACAGCCACGTGCTTGCAGCCCCGAGGAGGAATGTGGAGAAACATGGAAGTTGCCCGATGCAGGCAGACATGCAAATCAGCAGCTGCAGGGCCACACCGACAACCTCCTAATTGCCTCGGCAACCTCCTAATTACCACGGCGCCCCCAGCTCTCTCGGGGCAGGGACTGGGAATAGCCAGGCGGAGCTGGAAGGAGTGAAACCCTCCCACGGGAGCAGGGGATGTGCTGCCAGGCCGGTGCCGCCCTGGGGCAGCCCGAGTGCCCTGAGGGATGGGAATGGCCCAGCTTGGCCCCCAGCCGCCCCACACAGGCCACTGCCTTGCGCACACAAATTTGTCTCTGCCTCCAGCCAAAAAAAACTAAGCCGACACTCTTTAGAAGAGATGTGCATTATTTTAGATCAGTCAAGTTATGACTGGTCTGATTTCCATAATACACGCTCTGCAAACATCTGCCTGTTATTTAAGGCTCAGCTCCACTGGGACAGAACTTAATAGGGCAGTTCTTTGAGCCGGTGTCCATGAAGGTCTTCTTGCTGCCAGAGACATCCTGGGGCAGAAGTGTGCCCAGCAGGTCAGGTTGGTCACTCCTTGCTCCCAGAGCCACATCCAACTGCATGTTTCTGAGGCCTTCCCTGTCCACACGCTGATGCTCCCACGCCCATCGAAGGAGAGCTCTGTCCCCCTCTCTACCAGAACCATCTGCTCATGCCAGTGAGCCACTGTCACCCATCAGAGGACCCAGCAAAGTGTCCCTCATCATGGGCATCTAGCAAATCATGTGGCACCTTCAGGTTGTCTGCCATTTTTGCAGGTTGACTGTTGAAACCTGAGTGTCCCAATTAGATGAAGTCAAATCCTGCCCTGAGCAACAAGCGTAGCTGGCAAGAAAGTTATCCCAGCATTATTAGACTGCTCCCTCCCTATGAAGAGACCACAAATTAGTGTTTACTTTAGAGGCCAAGTAGGCCAGCTTTGAGAAACTGTGCCTGCCCCGCCATCCCACAGGTTTCCCAGGGGCTCCCTGGGGGCTCCTCAGCACACACCTCCACGCCATGCCCTTGCTCTGCATTTAGCCTGGGCTCCATCCTAGCCTGACGCAGCATTTAGCTACTGGTTTTATTCCCTGCGTGCTGTACTGGGAGAGCTGAAACAACGAGTCTCTGTGCTGCAGTGAGTTGACACAGGCTAAGTCAATTAGCTGCTATTGCTTCGATGCTCGGCTAGGCCAGATCAAAAGTCAAAGAAAGAAAAGCCTCACACTGAGAGGAATCAGGTCTAATCAACACATTTGTCTTCAGTACTTCAGTCAAAATATTTGAAATGGGAAAGGGAGATGGCTGATGCTTCCCAAAGCAACTAGGTACCAGCTTGCTTTGCTAGGGCAGGAGGGGCAGAGGGGCCAGGCAGAGCACTGCAGTTCCCGTTCACCTCTGCTCCAACCTTTGCTTCCATCCAACAAATCCTTCAAATAAACACACAAAAAAGCAAAATATATTTCATAAGTTCAAGCTAATGGCACTTTCCATTTCAGAGTGGGCTACTTAAGCTCTGTAAGTCTCCTAGTTCATCCTGACTCAAACCACCACTCTTTGCAGCTTGTGCATAGCATTCTTCAGGAAGGACACAAAAGACCACAATGCACCACAGGTCTCGCATATCCTCCTGCTCTAGGCAGGATTATTATTTTGCAGATCTCTGCTCTGTATCAGCCATCCCAAGGAGTGCTGGTCTTCCCAGTGGCTTTTGCAAAACTACACCCATCAGCAGGCATTATATCCGATACCAAGCATTGTGAGTACCAAGCCCATCTTTGCCTCCAAAAAACATAAAATGTTTCTTTTGAGAAGCTGACAATTACTGGTGATAAGGATTCACCTACAGCCAGACTGAAGGAAATCAAAACTGGTGACGGACAAAAGCAGGTCTGCAACACCGAGCGGTAGCTGGGCAGCCTTCAGCTTCAGTTTGGCTCCTTGAGCTGCTGTTGAGAGGTATCATGCCATGCTGCTCCTCACTTCAAAGAAGACAACCATAAGGAGAACTATTAAAGCAATTAAAAAAATATTATCTGTAGGATGTAATCTACCCAGAGATGAATGAGAATAATTATCTAGCTGCAGATTTTTATGTGGGCTTTTTTAGGCAATAACTGGCTGAACATTTATTCTAAGTAGTTACCTACAGTTACTTCCACCTTATTGAAATGAGAGACTAGAGATACCATTTTTTTCACAACATGGGCCACGTATTCCATACCATCTTTCACAGTAACATCTATACTCACTAACCCTTTTCCCATTCACTTCACAATCCCATAAACACCTCTGTAGCAGCTCATGCAACTGTTCACGTAGAAGAGTGCTTTCTGTTTTTCTCAAAGCAGCAAAGGCAGCAGTTCAACAGCCTGAAGTGAGAAGATCCAGCTCCAGTTTACCAGGCAGCTGCCTGAAATCGCCCCCTCAAATTCTCAGTGAAGAGCAAGACCTAACATCAATAACCTTGCCTTAGCATTCCTTAATCTGCATACCTTGAACCCTTTATTATTCCTCTTCTGCTCTGTTGCCCCACCTCTGAAATGGATATTATGCCACACTGTAGATGAGAAAACAAGTCCTGAGACACCAGCTACTGAGGTGAAGTCGTGCATCAACAAGACTTCCCAAAATCCTTTGAATATCAGTTCATTCCAGGTATTTTTGAATTCCAGGTATTTTAGAACCTAGGTCTATTATTCACTTTTGGTTAGATAGATATATTTTCTGTAGCTATTACTTGAAGCATTACCATCTTCTGTCTGCCTCTTATGTGCGCATGGCCAGGTATCAGCACCAACTGTCCTGATCTGCAGATGCCAAGAGACACTTCGAGCTCCTCCGGACAGTACACAAACAAGTGCTCACCCCTGTTATAAACACCCCAAAAGATGCAACAGAAACAGAAAAAGGTCAAAGCCAACAGACCTCTTTTCAATAAAGGCTTTTTCTGGTTTGATTAGAACTCTGAGATGTCAGTCCTGAAGAGACATAATACAGAGGGATTTAGGTCACATATCACAACACTGAGGTGCAATGCTTTCCTCTTTATAGGCTAAGGCTTAAGCCACATATTGATTTAATAAAGGCAGTTAACTGACATTAAAATTTTCATGAATCAGCTATGAAAAACTGTTAAAGAAGTCCAATCAATTAAAAAAAATCTATATTAGAAATTCCTTTGTAATTTAAATTTATGGGGAGGCAGGGTGGGGGGAGAAATAACCCCAGAAGACAACAGTTTTACTTTTTTTGAGATTGTGCATCTTTCACCAAATACTTAAAAAGAAATCGCAGTTCATATTTGTATTAACAAGGGATTATCAGAGTCCTTGATTTACTGTTGAAGTCTGCAGTGAAGTTTCATACCTTGAGAGAGGTGCAGCCTAATCCCTGCATATGATTACATTTAGGAGTGAGAGTGAGGTATGCAGGGGGTAGGGAGAAGCAATTTTTATTGAAGACAACGCTTCAGGCAGCCCTGGAGCAGAGTGGATCCAGTTTGAAAAGAATTGGCAACCCTAAAACTTTTTGATAAGATAAAAATTCATTGATGTTGGCTCACACTAGGCCCATTTCAACTCTGCACTTGTCCTCTGTGTTTCCTTGGCGTATCTGTTCCTTTCCTCTATCTGCTTTAGCATAACTTTATTTTTCTCTTTTATCTGTAGCTAACTGCACCCAGGGACTGGAGGGATTGATTTTTTGTTTTGACTTATTGTTTGAAGATCTGTAACTCAAAGCAGCTTCTTGCGCCTCTGATGTCTAAGCCTGAGCAGTATAAAAGGTAAAGCTCATCCTGTGTACCAAAGTGAGCAAGGATACCATTTTATAATCAGTCATCTGTGTTTTATTTTGCCTTTTGGGGAGGAAAACTATTTTGAGACTTTATAGGCAATAATTCTTTAAATAAATATTCTCATGGCAGATACATGCCAGTTCCCTTTTTAAAGACAGACAGCTATTGCTTACCACTCAGGGGAAGAAAAAAAAAAGTTCCTAATTAAAGGAGGCCATTATACATCAGAAGATATTTTGAGCATCACGTCACACTACCAACAGCCTATTGCAGCCAAAATGCTACCATGCAAATGTGAAAACGCTCTCGCTCAGAGATGCGCTGCCGTGAGGCCAGCAAAAATCCCCGCTGGGAGGAGAAGGCAGGAGCTGGGGCCGCGCTCCTCAGCACTGCTCTAAACAGACACTGCTCATTGCCATGTTAATACCGCGCTGGCCCCAGACACGGAGGGATAGGAACAGATCTTTGCTTGCTTCCTCTGCCTTCTGAGGGTCAAACTCTAGAGATTTCTCCTTTTCCCAGGCAATTCTTCCCTCCCCCCACCCCCGGATAGAAATGCCTCTGGGCTGTTTTAAACAAGCAGCTCCTCAGGACGTGGCACCGGGGTTTCTCACTGCACATTTCTGTGTCGTGGAAAGCCGATAGATAGTCGTGGCACACACGGACTTTGTTTACGATCGCCAGTCTCTGCTATTCCCTGAAGTGCCCAGCTTGCTGAAATATGGTTACATATGCAAACATTATCTCCCAATTGTAACCTCATTTTCTGCTCTGCTGGACAGCGTGACCAGCATTTGTCATCTTGCCGCCCCCGCCCGCCACATCATTCATGTGTCTATAATTGTCATCAAGATGTGGCATGTCAGCAGGACTCCCGCGTCCGCTGCTCCCCATCTCCACGCAGTCACTCAGGTAACAAACCCATAATCTCACCCTGTTTTCATGATGGTTGAATTACACATAATTGTTTCTGCACAGTGATTGATTTCTGCCTGAATAGAGACCTCTGCCTTTTTTCAATGCGAGCGAGTGGCAGCCAAGTCTCTCCATCTAGGAGGAGGCAGCAGCCTTTGAAGAGATCAAAGCCAAGGCCGCGAGCAGTTGTGCGCCCTGGGAATATGGAAAGCCTTTATGCTCTCAACCCCATTTCCAACATCATGTTGGATTGCAGCTGCATTACATTCTGCCAGCATTCTTAATGCTTTTAGTATTGACTCTGACATCACCGATAGCTGTTTTAAAGTAACAAAAGCTGAAGGATGACTTATTTTCACAACTCCATAATTGGAACATGCAAAGTTAGGGGAAGGCAGCATTTGTTTTTAATCTGAGATACAAAAGAAAGCACAGAAAATTATATAAGTTCCCCAAAATTAAAAACACGTTTTTCATATGGAAAGAACAGAGGGGGCATTTTTATAGCCTAGACCACACAAAATGAACTGATTATGCACATGCTTTTTCAAGCCTAAAGGCTGAAGTAAAAATACGGTTGGGCAAGCGAGTCAAATTGGGAAAAAATATTGTGACTCACAGTACATTTAGTGACTTTTAGCACCTGATGCAAGGGAAAATAATGCAGATGCCCAGGCTGTTGTCTCCCCTCTGCAACTCCTAGTAGCAAACTGACAGTGGTTCACTTACCTTAAACCAGACCCACAGCACATGGCAAACACTAAATCGCTATTAATTGTCTAATAAGATAGATAATGACCTAAAAATACTGCAAAGCTTTATTTAAACCTCCCTGTCCTCTAGTCATACAGACAATTCTTGGGCTGCCTTAAAACTACTCTTGCCACAATATTGTTTTCAGGGGCATCAGATGCTCCCACGCTCCTTCTCTCTCCTCATCTGGCTTTGCTGGTGAAAATGAAAGTGAATTTATATCAAGAAAAGACTGTCCTGAATTTTAATTAAATGTGCATCTACATTACCCTGAAAAAATATTTCCAGGGAACTTTAAAAACCTATCAGCAGAAAGGAATGAGGATAGAAGGATGTAAAAAGCAAGAGCCCAGGAGGGCACAGCAGCTGAACCACTCTGTGTGGGTGTGCTGCCCAGTCTGAGCACCAGGGCAACTTTGACAAATATTTTTATTCATGGTAAAACCACTGAATAGGAGCCTTTAAGAGCAGTAATTTTGAAATACGGTCCTGCCGCTACAGTGTGCAGAGTGGTGAGGAAGGAAGAATGTGCAAATAAAGCATAAGCTGTAAAGAATTAAACATTACGAGCACCCATGTATTAGCAATAAAAATAATTTCCTCTTAGCTGTATCGTTTTTGTTCTGCTGTACTAACAGTCCTTTCCTCCCGACTCAAAGACATTAAAACCCTGACTCAAAGACAACAGCAAAGGGATCTGGCCTCCCTCCCTATGGACACAGAGCTTCTGTCCCTGTCATTTCAAGGCTGGGAAAATGTCTCATTTTCACTTTGACTGCTCCTTAATACACTAACCATACTAAAGCTGAAATTTGAGTCAAACGTAGCAAGCTCTTTTCCAAGATGTAAAAGCTTATCATTTTTTTACTATCAAGACAGAAGTATTTTCTGTTGTAATCCAAGGTTTTGGAGTTTTTCCTCCCTCTACTCTTCTGCCATCCCCAACAAATTTACTGCTTCCTCTGCACAGCCTGCTTTTTAAAATCAGGACTAATTCTTTGTGTCTCTGGTGTTCACTCTGATAAGCAGAGGGATGCTTGTAAAGCAACACAGAGGGAAGAGTGGCAAGATACGGGGAGCTGAAGCCATCACCGTAAACAGAGGGGTCTGCTGCCATTATCTGCAGGACAGCTAATTCAACTTCTGCCTATCCCACAAGGAGTCTCAAGTATCTGGAAACAAATGCTAGCCTCCAAAAACTGAGCAAGTAACATGCATAGCACTGCAAAGGTCTCCAAAACACTCACCACTATGAAGACACAGCAGAAAAATAACTTTTACATGATGCTGCAACCCTACCTTTCAACATCAAGCCATTACTATGATGAAAAAGTATGTTTTACTGTAATTACTGCTAATTTTTCCCTTCCGGGGACTTTTGTGTTCATTTACAGAGGATTCACTTGCTACTTGATACTTTTTCTCGAAAGCTTGCTCCGGTTTTACAGCTATTCAGTGAAATTCAAGAGACACTATTTAGCCCAAAAGAGGCACCTGAAGGCTGTCTGCCAGGTTTTCACCCCGCACAGCCCACTCCATAACCTGCACAGGCAGCATTCCGTGCCCAAGGAGAAGGGACAGCTTCTCCTCATGCAGGATTCTTTGGTAACCACCTTAGCGGGAGTCAGAAACCCTGACAACCAACCTCATCAGCTCCTGAAATCAGGAACTGAAATCCCTTCAAAGTCACTACCGGCAGGACCACAACTGAGTTTTGAGTTTGGCTGTGGTGCTGGGGATCATGCAGCAAGCAGGTGTGGCCACAGTGTATCAGCTGTAGCTACAGAGGCGTGGAGAAACAAAAGAAAACACCACAGATGACCCGAGTAACCCTGGCAGGGCAATGGCACCAAGGCACACCACTTAAGAAGCACAGATAGGAAGCTGAGAGCTGTCCTTCAGTGAACACAGCCTGGCTGCACTGTAGTGTATTAAAATAGAAGACATTTCAGGATGGCCAGGAAAAAGTTTAAAGCTTCCAGCTGCAAATGAGCCGGCATATCCTTGAAAACCATTCTTCCCACCAGAGGCTGCTAAGGCACAGGGCATGGACATCACTGAGGCCTTGGCAGGTGCCCATCACGGCTGGAAGAGGAATACAGATGCCATTGCTTACGAGATGCCATCCCAAAAAGCTGCTCAGAGGTCTTCCCATCCCCACAGTAAACAACAAAAGTCCCAGCAGGCCAGTGCCAGGGCAGCCGACAGAGAAACCGTGGCTGGTCATTCCCAGCACATTGTGTGCAAGAGCTATGAATCAATGGCAGGTTCCCAGGAGAGGGAGCGCACCGTGGTCGTTATCTAATTGTGTTTGCACTGAACTTCTGAGAGGGAGGGAGACAAAAGTGGGGGATGAAAATAATGATGCTGAGGGCAAACAGCCTGCTCCCCTGCAGAGGAGAGAGCAAACAGAAAACCAAGAGGGAAGATATGAGTGCTGTTGTGAGGCAGGGAGGGAAAATGAGAAAACACAAAGTCTGTTTTTTGACAAAAACTTTTTTGGGCTAATTTTCTTAGGCCCCTTCTTGTTTATATTTAGAAACTTCAGTAGATTGTTTGCTCTTTCATTCAAAGGCTAGGTATGAAACACAGCCACAGCCAGCATTCACACAAACTTTCCTCCTATCTGCACTGGCTTTAATCCTCTTATTTTCCCTCCCTCCACCACACACATCTCGTGTTTTACTTTCTCAGACTTCTCATTTGCTTCCATAAAAAAACTAAAACCAAAACCAACCTAAGAAACATATGTTTAGAAGTGAGCTGTCTTTCAGGTGAATTCTGAAGTGAACTCAGGAAATACGAACTTTGTTCCCACCTCTGCCATCACCTTCCTCTAAGACTCCGAACAAATGTTGCTTTTTCAGGTCCTCATTTGTTGAAGTCTCCTCCCAGACTGTGCCTTTGCTTTTGGGAGTAGAGTGGGGGGAAGCAGAGCACACCCACACACACAAACACACACATAACCCCAGTGCCAGCATGGGTGCCAGGGATACTTCTCAGGAATCTGCCGGCAGTCACTGACACACCGCAATTTCCACGGGTCACATCCTCATGCTACACTCTAGGTTGGGCAATTATACACAGAATTTACCTATTTCATGCTTAATTGCACAGGCACAAACTTTTGCTCCAGCCTCAAACAGCTATAACTTACCGGCGGCACTTATGTTACCACAGACACCTCTGTCGGGCCTGGCTTAACTTCGTAGGATCAAATCTCAGCCACTGGCTTAACCAGCCATCCCCTCCTGGGAGAACCCAGCAGAGGAGAGAGAGGAAGCACAGGCAGCATAAGGAAGGCCAACATCAGACCACGGCTGACGTGTGAGCTATGGGCTCCTGGGCTGTGACACACCACCTCCAGAAGAAAAATGCAACACTCACCTGTAGGCTCTTCTGCTGACTGAACCTGAAAAAATAATTTGTCCACTAGATGTTGGCCAGAAAGATTCATTTAATGGAGGAGGGAATTTTTTGTGCAGTAAGCACTACCGTGTAACTATCCGACCGTATTTACTTGGAGTCCTGGAAGACAAGCTTCACCAACTCACCGCTGAGATCTCCTTCTCCTAGGAAGTCTCCCTGTGCCCCAGACACAGGGGTTTCTGAATTGGCTTTGATTCAACCACGTTTCCTGACTGAATATTTATTGTTCTGCCCCATTAGCCTGCATTATTCTCACTTACACACACATCCTTGGAAAGAAAAAGCAGTAAAAGGAAGGATTTAAAGTGTCAAAGAAAGAGGGAAAGTTCCCTACACAAGTTGTTTTGAAAGCATCCTTGAACTAAAACGTGTTTCAAGACAGCATTTTTACCAGCTCTCCTACAGTCTCCTAATATTACAAAGTATGAAGTCATCCTCTTACAGGTCACTCTGATAAGAAGATTATACTTGCCAGTTATAAAAAAAAAAAAGTGTTTTGCAATATTGCTGTCAAACTGTCTGGGGAGTCACCTAATAAATTAGCATTTTTTTGTGGTTCTCCTATTCCAATCCTTCCTTCTGAAGATTTACATCTAAAACAGGATCGCTGTACTATTATCTTAGAAATATCCTCAAAATAACTCAGATAGGAAAAAAAAAAAAAAGAGTCTTAACAAAACCTGAAAAATCCACACACTTAAGAGCTAAGCTTTTTAAAGTTTTATTTCTTTTCTTTCTCCTTTAAATCCAGCACAGCTTTCTTTTCTTCCTATAGCAAGAGTGTTTAAGACACAAAATAAAGTGCAAGAGAGGTTTTGAATAACAGCTTTTTCAAATGCAACGTGCTCATTTGAAACTTATTTTTTCAAGTTGAATTTCAGTTGTGTGCAGGAGGCAATCAGGCAGTAAAAACCTGACCAAAATACAGCCCAGCATGCTATTGTCAGAGGGCAGCCAAACAAGAGGCATTCTAAGGGGGCAAGCTATTTTAATTACTTGAGTTTTCAAAAATGTATTCCAGTATGTTTGATGTATGGCTTATTTCCTCAATATCCTCATAGGCTCTCCCAGTGCCAGCTGGGTGAGCTCACTGCTCCTTCCCATGTAGATTTCCAGCAGGCTGGAGGGGACCTGGGCCTGCCCCATCACCCTGGGCTCCCACACCTGACCCTCGCTCACCTGTGAGCTCCTCGAGAGGCTGAACCCACACCTATGTTTGTATCTGAAAAAGGAGGAGGACCTGGGTGTGAACACAAGGACAGTTTTTACACTTGGCAGGGCCTAATTCACATGCAGAGGTTCAGGGGAGAAATCAGCCTCCCCTAGGTCAGAGGGGTCCCTGCATTGGGTCAAGCCCAGCTATTCTCCTGCTTCAGCTCAACTTTTCTGTACACAAGTGTTTCTTCAGTTTAAGATACAGAAGTGCTGCTGACCAGACCACAAGGATGGAACAAACTGCCACAAAGCGTAAAGTGAGGAGAGGGCACAGATGTGAGAATGAAACAACTCTGTAAAAACTAATTGAAGAAGATGTACAGTGGAATTTTGTGGCATGGGACAGAACATGGGTTGGTGGCAAGAACCTTGCTCACTGTGAGTGCAAAAGCAAATGATACGAAACTGCAATGAAGGAAACACAGGACTGGCAGGGAGCAAAATAAAAAGCGAGGAACAACACAATTACCACTTGTAACTAACTGCAGCTTCCTGAATACAGCACCACTCAAACTGCAGAAAGGAGAGACCCTCAACAAATCACTGGATGGTGGCATTTAAACAAAGTAAACATATTTGTGTTGCTGGACTGAGTTTATCTGTGTTTTAGCACATCAGCAGGCAAATGGCCTTCTCCCAGACCATGGGTCTGCGTTTGACATGCACTGACACCTTTAATCGTCACCTCCACTTTGTACTTTTTTCATGCTAGACAAAGCTTGCCAATGCAAGACTTGATAGGGATGAAGAAAGATCAAGGCAAAAAGATATGCCAGAATTGTGGAGAGACAGATGGTCACAAAGATAAGCCTCTGAGGCAGTTTTGAAACACTGAAAAAGGTAGAAAATTGAAGAAATAGAGCCTCATAGCATAGCTAAGTGACCAGTTACAGAGAGAGAGCTCTAAGCAGCCAGTGTCTCTAGGATGCCTACTCAGAAATACAGAGCCTATAGGGACAGCATTTTAGAGATCATCGCTCTCCACCTCTAAGCCAGCAAAACTGCACAACAAAAGTTCCATGATCCTTTTCCCTGTTTTTTGTACATGATGAATCAAACAATTTCCAAACTGGTTTCCTTTGGATAATGACTGCAACCCCATCCACAGCTCCGTTCAAGTCATCTAAGGCGAGACTGAGCTGTCATCAGTATCCACATGATTTCAGTATCATGCCTTCCAATTCTGTGCAATCTCACTCCTTGTGCTGACACTATGAGGTTCATTGCAGCTCCCACAAGTTCCAGGTTTCTCAGAGCAGGGCCACTGGGTATGTGCAGTGTCTGGCACTGTGCTGGACATGCAGCACCAGCCTGTTTCAAACTATTTTAAAGCTTCCCCACTCAGAAAGCAAGGAGGGGAAAGGAAAAAAAAAATGGTCACACAAGCAGCTTTCTGCTGCTCTTTCCCAAAGCAGTGTTACTAGGGCTGCCTGGGACCACCAGCACATGCCCATGTACCCTGATCCTTTGAGGCAGCAGCACTGCCAGAAGGTACCTCATGGCAAACACTTGTATGAAGTCCCATGCTGCCAAGGGACCCCTTCCCCTGCCCTGGTCTGGGGGAAGCAGACCTGCCCGCTGACTGTGCCGCACTGTTTGAAGTACGAGCTGGAATACTGAAAGTGCTTGGATAGACAGATGCTTTTGGGAATTAACTGCTCTCTGGCTTGCTTAATAACTCCTAGCCAAAGCAATTCTCTGGTTTATGTGTTACAGCTGGTGACAGCACTACACTTACTTTTTAAGTTGAGCTGCCCATTTTATAAATATTCAATCAAAGCCCCGTAACTTAACACTGTAATTTTTGCTGACTAAGCTCATCCCATTGATTTTCATGCCTCAACCTTACCTATATCCACAGCCATTTAAAGAAAATAAACAATCATTGAGTCGACCTTTCAGCTCCATGAAAATGCTCTTCTACACAAGGGATTTGGAAACTTTGAAGATCACAGGTGAAGATATTCTAAGTCCTTCATCTCATCCTGAAGCCCCAGCAAGCAACATCACCACCAGAAGCCACGGAAGGCTAGCCACTTTTCCTCATGCAGTTCAGGCCCCTTTTCTTCCCCTTTAGGGGAGCAGGCAATCTCTGACTGATTAGCACAGTTGGTGCACATGTTAACTCCCTACTACACTTTTAGCTCAATCCCAAAGATTCAATGAATACATTTTTATTTAAGTGCTCAATCACTTTCTTGCTGAGAAGACAGATTCCTTTGAAGTGGGAATCCCAAACTAAATAAACATATCCACAAGATCCAAGTCTCAAATAGAAGCCACTGGGTTGCTAGATTAAGTTATTCTGAATGCAATTTTCTTAAGTGAATCTAATGCTTAGGAAGGGCCGGAGCAACAGAGACGCTAATCCCCAAGTGCCCGGGCAGGAGCAGCACGCCAGGCAGCTGCGCCTCCTGCCACCAGGGTCCTGCAGAAAGGAACCAAACCCAGCAGCCAGAGAACTGTACTCATGCCAAACATATCTTGCAACCAAAACCAGCTTGGAGAGAAATGCCTGCTATCCCAGACAGGGAAGTTTGGGGTAAATGGGAGCCATACATGCACAGCCGGAGTGTCACAGCACATGGTTCCCCTGCAGCAGCAGGGAGGACACAAGCCGAGGACAACCTGACTTGACCAGGTCAAGGACCGACCTCCTGGCTCCCAGCAGTGTTTCCCTTGAACCAGACAGATGCTGGATCACTGTCCATCCATGTGAGAGCAGCACAGGAGTGCACAGCAGGACACACACACAGACCTCACACCGTAAAGCATTCAATGTCCATCTTAAAACAGACTCTTGCATGTTTGTCTTTGTCTTCTGAGAGACATGGTGTTTTACTACTAGAAAGAAAAAAAAAAAAAGCACATGCCTCTGATAGGACTCCAGAAATATTAAGCAGCAGTAAAATGCTTTTGTGTGGTTATTTCCTTCCCATATCAGGAGGCATTTTTGCTAACTATAAACAGGAGTTAAGTACTCAAGAGAAGCCAGGCCTGCGGTACCCAGGTTTTTCAATGCCTACAGGCATGCAGCACTGCAACTATCTGGAAAAAGCCTTTTCCTCTTTTGATGCCTGAACCTGTGGAGCTTCAGGCTTTCTTCTTGAGCCATATCCTCCTTGGCACTTGCAGCCCATAACAAGCTATTCTTATTAACATTTTTTCTGGGCTGGGATTAAGTTGGAAAAGAGACAGGAATGACATTTTGCTTGAACCACTTTAAAAAGTAAGCAGCAGCTCTACCTTTTAAAGTTTATACTGAATGAGCTCCTAGATATATAGAAAAAAGGGATATTTAGGATATAAACACACACAGGTATTGCTATACAAAAGCTCCAACTTTGATGATTTGCAGTGGGTGGGGTTTTTAATAATGCCTCTGCTCAAGCCACACAATTGCTGCCTCTGCACTGAGAACATTTTGTTTTCCCCTCACCCATTCACAATTACATAGATTTGCTAATTGCATCAATGTGACAAGGAGGAGGCAGCAAAAGCTGAAAATGTGTTCTCTTCACCAGTACTTGCCAAAGATTATGGTAACAATGAACTATTTACCTAAGACTCTGCCTGGAGCTCTGACCAGGAGTAACCAGACCAAGCTTCAGAAAAGGGACAACCTGGAGCCACTGTGGTAACTTCTTCTGTCCCCTTTTACAAATGGAGGATTCATCTTATTTAGTGGGAGAAAGAAAACACCACCAAAACTTATCCCATGACCATTCACATCTTGGGTTTATGTTCCACAGTGGCCTGACTTGTAACTTAGACTGATCAGCCGTGATTGCTTGAGTGAGAGCAGCGGAGAGACACGTTTGCAGCAATGAGGTGCCACTACTAGGGCTGAGCAGATTCCTGTTCTTTCCCGGTGCTGCCATTTGGCACGACTCACCGAGCTGCTCAGAAAATAGTGCTAAAATTCCTCCCTGGGCAAATGCTAATACACGCCGCCAAGTTCCGCTTCCATACAGCCAGGAAGGTTTGTGCTCCTCTGTGCTTGATCTCAAAGTTATTCAAGGAGCTGATCAGCCTCGTTCAACTGCACTGTGAAGCCGCGCACTGCACGGGGTGAAGCTGCAGAGCTTCTGTGCAGGATAAGCAGCTCTGGCTTGTGGAGCCCCTCAGCTGCCTGTCTCCTCAGGCACAGGCCTGGGGTTGTGCAGGGAAGAGAGACATCTGCAACAGGATCACAGCTGCCTAAGGCCCCCAGAGCACCCTGCTCCCATGCCAACTTGGGAATCAGAGCAAAGCTTTCTGGTGGGTGATACGGGAGCAGGAGCCCAGCCACAACTTTTGCACTGCGAAAGCCTGTTTCATATTGGGCCAGGGAGATTTCAGCTGACCACAGCTCCCAGCAGTTCTATACAACTGCATAGTGAGAAGAAGCAAATTCTCAGGAAAAGACAATGCAATGAAAAATCAGGTTTGTGTCCTTCTGCAGCTCCCATACATTCCTCTTGGGGCTCCAAAATTTCCCCACAAGCAAGTGAATCAGCCCACTTTCAGAGGAAGAGAAGATACAGCTAGGGAAACAAAACCCTCTCACTAAACTAAGGCTCCATAGCCACTCATTTTTGCTATTACTACCCTCATCCTTCCTTCTGCCCATATTATCCTCTGAATCTCCTGGGACATCTGGTCTTCAAGATGGGAACTAACTCCATACCCTCTGCCGTGCATAAACACACAAAGAATATCCAAAATTTGGGCTAGTCCTGCATTGTTCCTAGCAATCCAACTCTCTTAGAAGAATTCCTCTTCATTTTCAGATATGCTGCATTGTGCAAATCGCCATAAAATGTTTATACATTGTATCCTCTGACCTATTTAGCACATCCAGCTGCTACAAGAGAGGCAGTTGAGCCACAAAGAAAGAAACCCAGACCCCAAGAACACATAAGAACAAAAGGCAGGTTGCAGAAATCCCCTATCTTTCCATAGGAAGTTTAATTTATGGGGAATGAGAAATAAATCCAAAATTATCTTCTGGATGAATTTACAACATGGAGAAACGATCCTTCTTCAGTCACCTCCTCTGTTCCCACATTCCCACCAGTCAAGAAAGCTTTGCCACCCCAAAACTAGCCTTGTTAACCAAAGAAGAAAACCCACACGTTAGAAAACAAACAGCTGCCTCCATCTCCCATCTTCAGTGCCCCCGCAACGCTCAGAAACCACCAAGAGATATCTGGAGCACACAGGATGCACATTTGCCAGGTGCCACTGCGGTCTGGCACCATCACATGCCACTTCTCCTACAGCCACCCAAAGTGACTGCTGAGCCTCTCCACTTACCCACCTATCTGATAAGGACACATACTGTGGCACCAGGCTCCTACCTGAACTTGCAATTAACACTCTCCTGCTCCTACTAAAACAACTTGGAAATAGCAGATCAGTTGCCAGTAAAATAAGAAAATTAAAAAAAAAAAATGGGGGAGGAGAATGGGGAAGACAAGACCTCTCTAACAACAGCAGATTTTGGAAGATTCTGAATCCTTCTCAAACACTCTCTCCCTTCCAAAAGCTGCACTGAAATCAGACTTCCATTTTTGCATTATGGTTTATTAGGCAAGTTACATCTGACTGTAGATTTGTACTTTTAATTTTACAAGGCAAGCTTCTAAAGCATTCACCTTTTTTTAAAAAGGAAAGGCTTTTTTTCCCCCCCTCTACATATGGTGATAAAAGTAATTTTTTTGCCTTTCCCAGAAAGCTTTGCTCTCCCTTCTCATAGATGGTCCTTGCTCTGTGTCTGGACTCCATTCCCCAGGGGTGCAGCCCCGGGGCAGTTTCCAGTCAGCAGGTCCTTCCAAGGTGGAAAAAAAGATTCAGCGCCCCAGGGCGCCTTTTTAATCCTGGCTAACACCTCCAGGCAACAGATGCATCAACAAGAAGCGTCTTTGTCATGCAAATAGCAGGGCACAGGTACACACCAGGCACAAATGGCTGGGGACTACTGACACCCCAGGGGAGACCTCTGCCTTCAGTGCTTGCTGATCTCAGCTGCTCCTTGTCCCCAGCCCCAGCACGCTGCCCTGGAAAGGGGAGGCAGAGCAAACCTGGAGGGTAGGGGCTGGGACCCCACGGAGGTGAGGGCGGCGCGGCGGAGCCGCGGAAAGCCACGGAGAGAGCGAGCATGTCACCTCCTGGATGCTGCGTTTTGATCTCGCGCGCGTTAAAACCCAACTGTCAGCTACGAGCCTAGCAAAGATTACAGTTCAATTAAACAAAAAAATTATTTAATAACTCAAGCGTGTAGCCTTGTGGTTAAACTGAAAGAACTCCGGGCTTATGTCAACACTGCAGCCATGCAACAGCACTGTTTTATTGAAACAGTGGTGCTGCTGTAACATGCAAGAGCAGCACTGAACTAAATTAGCCCCTCAGATGTTCAGCAGGAAGCTTTACAATTAAAAACAAGATGCGTTTCCCCCCTTCCTCCCCTCCACCATACCCACAAAGGGCAGTTCCTCAAGTACCTCAGACAAGAGCCTCTGCAAGATGATATTCTGAGGGCACTGATGCCAGATCTGTAAAGAGTGGCAGCCCCACAGCATGCATATATGGAAAAAATCCTCAGTGAATAATTAAATTGGATTTTGTTGTTTCAAGCCATGCACCAGCACTCAGGACTTCTTAGGAAGGTAACATGGCAAAGAGAGGGTAAAAAAAAAAGTCTGAAGTTTCCTAGTCCTCCAAAGATCTGATTTGAGTCTCGATGCCCTCTTGAAAATCTGCATGCTTTTCCCTATGATACATGCAAAAGGAAGTTTTCTGTAGAAAAACGGTTACAACAACAAATATCAACAGACTGTGGTCATCATGCTTCACCCTAAATGGCTGTAGGCCTCTGAACTGGAATTTATACACAAAAACCCCCCACAGCTATGGAAAGCAATATATTGCATGAGCTTTTGCATCTTTCAAATGCAGATCCCTGTGTTTTCCAGTGCCAAAGCACCCTGTCATTCCAACTCCAAATATACACTAATTTAATATGTTTTGCTGCTGTCAAATTACCAATACAGATCAGGTCCCCTTCTTTTTGTTTTTGAAGTCAAATGCAACAGTCCTGAATAAAAATCAAGAATGTCAGAGAGCAAAACAATGCCATGACAGAGACATCCAAGTAAAAAAATCCAAGAGCCAGTAAAAGGGAAAACTGCTTTATCACAGGGAAGTAACAGCATCCAACTTCTCCTATCACAGCATGCACAACAGCAGCGGTATTTTTCCAGCAGGATGCCTACAAGCAAATTGTTTCCCGCTCCACTCTGGTTCTACTAATATAATTTCCACAGCTCATTTTAACACTGCTCTCCATTGCTCTATATGTATACCAAGAGGCTTACAAAAATAAATGGGAATTGACTATCCAGAATTTAAAGTACATTAAAATCCACTAAACATGCATCTGCACCAATGGAAACAGAGGGACCAACCTGGAAGAATCAGTGCTCACCACAATGTAAGGGAAAGCTGTAACTACTGCATCATGGTTGATAATAATTCCTAAACGACCATTTCACAATTTCTGGCTGAAGATACAGAGTATGTTTCAAAACAATGCTGCCAGATAGATAAAGCCTTCACGCAGACCAACTGATGGTGGAAATAAATATCAATCAACAAAGAGCAATGCCACATCTGAAGGCAAAAAAAAAAATAAATCCAATCTTCTCATCTTACTGTCATGCAACTTTAGCAGTTCTGCTTTCAGCCCTTGATTTTCCTCAACAAATGAAGAGTTAAAGCCAGAAAAATCACATCTGTCCCAGTCACTACAAAGACAGCATTTACATCATTCTGCCATAGATTATCCTACAGTCATAAACCAGGGCTCCCCCCACAAAGCCCCCAGCCCTGTTCACAGACATTAATCTCAGCTTTTCCACTGCGATCACGACCAACACCTCTAAGAGCTCTCAAACTTAACTGGACAGAGGCTCTGAACAGCAGAAGCTCAACCCTCATCGTCACTGAAGCTACCCAAAGGACCCTGTTGTAAGCAGACTCTGCAGACCAAACAGGAGGAAACCCAGCTTGCCAAAATCAGCCTTTGGAAGAGATAACTCACTGTTCTGGGGATGGGTGGCGACAGAGATCCATTAGGCATGTATGGGTCATTATTCATATTTGGCATCATGATATACCCAGAATAACCAGAGTATGATGGTCCCTTGCTGTATAAGCCACTGTCTGGATGCTTTCCTACGGAAGACAAAACAATGATTACATTATTTCCTACATATGCGCTTCTCATGAGTTAGAGCACCGAAACAGGTACTGTGCATATATAAAAATGTTCTGCATGCAAATGTTTCCTTACTCATGGAAATTACCACTGGCAGAAAATGATACAAAGCAATTTGTAATAACTTTTTTTTTAGGAAGAGTTAATTCTTAAAGGAGCGAGTACTCTCGGTGAGGAGATTATGTTTAAAATACAGAATAGCCTAAAAATAAATTATTTTGCTAATACTCGTTCAAATCAAAGTAGACTCATCGGCAATGACATCACATTTCACAAGTAGCAGTCTTCCCCAATTTTATACGCGCATCTAGGATTTGTCAATTCAGAATTATTGCCAGTATGGGTTTCCAACATCATTGTTAGGAAAGGGAGGACAAGGCTGTGATAACTAGATGTAATAAATTTCCTTCTCTTGCTGAGCCAGTTTGTGCAGCAAACAATTCATTCTGGCTATGCTCATTGGGAACAATTAAAGGGCAGAGGGTGGCTTGGAAGGAGATCCTAACAATTTGGGAGGGGGGCTGTTGAGCACACATGATACTACAGTTAAGAGGGAAGCCAAGTGAGGGAGGCTGCTTGGTAGGAAAACAAAGTGTTTAGGTCCAGGTCCTGCAAAAAGGGTGAACAGGTCTCCCACCTACATGCCCATTGACAAGGATACTACTTGAAAGTGAGGTTTGAAGGAGATGCAGAGCTAAAAACTATCCAGAGCTGAACACCCCCTCCTCACTGCCCAAATGCTATGAGCATGGACATCATTGCTTTTAGGATGTTTAGTTACAAACTCAGAGGAAGATGGCCACAGACTCCTGGAAAACACCAGGACTGAACTGTGCCTGTTTTTATATGGAATTTATAATCTGTTTTAGCTTGTGATGATAAGCATTTGATTTTAAACATAAATCTCCCACCCTCCACAGCACACATTCTTTGCATGTGTGTCCAGCTTCCTAAATGATATTCAATGAACTCTGCTATTTCCTCTGTCCTTCTCAATCAGAATTAACCAGTTGGTACATTAAAAAATGCAGGAGGTCTATTCATACTTAGATTTGAAAGAGGAGATTTAAGTGACAGACTTTGGCTATGGGGAAAAGCAGAGGGTTTCTAAACACAATTGCACACTGTGCGAGTGAAGAGATAGATGTATTTAAGCTGATATCCTAAAAATAGTTATTTCTTCAGTGGAGATCCATTTGGCCTACTTATCAGTTCCTAAACAACTGGAATACCATTTGGTCACTCAAGATAAACGTGCTGCACGTTCATCTCCTTTTAAAATGCACTTTGAAAGCACTCTGGCATCCCTCCCCCGCCAAAAAAAGATATTAAATTTATGTTTTCCAAAAGAAACCAAGTTCCAGTTTGAGGACTGTGTGGAGGGTCACAGAGGGACAACATTGCAAGACAGGACTGTGCGCGTCTCACCTTCCTCGGGGTGTTCTCTGCCTTTATCATGGTAGGAATCCTGTGCTGGAGTCTGCCTGGAAACCTGACGGCAAGGAATCCACCATCAGAAAAGAAGAAAAAGAAGAAAAGTCATTGTATGGATGCTCGTTTATCAATCACACTGATACAGTTTCTTGAAGGAAGAGAGGAGTTAAGAGCTCAGGATAAACATCTTTCTTTTTCCTCTTAAGTCGCTTGGAAGGCAACTGTACCAGAAATGTTTATGTAAACTATTGTTTTATGACAACGTGAACAACTAAAGGGCTTTGCAAAGCATTTCTAGCAGAAGCACCCCGCATTTAATGAAAGTGGATCATTTCTGGAAAATATTTGGCGCTCTGGCGGTCAAAACGCTCTTGGTAAAAAGATACCAAAAATAATAATGAAAATCAGGTTGCCCTCCTTAGCAGATCTTTAGGAAAAAAAAAGGAAAATGGAAATTAAAAAAAATAAAATTAAAAAGGCAGGTTCCCCGCTCGCGCTGAAGTTATTTTAGAGTCGGGAATTTCTTCCCAAACAGTTTTATGCAAATCCCTTAAAGAGTTTACAGCTAATGCTCCGACCCCGCTGATTTTACTGAGGAAATTTCATGGCTGCTTGAGGTCTAACACCGCCGCACCGTCGGGGAACTCGCGGCAACTTTCTCGTCCCGGGCTGAAGCGCGGAAGGGGCTCTGCCCGGCGCACCTCTGGAGACAGGATTTGGGGCGGAACGATTTCTTTTCCTACGGGAAATTTTTCCCCAGTGCCCCGCCGAAGCTCCCTCCCCGCGGCGGCGGCCGGAGCCCGCCGGCATCCCGCGCCCCCTCGGTCCGCGCTCCCCCGCGGA
>VXBB01012985.1:103892-154210 GCA_013399915.1 Illadopsis cleaveri
AATATTCTCGTAAAAGGGGGTTGCAGTTGTTTTCTGAAAAGAAAAAAAAAGAATAAAAAACAACCAGCGAACCAACAGACCGACCCTTTTGTTTAAAGCCGCTGTGGAGCCAAGTGGGCTCCGCCGGGAAGAGCCGCCCGACAGCGCGTCCAGGAGCGCGGCCGGGCCAGGGCTGCGCGGCCGCGGGGCAGAACTCCTTCATCCTGCCTGACAAACGGGCAAACAGCGGCAAAAATCCCCTTCTCCCGCCCGAGAGGCCGGTTCGGAGGGAGGCTTTCTAGGCAAATCCCCCGCGGTTTTTTCTCCCCCTGGGATGCAATGCGGAGGGTGGTCTCCCGAGGGGTAGGTGCGCTGGGGGGCCAGGCGCCTTTTGCGGCAGCCCATGCTGCTGTGCCCCGCGGCTCCCGGCGGGCCCGGGCGCACCGCGCTGCTGAGGGGCAGCGGGGCTCCTCTCCGAGCTGTGCGGGCAGGGCTGGCACAGCTGGGCTGCTCCACGGGAATCCCCGGGGCTCCACTGCCGCCCTGCGCACCCTGCTCGCCCCGGGGCCTGCGGGCATGGTCACCTGGCTCTCCTGCTCCTTCAGGACTGCAAAGCACAACAAAGAATGTTAGGTCTTAAAATTTCTCAAACCGAGCCTTTTCAAGGCAATGTGACTGAATTATGCGTGTTCCCCGCGTCTGTGTTTGCCACCCCATTTAGATAACATTCCATGATTTATGTGCAAGTTGAATATATAGACTGAATTCCCAAAATCCTTCTGAAGCAAATAAATCCTCCTCCTTCAGGACACGGGGTGAGCAGGGCCAGAGCAGGGATGTGATGATTAGCCCTGGCTCTGCAGAGTTACCGCTGTGGTGTCCTGCACATGCTGCTGCTGCACAGCATCACTGGGGAGCCAGCCCGGGGCTGCCTCAGGTTGTTTGGATGTGTTTGGAAAGATGGACCTGTTCTGTGCCTCTGAAACGAGGATAATACTTCTAAGGCTCTTTTTTACCGTGTAAGAATAAATGCACTGTTGTTTTTGAAGAGACTTTTCTCTTCTGATGAATGCCATAGGGAAAGCTGTAAATAACAGATAAGATATTTTGGGAGGAAAACCCAGTGTTCTCCCTCACTCTTGTGTTGTACCAGGCAGACAGTCCCTTTGGTGGTGCAGTCCTCTTCCAATGTTTTTACAAGCAGTGTCCTGATATCTGGCATAGCTTTACATTTGGGTCCAGGTTTGGATTGCAGACACTGTGGCTCACACTCCATGGCCTATGTCCAGCTGCTTATCAGTGTGGGTCACCTGCTGTGGCCTCCAGATGATGCTGATGCCAATTCCTGGTAGCCTTGAGGGAACTTAGGTGTGGAGGGGATGAACTTTTTTTTTTTTTTTAAGACTCATTGCATGTATGATCATTTCTGTCATGGTGGCTGAAAGGGATTCTTTCCTACAGTCAAGTCAAGAAGATTCTGCCGAGTGAACTATTCTGTATTTGGTGCAGATTTATGTTTCAAATGGGAAAAAAAAAAAAAACAACCAAAACCAAAACCAAAAAAAACCAAAAAAACCCAAACCAAACCAAACCAAACCAAAAAAAACCAAACCAAACCAAACCAAAACAAAAAAACCAAACCAAACAAAACAACAACAACAAAAAAACACAAAACAAAACAAAAAAACAAAAACAAAACAAAAAACCCCACAAAAACAAAAAAACAAAAACAAACAAAAAAAAACACAAAACACCACCACCTAAAAAGGGAATAATATATTCTGGTTTTGAAGACTCATTTATTATGAGCCTTTATGAAATATGTACTCAGTTTTTAAATTTATAACAAAGGGCATCCTGGCTATGTTTCTAGCAGCTATATCAAAGAGTAACTGCACTTCTCATTTAAAGCTACTTTGAAAGAGATCACATGTAATAGATATTAGGATATTAAGAGTGTATATGTGCTTTTTGCTTTTTAATTTACACATCCAGCTTTCCAGTTCTGGGATGCCATTAATGTTCTTAGTCCAGAATTACTCTATTTAAAGAGCTAAGTTTTCTTAGCTCTTGCAACAACATGGGCTTTGTGAGATTTGAGTGGGAAAATCTTACCAGTGCATTTTTACTGTAAGAGTTTTTGTTTAGAGGAAGGCATTGGTGGCTCAAATCTCATGGATGTGTTATCTTATTTTGAGATTAAAATTGTTAGTAGTTAGTGGCTGCTTTCTTTTTCCTTTTTTTTTTTTTTTAAGATAAAATACAGGGCAAGTGGCATAGTTTATTCAAATAAATGATGACACAAAGTAGCTTGCAAACTAACCCTTACATTGAACAGTGCCATTGCAGGATTATTTCTGATGACTCATCAGATCAGATAATCCACAGCATGTGGATAAAAGAGGATGCAGGACTCAGAACTAAACCCAGAAAGCCACACTTGGGAAAATGCAAAATGTGAAGTTAATGTTGTATTTAAGGTAAGACCTGGAAAGAGCATGGCAACATGCTGCCCCCCAGCAGGGATTTTTAGCCTGGCATTTTTGAAAGGACCAAAGAGATGTTCAAAGGGAGTGCAGCAAAATATCCCCGAAGGGGCCTTTGAAAGTCCAAACTTAAGTAGTTTTGTGGGATGCCACATTAACGTGAGATTCTGGCTGAAGAAACATATTTTAATTTCAGAGTAGCAGTTTTGCCCATTTACGTCAACATTTCCTACTTTCTTGGAGGGGAAAGTTCTGCTCCTGAATAAATAAATGTCATACATGTCCCAGAATGGATGAGATTTTCTCCATCCCCAAAAGCCAGGATGCCACCCCCAGGGGCAGTGTCTGTGGGCAGGCTTTCAAAGGCCCCTCCAAGAGAGTCCTGCTTCTGCATCTCTAGCTTGGACTCAGAAGTGCTGGTGAGTGTCTCAGGATACAACTTCTTGGATGCACCAGGGAAAGCCCGTGAGGGCTTTTGCTGGGGTTTTGTGCACGTGTAGTTGGGAGTGTTGTGCTGAAAATGTTTATTTCTATTTGCGCTTAATTGTACAGTGCACAATTAGTATCTGGAGCCCCATAAGTATATGAGGTGCTTTATAAAGCAGTCACCCTTTTACAATAGCCCTTGGCATGGCTCTAGCTAGACGTCTTTTGGAATTCAGCATACACCAACTGGTATATTCTGCCAAATACATAATGAACATGCAGAGCTGACTGCGCACCAGTGTTTCCTTCTAGCTTTTGAAATGGCGATCGTTCCCTTTCTGTGCTCCCAACGAAATCAAAGCATCTTGTAATCCTTTGCTTGTTTTTAAGTGACAGTAGTCCTCTGTTCCCTGACAAATATTGCCAGCAGAAGCCTGGTAGCTCCAGACAAGGTCCTTTGAAAGAGGTGGGAGGGGAGAGGGGCTCTGCAGGCAGCTTTCCAGCAGCAGCTGTGCACTAACGGCATGGGAGTGTGGGAGGCTACTCCCGGGTTAGTAAGACAGTTCAGCAATGCAGTGAATGTGTGCTCACAGTACATGACTCCTATTTACTTTTTTTTAATTCCCTGACCTTTGTCTGACCAAGTCCATCGCCGAAACGCAGCTGGATGGGGAGGGGGAACAGCAGCCAGGCTGTAAGGACCTTGCTGCTCTCAGTGAAACATGTGGCACTCCCCCAGGAAAAGTGTTTAAGGCAAGTAACAGGGTGGCAAATTTTGTTTCTTGCTGAGAAAGTTATTTGGACTTGGGTCTTACTTTACTGTACCTTCTCGCACTTCCCATGGAAGTAAGTGCCATTAATTTGCCCAACAGAGGTATTAAACTGTAACAGCTGAATACCAGTCAAAGGCAGCAGTGTTTGATAGGGAAGTGCCAGAGAAAGAGGAGTTTGCAGGAGTCTGGGGTATTGCTCAGAGCCTTGTGATGTCAGCATCACAGCTTCACAGTTTCAGGTCTGGTAATGATCTGAAAATACAAGTCTTCATGGTGATTGGAAGGTGGAGAGGCACAACCTATAGGGACAGTTGGGGCTCACCTTTTGATGAAGAGCTAATCAGTCTGAGCTGCAGCTGGCCATTTCACCTTTAGCCCCACTATCCTTTGCGTGGGTCTCATGGACTACTTGTGTCCATGTCCAGGGGAAACAGGCAGTTTTGGCTTGCAATTTAGAGTTTCAGAAAGACTCTCTGAGACTGAGGGAAGTAAAGAGATGTGAACAAAAGTCCTGCAGGTGTGGCTGAATTGTCATAGGAGAGCATCACATGCAAGGAGGTTTCAGTCAAATTCTGCCCCACCCTGACTCATGATTGTGCTGGAGCAGGGACCTACAGATGAGACTCCATGCTGAAAAAGAGCTGATGAGGGATGACACTAAGGACAGTGTGGGGTAGAGGAGAAAATTGTAAGTGAATGGTTGCACTTAAAATTCCGAAATTCCCCGTGTGATGCTATTCTGAGTTTTTTAGACTGCTTGTGGCTCCTGCTGAGCTCAGCCAGAACATGGGTACTCAGGCTCTCTTTAAATAAGCCCTGCCTAAGGAGGAGAATTGTTTCTGCCCTTCTGGAGAAGGGTAATGAGAGAGGAGGACCCTTTAGGCTGGCAGAGCTATTGCAGTGGGTGGAAGCAAAGATTCAGATTGTGGCTCTTGTTGCTCGTCTGCCAAGTTATACCATGACTGATCAGTCAGCTTCTGGCCTGTACATCTCCACAGATGTACATCTCCACTGTGCTTTCTCTCCTGTTTCCACCTTGCCTCCTTTACTTCTTTGTGCTGGTCAGAAGGAAGGAGCAGCTGCAAAACTTGTGTGTCTGGGTGAGCCTCCAGTCAGCAGCTGAGCTGACAGTCCTTGCCCACGTAGCAAGGCTTTTCAACAAAACAAGAGACTCCAGATAATAATATTCTTCCTGGCTAAAAGACTTCAATAACTTTTACTAACTTCAGCACCTTTTCAAACAATGTGTAATTAAATTATGAAGTTTCTTGCTGCAAGATGTTATGGAGGCTGACAGGATGAATGGATTCAGAAAAGGATTAGGCAAATTCATTTTGTCTACGAAACAACCAGTCAGATACAACCTCCAGCTTAAGAAGTCCCTGAACCTCCAATTGCAGGCAGTCATTCTGTGCACATGGAAGGTAATGCAGCAGAGGAGTGCGGATTGGAAAACCGAAAACTGCAGAAAATTACTCAAATGCATGCTGTGATGGAAAAGTCAGAATCTGAATTTGCAGCATGCCATCAGTCACTGGCCTCAAGCTATAACCAAGATTGATACCAGCTGATGTATGCATGCCACTACTTAAGTTGATAGTGAAATAAAACTTGCCCTGCTTTATTTGTCTGTCCCTTGAGGAATTCGGTTTTTCAGACCTCTCTCACAGCCAAGACTACTTTTTATTACATTTATTTATGTTTGCTGGCCGTGAAGCATCTAAATAATGTTTCATGTTTCTCTTTTCTGAGAAAGATCAGAAGCGTTCAGTGGTATTTATTTTTCTTTAAAGAAGGTATCTTTGGCATGCAGACAGGCTACGGCTCACTATTATAAGTTAGCAAAGGATCATCCATGAGATATTAACCATAACCAGAATACTATTAGATAACTAGGAAAATTAGCTTTTAATGGGATTTCATTTCATGTGAGATATATTATTTTGAGTTTCAGTGGAGTTTTCTATTTTTCCTTGAATGCAAACAAACACCTTGTTATTTTGAGCTCTCTTCCTCTTAAACACTGTGCATTTAGCTCTGATATGGGCATAGGATTCACCAGATTATTCTGCATTAGAAGAGTGCTATCTTTAGTGAGAGCAATTAAGGCAAAGGGGCTGCAGGCCAAAGCACTGGAGCTGTATGAGGATAGCAGAAGCTGTAGATTAAACTGTATATTAATTACTTGGTTCCCTACTTGGAGCTATGAACAATGAATTCTTTAATTTTATGTTGCATTTTTTAAGGTAGTTTGTGGTTGACTAAAACCCAAAGCATCAGGAGGTTTTGCAGGTAGATATTAAAATGGTGAAATTACTGCAGATGTTTTGAAAAAAACAGCTGAAGCAGACTCTGGAGGTGGATCCAGAGGGAGGGTGCAGAGCAGCACTTGGAGATGTCCAGGTGCATTGCTTTATGCAAGCTCTTGCACAGGGCTGCTATAAGACAGATTTACTTCATCCACACCCTGACCTGGGCTGTGGATTCAATGTTGTGTGAATGAATGTCTGATTTGGGCAGGAAGGTCTCCACTCCTGCTCCACTCCATGGTTTATGGAGTTGCCTACACAGCCTGTCTTGCACATGGTACACTCTCCAAATTAACAGGTTTCTGCCCCAGAGAACCTTATGCTCTGGAGGAAGTTTGTATCTTTGAATTTACGTGAATTATCCTCATCCGGGGAAATGGTACTCTGCACAAATGCAAGTCATCTCTCAGAAGCTCCTTGTCCCCTCAGTCACACTTTTGTCTCCCTTGTTACTGTTGCACATCCTCCCTGCCGACTCTTCCCACAGCTGGGGAAGCCTGCAAGATCCCCTGGGGCTCTTCCTGATTTCCAGCCAGGCACCAGGGCAGCTGCTGCTTGCCCAGTGCCCAAGCAGGGGAGGGGGGCCCTATTAATGTTACTTTGTTCAGTTGATCTGGGTCTTGTCAAACATATGTGCCTTCAAAAGTCCTGGCTCTGACCTGGGAAACAGGTGGCACCTTGTTAGCCTTTTCAAAGGGATTTCTCCTGATCTGCTGTGTAATTTAGGCTCCTGTGTTAAATATAACTCAGTGTGGAGCGATGCCTGTAACCATCGTGCTTGGGCCAGTGCCTGCATGTCAGTTCAGTGGTACTCTGCACAAATGCAAGAGCTCCCACTGCGCATCCTCCCACCAGGCTAAGGGTCTCTGCCTGTGGTGGCTGTCATCTGTCATGCAAGGAAAGGATCCTTTGTGCCTTACTCCCATCAAAAGCACAAATACCCATTTACTACATGGTAGAGGAGGAAATGGCAGCAGCAGTAGCACTCTTCACACTGATTCTGAGATCCATCCCTACCACAGAATCAACGAAGTTGGAAAAGACCTCTGAAATGGTTGAGTCCCACGTATGAACACCACCATGTCAACTAAACCATGGCACCAAGTGCCACATCCAAGCTTTTCTTAAACGCCTCCAAGGACAGTGACTCCACCACCTCCATGCATAGCCTATTCCAGTATCCAATTTCCCTGATAACAGACATTAGTGTAGTATAGCTTAG
The DNA here is from genome assembly GCA_013399915.1 of Illadopsis cleaveri. Lineage (NCBI taxonomy): Eukaryota > Metazoa > Chordata > Aves > Passeriformes > Timaliidae > Illadopsis > Illadopsis cleaveri. Next base: position 111,088 of record VXBB01012985.1, read on the forward strand.
TAATTGTGTAATAGTTAACATTTTACTTCTTTGCTCCTTTTCTTCTGTCAGGAGCCTAAATGCCAGCCATTACCCGGGTGATGTGGAAAATGCATGCCTTGAGATTGACCCAATGGGCTGAGCTTCCTTCAAAATTGCTGTGTGGCAGGAGGATCCCAGAGAGAGACATGGGCTACCATCAGGCCAAGGAAGAAAGAGTCTGTGTCCCAACAGGATTGTTGGAAGTGGTTTCAACAATCTCTCCCTGGAAAGGCAAGAGGCTGCCAAACCAGGACATTTTGTTTGTTGTTGCCTGTTTGCCCTGACTGAGTTTAGACCACGTTGCTGTGGAAAAACGTGAGCACACCTGGCTGGGCTGGTGTGTTGGCTGTGCTTTCCCTCAGCAATGAAAGGCTCTCTACTGTGCGAGTTATTGTGCTGGGCTGTACCAGTAACCAAAGTGCTTAGCCCAGGAGGGTTTCTGTAAACAGTCCACCATCTCTTTAATAAAGGTGAGTAGGTCTGACCATTCAGACACACCAGTATAACCAGAAGGTGTTATTAGTAGACATTTTTCAGGAATACTGATTTATTTAGTTTACATAAAAACTACAAGGACAGCTCTCTAAGTTTGTAAGGCTTTAAAAGCTTAAACCAAGTGAAATGATTAGAAGAACACAAACCTGCTTACTCAACTCTGTTAGCCCAGCTCCTCTCTCAGAAGCCCACCTTTGCTGAATGCAGCCTAGAAACAGGTGATTTACAGTGCACAATGAGCCATTGCTGATGCTGTCGTGGAAAAGGTGAGAAGAGCTCTCCACTAAGCTGAAGGAGCCTCGCAACAACTACAGTACCCTGGAGCCCTTGCTCCTTCAAATTTCACAGCTTCTGGCACAAGCAGCTCTGTCAGATGTGATGGTTGTGGAGTAGTGCATGCGGAAAAGCTGTGGGCTGTTTGGAGCAAAAGAAATGTAAGACACCTGAGAGTATGATGTCACATGAAAATATCAGGGGCACTCAATAATAACTGCACCTGCATGTTATTTATCAGCCATGTTTTGGGGTTGTGTTGGCCCTTTCCTTTATGCGCATGAGGATCTGCCCCACTTCTCCATTTCTGCCAAATTCTGAAGTTGTTTAACAGGAGCATCAGTCAAGTACACCACCCCATCAGGTTTGTGTGGGTTTTTCTGTGTTTTAATCTAAAAGTATTTTTTTCAGCAAGATTTTGGAGCAAGATTTATTTTCAGTTTCTTTAAGGCAGTTTGGAGCCAGAAAGGAACAAAAAAGCCTCCAAACACCAAAGGAAATGGTGCCACTGAACAAAGGGTCTCTTGTTTGTAAACTTCCATTTTAAAGTGTTGGTGCATATTCTACTGGAACAGTTTTTCATTTTTCGCTTACACAGTCCAATGTTTTAAATACTAACCTATTCAAGAGTCAAGTACTTTTTAGGGCCCGTTGGAGTGTCTTTTCAGTGCTTCGTCTGTTTCTGAGAAAGCTGAGCTGTCTTCAGTCCTGTGTATCGATCCTCTTAGATAATGTATCCAAAGAGAAAAAGGAGAGAGTGTTTCAGTTTGCAGAGAAGCACAGCTAAAGAGACTGAGCTGAATCTGTCCTGTAATCTGTCAGCTGCAGAGCCTTCATCACTGAATGATCCTCACCTCATGTTTCTTGCAGCACAAGAACAAGACTCTATTTCAGAAAAATAGCAACCCAGGAACAAAATATAAAAAAAAAAAACCCACAAAAAACAACAAACCAAAACAAAACCCCTACTCCCTTGCTCCCGCCTCAATTTTCCTTTGAATCTAGATGTGGTCTCACCAGGAGATTTTTTTTCCCTGCACTTCTACCTTAATATTTCTGTCTACATTGCTGTGCCTCTCTCTGCTGCCAAAGCTAAGTGTTTGCTGAATTAAATAAACCATGCTGCATTGACAGAGCTTGTGAATGCTGCTATTGTCACCAGAATCCCTTTTGCTGGTCTGACCCCAAATCCTAATGCCAACTGTGGCGTAGTCATAAGCGAACAAGAATCAATCATGCTGACGAGACTAAGAGACTCTCCAAAAGGTAATTCTATAGGCTGGTTTTGTCACACGTGGCAAAACCTTGGGCATGTTACATCTGGTCTGGTTTGGAATCACTCCTATCTGTCAGAAAAGGTTTTTTTAAGAAGTAAATGCTCAACACATTCAAGAAAAGCTCTTGTCATATGGCTGAAACCCCTCAGGTAATCATTTCAGTTACAAATAATATTGAATTTAATGGATTTCCAGTGTTTGCATAATGCAATAGGGGATCCACAAGGAAATGGATTGTTCCTATCTGTATTGTGGAGGAGAACTTAGGGCTGATGCAATATAAAGTCTCTAAGATGAAAAATTAGAGTATTTTCAGACAAAATAGTTTCTTAAGTCCTGAATAGGAGAGGTCTGAATTTTCAAAACAGAACTGTAAGAATTAAAGTTTCCTAAATTGGCATGTCTTAAATGCCTACATGCTGTTGTATATTCCAGAACCACATACTACTGAGAAGTTCATATAAAATATTGGGTCTACTCTTTTTTGTGTGAGGTCTAGAGACAAGCATGTCCAACTTAGTCTTTTGTCAAGCTACCCAGGAAAAGAACATCCCACCTCAAATCCTATGCCATTATTTCCTCTGACTCCTGTTGTTACCTCTGGTTTTGGACATGCTGAACAGCAGCTGCAGCAGAAAGAGTTGCTTTGGGTAGTTCTGGTGAGGAGCTGATAGCTCAAACCAGTATTGGAGTTCCAGAAGTGGTATTGACCTGTGTGTTTGAATTTCTCTTCTAACACATTTACATGGGGCAGCATGATAATCTTGTCTTCCTCTCTGACAATATAGCACAAACCCCTCGATGTGGTTGTACAGAGAGCTGCTGCATGAGTGACTCAAGCTGTCTCCCGACATTGTGTTCCACTGACACGTGTCCTCACCTGAGAACTATGGTTTCTCCCAAAATGGGCACTTCCTGTGTGAGCTTTACAGAATAAGGAGAGTTTTCTTCTGCCTTAAGGCATGAGGAGAAGTGTCAGAGTCTGTAATGCTTTCAGGTTTGTAAGCAGAAGCTCAGGGCCATCAGGGCTTGCTCTGTTCTGGCGTCTCTGAGGACTGGGGGTGTGCCAGCTCTGGTGGGCTTTGGAGGCAAGGCAAGAGCATGGCAGGAGAAAATCCCTTCCTTCCTCAGCCAGGGGAGACAGATACCTGCAGCTTTTACAAAATCTCTTGTTCAAATAGCGATGTCAACCTTGCCATGGCAGTGAGCAGCAGAGCCCAGGTTACCATTTGACTCCTGCTATGCAAGCAGAGACTGGTACAAACCAAACTGATAATTCGCATCCACCAGAATTCAGATCGCAGCTCAGAAGTGACTCTTTGAAAGATTCAGAATAATTATTTCACCTGTAGTTGGAATTTTTTTCTCCAGGCTCGACTTACAGTTTATAAATATGTGAGACGGGCGATTGGTAATTCAGTTTATAGTTTGTATGAACCCTGAAGCTTATGTCAATGCTGTTATCTATTATAGAAATGCAAACATGCTCTTTGATGTGTTATTCTCAGTGACTTGGGAGGATAAAGACAGAATACTCTATGGGCATTTGTAAAAGAAATTCAGAAATTGCAAGTCTACTAGGACCTAACAGCATATTTTCATTTATTTTTTTCTCCTTTGCAGTATGCTTGATTACAGTAACTTAAAAACAAGAGAAATATTGCATCTGTGTAGGTTTCTGTAGTAGGTGAGCCCAAACTGGTTCCTCTGCTATACCAAAAGACCTTTTTGAGTATGCCAAACGTGTTTTATATTATAGCAGAAGGGAAATTTGGTGCCACAGATATAGGATTTATTCTGTTGGACAGATTTCCTTGCTATAGGAGCACCTCCTGCTGGCTCTGCACTGTGCTGGCCTTGGACTGCCCATGTTTCCCAGACTTGGGAATAAAAAAGTAAGTCACGTGAGGTTTCTCGACATAGAGGAAAATGGTCATTGTGGGACCGGTTCTGCTGCTGTGAAGGGTGATAAGGAAGGCTCCAGTGACTGACACTTCCCAGTCTGCTACAGATACATATTTCTATAGTCCCTAATGGGGTGTTGGTACCCCACTAACTCAGTTCAGGAGTCTGCTCCCACATGTCTGCAGTAACCCAGCCGAAGTCCACAGAACAGCTGGGAGTAACACTTGGTAATAAGGAGGTGAGAGAGAGCAAAAAGACATTATGTTTGTCCCTGGCAGCTTCAGTTTTTCCACACAAAATGGGGTGGGGTTTTTTTTGTTTGTTTTTTTTGTTGTTTTGTTTTGTTTGTTTGTTTTGTTTTGTTTTTTAAGAATGTATAGCAGCTTTGTGGTCATTTTAGTGAATTTTATTTGAAAATATAAACACAAGAAAAAGCAAGATATTAACATGTCCTTTTTGATTACTGCCACAATAAGCAGCTTCTGTGGTTTTTTTCCAAGCAATTTCTTCCTTGAAGGTTTGTTTTATATTTTTTTTAGGAGGCAGTTTTAAAGTAGTTTTAAAAAATAAATAAAGTCAGCCTACAAATGATACATTAAAGCTAAGCAAAATAAGCTATCCTGACCAGAGTGCTTTTCTTCCTTGGAAAACTAAACCAGTTGAAAATACTTGCTGTCGTTCTGATGCACAAGAAAAATAAGTCCAAAATATCAACATTTTCCCCAGAATGAGAATGCTGCCAGCTCTGACATGTTTCCTTTGGTGATCAAAGCTCTTGGTATGGCTGGAGATGACGTAAAGAAAACGTGGTTTGTTCGTTTAAATGCAGTGGGTGGGGAGCTTGAGAGAGCAGAGCGTTGTAGGGAGTAGGACTCAAACATAAAATGTGCAGTAAAGATCTGTTCATCAACGCCTTTTCCTAGTAGTAAGCATTAGCACTGTAGCAACACTTAAAGGCTTCTGTTACTGTTATTCCTATAGTCTATAAAGAGGTTAAGGCTGTTGAAATAGGCACCAGTGAACAAACACAAGAAGACACAGACCTTGTCTCTACACCAGTGAAACTTCTGGTTTACAAAGGGACTACCCATGGTTTATTAAAAAAATGTTTTCTTCTTTACTGCCCTGTTTTAATATTTTGACACACTCTAGTGAAAACCACCATGCTGTGCCCTATTGTCATGCACTGTCTGGCTGTGTGTGCCCTCTGGCTGTTCCTGCAGCCCCCTCCCTTGGTCCCTTGTCCCCTGGGGCTGGCTGGCTATTCCTGTGGACAATGCCACCAGGGTGATCAACAGGGCTCAGGTGACATTTCATTGGAAACGCCCAAGAGTCAGCCCAGGCAAATGCTCAGCTGGGACACTGCCCTCGGTCCTACGCCCTGTATGGCACACATTTTACAGAAAGAAAAATCGGGAAAAAATTCAGAAATACTGTACAAAATGGTTTAAAACTTCTCTGGAACTATTTTGGTAAATCTTGCTGCCTGTAAAGCCAGACATCTTTTATCTCATAGGAACTGAAAGGCAGAAGAAAATTATGACTAATATATTTTTAAGAATTAGAAAAAATACCTAACCCCACATATTTGGAATATCAGAATATTATCATTGAAGGCTGTGATTTTCAACAGAGCTTATGGGATTGTGGTATCCAGACCTGCTCCTGCCCCCATGGAAATGCATATTAATTTGCTATCAACTTCCATGTGAGGGATCAAAACTCTTCAGCTCTCACTGAATTTTCCTGGAGGTTGGTGACTGTTGCAAAAATCCCAGCTAAAACCTCCTCACTGTCACTCTCTTTCCTGGGGAAATTCAGTATTGCAAAAATCCCAGGCTGAACAACCTGATAACTCCTGGCTTTCAGGGCAGGAAGCAAACTCCATGCATCCTACCCAAACCCGGCAGCAATCTCTCTTCTCTAGAGGGGTTTGACACTTTTGCCTTTTACATCCCTCATGCTGGACAAATAATGACCTGTCTGAGGGTTGTGGTGGGTTTCTGTTATTTGGGGTTGAGAATAATCCATGTCTGGACAAGAGAAAGCAATCCTTGATCTGGCTGTAGCGATGCGTTTCTGTTAAGTAGTTACTGTTTGAAAGGTGACCAAAACCAGTAGGTGTCATGAGCTGGGCTAGGTGTGAAGGTGGCTGGGGCAGTCACAAACACATATTCTCAGCCCATTTCAGCTGTACCAATCCATTTGTACAGTTTGACTGTTTGGGTGTGTGAGTGTGCTGGCATGGGGGTGCACACCCTGCTGCGTGTCACACTGCAGATGGACAGCAGCAATGAGAGGGACTGTTCACAGTAGAAACAAATCTGCTTTATGCCAACAGCTCTGGATCTCTGCTTGTTTAGAAAAAATACTCCTCACAAACACGTGAACCAGCCGTGCTTGCCTGTGCTCTCAGAGCAATGGTAGTTACATAGATTTTTGGTCAGTCCTGTCATATTTACTCCACCAAATTGATTAACCTATGTAATGAGTACAGGACTGTGACCAATACTGACCCCACATCAAAGCCTGATACTGCTGCAGTGTGCTGACCTGAATTTTAATTGCTCAGTAGGTTTTGTAATTAAACCTCAAATGTGCTAAAGAAGAGATTAGGCATTTTAGCTAGCAGTGTATGTATTTTTTCCCAGGTGTGCCAATTGTATACACTGTAAAATGTCCAATGCCTGCCTCAATACCCAAAGATCTAACAACATGCCATTTCATAGATGACTAAAGCTTCTTCTGGTTTGTTTTTTTTTTCTGCCTGATATATTAAGATATGGAAAAAATGTAACTTGTATCCTAAAATTTTCTATATACCTTATCGTGTAGCACTAAAGCTCTTGTATCAAGGTATATAAATAAACCAACAATGAATAAATTAGGACTTCAAGTCTCTATGAAATTCCCACAGGCTTGTACACTTGGTCCTCAGAGTCCAAAAGAGCTACTGCAGACAGATGTGTTTTTGTTCTTTAGGATCATCAGTGTGGTACATCTGTTGCTTCAGCCAGTGGCTATGCCAGACTTGAGAGAAAACACGTTGCTCATTAAATGAAGACAACTATCATAAATAAACGAGAACATTTGGAAAACTACCCATGTCTCACTTTTGCTTGAAAGAAACTTCTCTTTTGGAAGTTCTTGCAACATAAAAGAGAGGAACTGTGCCGCCTCATTCCACATGATTCTTTCTGCTTTCATTTTTCTAGAGAAAAACATGTGTTTCAACATCTGAGTTTCCAGAAAATGTTGCCTTCTACCTCATGTGCCTGCTCCTTTGGCAAGGAGAAATCCAGTGGCTCTGTTGGTGCATCTCCCTGCTTTATTTTTGACCACACAGAGAAGATGGAACTAGAAGGAGGTGGGTTAATCTGGAATTGGGTGTGTTGTGCTAGAAGGGAGCAACTGGGAAGAAGATCCATCTTTCATTCATAAAATTGTGTTTGAAACATATGGGGAGAATTAGGAGCTACATTTTCATCTTTATGAGCTGGGACTTGGGAGCCTGCCTTGAGATTTATTCAAGACCATGAATCTGGTTTGAAACTGTTCTTCTTTGGTGTGCTTGTGTTTCTTCCATCTTCCTGTGATTTAGTCCATCTCCCAGTGATGGGTGTCACCAGGACTCACAAAAGGTGATTGACTCTGTGGGTTTGATTTTGAGCAGAGAGCTTGGCTGAAAGAAGGGGAAGACTCAGGTTTATTTCCTACAGGAAGACTGTTGTGCATAAAGAATAATGAGGGCAAGATGATAAAACATGGCAGATTTGGGGAGTAGCAGTCTGAGATACAGGTTATTTGTCTCATAGATCTGGTAGCCAGAGTTCATCTGGGACTGGCAAAAAAAAAAAAAAAAAAGAAGTCATCTACTGATACTTGGAAAAAATTAAAATTGAATGTAGATATGTAATTTACTGGAATGGTGAGACAGTCCTCATCATATCTTTTTTTTAATTAAAAAATCACCCTTCAGACTAAAGAGTGCTACCTGGCACTGAATGGTGTCCTGTACTCACTGATCTTAACATAACACTGGCAATGCACTCTCCAGGGACAATCTCTGCTTCGCTTTTCTTTCCTGTGTTCTGCCCAGAAATCCCAAAGGCATCTCTGGGAAGATTTTTATTTCAATGGGGAAATGTTTTGTTCAGCCACATAGCTGAGTTCACCAACTGGATGTGTTTTTCCCTTTGCAGTGTGCTCCAGGATGCCTTGATCCACGCTGAGAGCCTCGGAATCCAGCTGAGCATTGCTTGAGTGTGAACTTCCCTGCCTGCTTCCCACCACAGGTTGCTCTCAGGCACAAGATTCTGCAACCTATTTTGGTTGGTCCTGCCATGAAGGTATTTTCTGCATGCTGGAGTTTTTAAGAGTGTTGATTTATATTATTTTGGCAACAATGTGCTGAAATTTTTCTAACATTTTGCAATTGTTATTCATCCATTTAAGCATGTGATAAATCAGTGAGGACTCTTAAATGCTGACTGTGGGAATCCATGAAGAATGATACCTTCATTATCACACTTGAATATACACTGAACCTTGCTTCCCTGTCCAGAGGCACCCTCTCCTCCACAGAAAACACCCTACCTGCCATGCCTGACTTTCTTGAATGTATTTGAAAGGACTGTGCAAGAAGTAGAACACCTGCAATCTAAAGAAAATAATGTAACCCTGCTAAAACACCAATGTATTGTATTCTTTAAGAGTGACTGCATACACCTGTAAGAGCAGATTTTATATTGCAAACAAGACCTCTACATTTTCCAGCTGTCTTAAGCTTGCAGTGACAAAAAACCTTGCAGTGCATAATAATGAGTCCTAACAAAAACATATAAATATGCCAGATAAATAAAAGTTTTTGCTTGCCAGAGATTTCAAGCTGTATGAAATAGGTTTGGACTCTGAAATTGAGACAACAGTTTTCAAATAAAATTAAATGAGGTAACTGAAGACTGAAATCCCAATATAAGAATTAAGAGGCAAGAAAAGTCATAAACAAATTACTGATGTATAATTTTAAGGTAAATATGTTAATTTAAAATAAGTTTGCATACCCATTTGAAAGATGTAATTTCAAGCGAGAATAACTAGTTTAAAATTAATATAATTTATTAACAAATAAAATTATAACACAAGCAGAGGGAGGTTGGAGGTGAAATATTGAGTTTCCTTTGATAGGTAGAGTAATTATGAAGTATGCTTTTGAAGTTCAAGAAGAGAGCCTTAGGACACAACATTTTTTAAAGTAAAAATTGGCTTGCACTCTGTTCAAGTGATTTATTTTGCACTAAGAAATGGGTGTGAGACATGATGTGATTTAAAATGTCATCCCTTGATGGAACTGCTTGAGGGTGACATCATTTTTTCTCTTTTTTTCTCTACTTTTATTTATGTATTTGTCTGCTTTATTTCTAAAATTTTCTATCTTAGGGAATCTAATGAAACCATGTAGGTATTAAAAAAAGCCGAAGCTATCAACACCTTCACCGTCTCCCAAATAAAGATTTCCCCTAAAGTTCAGGAAGCTAAAAGCTAGACTCTGGAGGGAGCCACTGGGAAGGAGCAGAGTTTTCAGCTGCATCTATGTCATCTGTGCTGTGGTCAGCTTTGAGGAATTCCACTTGTACATGCCACCAAACAAACACATGGAACAAAGGAGTGTTGCTTGTCTTCAAGACCAGGTTGTCCCACACATCCCTGGACAGGGAGGGCTGCTTCTTCTCTGTCCTCTCCTGCTTTTTTCAGGGACCTGGACGTCTGATCTCTTGCAGGTTTTCTTAGAAACAACATGCTGTGCAACACATGTGGCAGTCAACACCATGGCTTTTGTGACATCTTTGCTTGTGCTGGGCTTCACTGTCATGGGGAGGCAAAGCTGGCTGTTGTGGCAACAGGCCCAGAGGACAGAGGTCAAGCTATGGCCAAAAGACACACTTGCTTTGCACACCTCCTCTCAAGACATTTTTGTTTAACCTCAATGGCATTTTCATATGCCTGGTGACTTTTATCATCAATCTCACCAATTTTGTTCAAAGCCCTAGCTGTTGGAGGCAGAGGATTTATGTGAGAATGTCATAAATTTAACTTCAACGAGAGTCCCATGATGTTTTGCCTACTGGTAGCTGAATAGATCTTGCAGGTTCTGGATGGGACAGGCTTCTGGACACAGAGTATCGTGGTTGGACAGCTGTAGGGCAGATCCACCTGTGCTTGTTCCATACAGAAATATATAAAAAAAACCCCAAACAAACAACACCACCATCACTGCCCCCAAAAAACCCCAAAAAACAACTCCCCCAGAAAGAAAAAAACCAAACCAGACAACAAACCCTTCAAGTTTCATACAGTTGTGCTCTGGAAAGCCATGAGATCTGGGTGCTCTCTCTCAGAGCTCTGCAGGCTGAATGACTGAGAACAAGGGGACTGTATTTCGTCACCAGCATGAAAACTTTTTAACCTAATACACACAGGCATATGTCAGCCAAGTAAGAAAAACCACTTGTTTCCTTGCCATTTTTTCAGATAAAATTGCCATCTAATATAGAATGTGGCAGTCTTGCTGAAAGTCAATGTATGAGGAAAGTCTTCATATGAAGAGCTGTAGCAAAGTTCATAGCCAGACTTGCTACAAAAACACAGAAGTTAAAAATAGCTGTGCAGTCAGGGAGCAGGATCCAGCTCTAAATGAGTGGCCCAGTTTGCTCTCACAGTCAAGTATTGTAAGCAAAATCAACCCTTTTGTTTTTAGGCTGCTGCTGCTAGCTTTTTCTTTTCCATGAGGAAATGTTGGAGCTTCCCTATCATTTAACAACTTTCAACTCTTTTTGTGGTCTTTGTGAAAGGTCTGTGCCAACAAAGTACCAGTGTCATTTTGACTGCAAGCAGCACTTCTTTGGGAAGGTGTTATTCATGGAGGAGAGGGAGTAGCTTTTTTTTTTAACTGAAGAGTATGGGAAAGATTTCTGCAGGAACTTTGCAAGGAGCTCACAACACTTTTCTTCTGGGCCTGCTACAGAAGTTGCTGCTGCTCTGGTTAGTAGACAGAATTGCTACTGCAGTGGGAGATGGATTGGTTCCTTTTCTGCTCTGACAGCCATGAGGCTGCATGAATTACACAGCCTGGTGTTCTGGGTGGAGCAGTTCCGGAGGATTCATCCCAGCTGGGTCTCACACCAGGTGGCTAAACAAACTATAAAGGGCTGAAGGGCTGGGGAAGTGGGTTCCCTTCTTTCCTGCTGTGCTGTGGGCAGGGACTGCTGTGGATGATTGCTGGCCTCCTTGATGCACAATGGAGAAAGCTGAGGCTTTGAAAAAGGAGAAGGGGGTAAGCAATATCTAAACTAGTATAAGTCTTATAACTGGAAGTTTGGGTCTTTTTAAAAATGTTTGCTTGAAGAACTGAGTCAGTTCTATGTTCTTTTGCTTGTGTTGATCCCCAGCCTGGATAAAGCCTGTGCTGTATTGCTTTACAGGCTATGTAAATTAAATATAGCACAGAGAGGTCTCCCTATCCATCTATAAAATAGGAGAGTAATAGTTACTGATCTTACAAGTTTTTTCTTCTCTGAGATAATTTTTTCTTTTGTTTTTAACTGTTAACCTTTTGAGGCTTGGTTCTTGTCTTGTATGACTGCTTGGGTCTAAGCAGAGGTGGTGTTAGGGGCAGACTGTAAAAAGTGCCATAAAATCCATGGATGCAAGGACTTAAGAATGAAAAGACTTTCCTTTATTTTAGCTGCTTGAAATGGTGACTGTCCATGGAAAGCTGTAGGCATGTTCTCCATTACTAGCTCATATTTTAATATGTGGCCTTATGGGAGAAAAAACATCTGCTCTTTTCCTAAAGCTGGTATTCCTAATACTTTACACCTCTGTTGCAGTGTGAGGGATAAAGCCAAAATATGTATCTGTTGCCCAAGATATGTTTGATGATGTTGTAGCCTATGGTGTCCTATTGCTGAATCAGCTCTTGCAAGGGGCTTGGAAATCTGTTACAAAGCTGGGAAACACACAGCTAATCCATAAAACCTTAAATATATGTAAAGCAATGTGCAAATGACACCTACTAACTGGAAATTGCTACAGATAAAAGAGATCTGGCAGCTGAATCACAAAAATATTATTCAGAGTAAATACTTACACCAAATTAATAGCCTAGAAACAGTTCCACCACTCAAACAGCCTTCAGAAGTAACAACAGATTTGAAAGAGTGGGCTGCTGTTAAAATAATAATGAATCCAGCCTTGTCCTTTCTCCTTGGTATCCTCCAGGCTTTCTCTGGTGGGGTATTTTGACTGCTGTGAGGATTTAAAAGAACTTTCTTATCACTGATAAATATCAAAGCTGGTGATACTGCTGTGTGTGGCTGAGGGTTTGCAATATGAGAACATTAAATACTGATGCTGTACTTGATGCTGTAACAAGTTCTCCTACTTTAGCAAAAAATACCCAGGAAAGTTCTCTAGTCCTTTCCTAGAGGGGAGTGGGCACATTAAAATGCGTAACTAAGAACCTGACATGTTATTGGCATAATGCATTTGTGTATTTGGCTAATGAAAATCTACTTGTTTCCATTTTGATGAGGCCTGTGTTGTCATGCAAGTGTGATGTTTTGCTCAGCAGTTCAGTAACCACTGCCCATGCAGTGTGAGGGAATTCCTTCCTTCTGGTCAAGCCAAAAGGATGTTCTAGAATTTAGGGTGGTGATCTAGACATGGCAGCTTTATGTTCACTGCTCTGCTCCCTGCCTATCTGGTGTTAGGCTTTGCTTCCCTGTTGAAAATAATGAGGATACAGGGGTGGTGTGAGATGGCTAAAGGTTGTTTCTTGATAGTACAGTGGTGTTTTGGGTCTAAGGTATGCTTGCAGAGGAATATAATCTACCTTCTGGATATTAATATTTAGAAAGCTTGGCACTGGGTTGAACAAAAGCTGCTCCTACCATCCTGAAGAAAAAGTAACAAGAATGTTACTTTAGGGTTTTTGTTTTTTTAGTTAAGGACTTCTAATGCTGTAATTAAAATAAAATGGTCTAAGTTCTGCTTATTTTGGGTCTCTTCCAGTATTGATAGAGTGGTCATCTGCTGATCTTGATTCTGCTTCTCTGGGAGGTGATTTGCTGAAGGCTGGGTATCTCCCCTGTGTTGCAGGGTGCAATGGGGATGTGCCTTCAATGTGTGATTTCCAAAGCGCTTCTCCCTCACATATGGCAGATATTCCTGGGTGGCTGCTAGTGCTTCACAGGCTGTGGTTCAGGTATGGAACTTATAAGATTAGGCATGAGACATATAAAAGACTACTAGATAGTGCCTTCTGAATTTCATGCTCATAAACACTGTGAAAGGCTACCAGGGTCTCACAGATTCATAAGAAAGTTATATATTCCTCATGCATTTCTTCCATTGCATGGATCCAGTGCTCAGCATCTCTAAGGAACAGGTTAAAAATTAAACCCCCAAATTTCCTAGGCTGAAAACCTCATTATAACTCTTTGACCTCATTATTTATTGAAGAAAACTGTCAAGTCTTAAAAAGAAGAAACTAACCTGTATTATACCTATCAGAAGTAGGAGGGATACATCCTGGCACATCCGTGGATATGTGTAGCCCAGCTGTTGCCTTAGCTCCTCTCAAGGAGAGCTAAAGAGCCACGTGGTGTATTTGGGTGCTGGATTTTGTACTTGGATAAAACTTGTGTATTAGCACCCATCCAGAGTGGCAGCTCGCTATTGGATGTACATCTGAAGCACCACAGGAGTGGAAGTCATTCCAGTGAGGGTCTGCTATGTATTACACATGGTAAATTGCCTCCAGACAGATCTGGTTTGGACTGTGGAACTCATGTGGTGTGCTAAAGTCCCCCATTTCTTGCTCAGGCTCTGCTTTTTTGCAAGGAGCAGCCGTGGCAGACACAGAAATACAGATCTAGAGTCTGACAGGTTTGGGATGGCAAAATCCTACTGGATCACATTTTGCACAAAGGCTGCTATCAGCCTTCTGGGCTTATTACTTATCTGGGATACAGGCAGTGGGATCTAAGAGCTGTATCAGACACCTCGTTTAGCTGTAACAAGTTGTCTTTAAGTGGCAGATTCATCTTGATTTTAATACATGCAGGCTGAGATTATGGAAGAAGTAGACACAATATAGTTGTTTAAACCTCAAAATATGTTGTAAATAATTGATTTCCAAGCATCTGAAGTAAAGATCAGTTATTTAAAACATATTTATATTTGCAAAAAACCAAAACCAAACAATATGACAAAACAAATACTTATAAATAATTTAAAACATATTTTGAGGCTTTTAATGTTGCAGAATATGTGTCTCCAACAGTGGTAAAACCTCAATAAATATGATTTAACAATTCTCTGTATTTAATGCATAATTGTGCTATTGAGTAGAAAAAAAAATACTAGGTTTTATAAAAAATTTGACAATACGCTGGATGAGCTAGAAAAGCCAGCCTTTAAATTGACACCTGTTTAATGAAAGGCATGTGCAATTAAAAGTAAATGAGAAGAAACTGGTGTTTATTAAGAATTCCTAATTATTGATCCAGTGCTGAGTGCAAACCAGTGATTTATAATCTGATAAAGCTGTGTTGGGAGGCTTCAAGCCTAATATTAGGAAGCTGAGAGGGTGGCCAGACACTATAATCAACTTTCTGAAGAAGTGGTTTGTGTCCCAAGCCTGTCAGTGATAAGGGGTATTTGCACAATGCTCTTCATGTGTGTTAACTTTTGGTCAGGCAGTTGGGCTGGAGGATTGTGGTATGTCTATTCCAACTGAGTTTTCTCTATCAAAGCATAAATGTTCAGTGAAGTTCTGCAGGCTGTTAAGATCAAGAAGTGCAAAGTGAAATTTTAAATGGTTGGCAGTATCTAGAAGGACTTTATCTCAGCTGTTGGGGTTTTGGCTTGTTGCATCCCTTTGTCCTAGGGAATTTTAGTTCTATGCCTGAATCTTCCCTACCGATGCAAACAGAAGGTGAGGTACAGATCTTGTTTTATGATACTAGATGCAGGCTGCCTGCCCTCCCTTGGGCAGAGTTTCTACTGGCTTTACTGACTGCTTTCTTGGAATAAGGACAGCAGAGGATGAACCAGAACAACATTTAGGTACTAAACAGTGGGCTTCATTCTCAATTGTAATGTAATCAAGTTGCCTGCCTGTAATTCCCCTTCCTTTTGTAAAGTAGCTGTTATTTGAAATCCACTTCAGATACTGGCATTCCCTTACTATAATAAAATCAGTTCTGGCAAAAGTAAAGATAGACACAGTAGTTCTGCATTCTGTAGATTTTGAGCTGGCTTTGACTGTGTGCCCATCATAAGTTGTCATAATGCAGTTGGCTTGTTTGTAAAGAGTTGCTGGTCTCAGTAAGTTGTAGGCTTGTCTGCATTAAGTATGTTTAATAACTGAGTTTGAGTGTGAATGAAACTGCATTAGCTTTTCTTCATGTTTCTATGTGGATACTCTTGATCAGGCCACTTTAATAAAGATTGGGTTAATCCACATCCAAAGTTATTTAGCACATGACTCTGTTCTATGCTAACTTTTCCAGTGCTTGGCAAGCTCATAAATCTTCTCTTCTCTTCTTTCTTTCATTCACCCTCCTTTTATATACCGTATGATTATATACACAGTGTTTCTGAAGTAGTCTCAGCTTGGTGTTCCCCAGTTGGAAGTTAAAGGTTTCATGTTGGGCTCTGTGTGAGATGATAGGGGTACCTATAAACATGTGGAACTCCTGGGTGTCTGCAGTGAAGAAGTTTAGGTGAGCATCCACCTCTCATGCCATCCAATACTGTTTTGCGTGCTTTTGTGGAAAGGGTAATGCAACACAGAGTACTGTACATGGGTTCTTCCAGCTCTGAATTAGTCTCTTTTATCTGTCTCTGACCACAACAGATGTTGGCAGCCTTTCTATTCCATATCCTTAAGTCAGACTAAGTATATAAGTTCCGCTTAGAGAAGCTGTAAGGGAAAAATTTAACCCTTTCAGGAGGATTTTTACTGTGTTCTTTCTTGAATGCTCTTGACTTGATTTAAAGGGGAAAGAGGTCAGCAAATATCTGGATTGACATAGTCTTTGGGGCATCCTCAGATTATATTCCATAGAAGTGCTCATTGGTCTCTGCATTTTCAATTAGCTTCCCTCTTACTGGGGACACAGGGACAGAGTGTTTCTAATATTTCTAACACAGTTTGCAGAAGAATTTGCAAAAGAATGGTAGCAGTTCTGTAAAAAGCTCGTGCGTGTAACCTTCAGCATAGATACCAGAGACAGTACTGGCCATATCTATGGAAAATTAGCCTATCTGACCCTTCTTGAGCAATCAATCAGTTGACTCTATTGCGTTTATTGTGGTATGAAACATCCTTTAAAAGGTTTGAAGCAGTTTACCTTTTCCCTGTAGGTGGAATTAACAAAATCTTCACACGCCTAGATCCTCTTCAGGATAACCTTGGACTGTTTGCTTTCATCTTAAAATAAATAAAAGCAAACAAAACAAAATCTATAAATTGAAATAATTACAAATGTGCAGGTATTTTATTCGTATGTTTCACTGAAAAGAAAGCTCATCAGAGAGTCATAATTAGAAGAAAGCACCATGTAGATATATATGTATTTATACCATAATAATTTGAGAAGTGCTCATTATATCTCCAAACAGCCCTTGCAGACTGTTCACTGCTGCTCTCCAAGATGACCAGCTGTTGGAAAGACCTAGGCAATGGCAGAACCAAGCCAGCATTCTTCTTCCCTGCTGCACCCATGCCTCTAACAGAGACCTGTACAGCCTGATGTGTAGCTAGTTACTTGTCTTCAGAGGAGAGGGATGTAAGGATCTAATTTTACTGACTGACATGGGCTGCAGAAGCATACACAGCTTGCTCATATCCTTTGTGGAGCTGGAAGCCGAGTCACTTTTTCTTTTTTCCTTTTTTTTTTTTTCCAGCACAGAGAGACGCCATCACATATGTTCAGAGGCTGATGAGCTGAAAAGATCTGGGAGCCACATGTGACCAGCAGAATGAGCATCAGCCTAGAGTAGAGTTTCAGTGGGAGATGACTTTTGGGAAAGTTCCCACAGAAATACCATGGTAGCATTTCTGTCCTTGCTCAGCCTGATTTCATTTATTGTGAGGCTAATTTACGTGTTCCTGGCACCACAAAAATGCCATTAATCAGGTGTAAGGAGCACTTGAGATCCCATCAGTGCTCTCTGGCATCACCAGAAGGGTGCCAAAGTGCAGTCTGTGTCAAGGTGGACCTGGCCCACCATGTTTATTGGCACAGTAGCTTGTGCTGAGTCACAGTGCTTGCCCCACAGCCAGGAAAGGGAAGGGCTTGTTTTCATTAGAGGACATCAATGCTATCTGGAGGTTACAGAGTCTAGGGGTGCAGATTGTGCCAGGGGAGGGTCACAGAAGCCTTTTTGGAATGTCAAAGCAGGAAGGAGTTACTGTGGTGAGCAATTCATTTGGAAGGCTGATATGTTCAATAATACAGCACAACAGTCTGTCCTTAAGCTTTAATCTCCCAAGTATAGAAAGGGGAGTCTGATCCCTTTCCTCTCCCATAAGAAGAGAAGCAGAAGGCCTCAGGAGGCTGGGATGATGACACAAGCAGGCATCTCCAGCTGGTTCACTTGTTTAAGTGTGGGGATTGCCTTCTTCAGGAGAGGCCTGCAGGTTCCCTGCCCTCAGTTTGCCTCCGAATTCATTGCCCCTTCAGAGAAGGGAGCAACAAAAGCAGACTGGAGGAAATGTAGAGGAAAGGTTGCATTTCCCCCTGGTTAGAAGGTTTTGATATCCTAGGTAAAGTTTGTTATCCAGCTTATAATGGACTTTTTGGGTAGACAGGTTGTATGGCAGGAGGAAGTGGTGGTTGGGATGCAGGGAGGGTAAAGTGCCAAGGGAAGGGCTGCAAAGGGTTAATTTTTTTTCATCTCCTTTGGTGAAGGAGATGGTGCTGTGGAAATGCCAACCTACAGCTGCTGCCACCTTGCTAGATGTGGGGAGGAGGAGGCAGGAAGATAAACAAGGGCATCCCTCAGTCCTGCTTCCTGATGCCAAGAGGATGTAGTGACTTGAAGATGTAGATGTTGATGTAGAATTGAGAGTTTATGTCTCTGGGGGAACTCTCCTGACTCCTGACTGAGCGAAAATATCAGATCCCACTGATTACTTCTGCTATCTTTTATATGTGAAACTTGTCATCTGGGGAAAGCTGCAAGCTAAGAATTTTGGGGGAAGCCACCCCCACCACTGTGAGACTGTTAATACAGAGCTAGTCTTTGCCTCTATGGACTTTTTCCTGATTTATATCAGACTGTGCAGTAACCACAAGCACCACCTTCCTGGGTGTCCATCTCCTGTAGTGCCAGGGTAGCACTAAGGGCCTCTAACCTAGCATAGACCTGGTGTACATGATGAATATTTATTCATTCATTCTCAGGCAGAGAAGGGTCTGAGATAGGCTGAGTGCTCTATCCGCTTTTAAGTGAGACATGCAGTGGCCTTCTGCAGTTCTGTGCATCTGGCACTTTTCTTCACTTGATTCTCCTCCAAGCACCCACAAATGAAACATATTGTACTGAAAACATTTTGTGTCCAATGGCTTGCTTTCACTGTTGTAAAAAAAATTGAAGTTGCAGAGGGGCTGCAGTCAAGACCCTCCCCTGTCCTCCCTATTTTGTTGTCAACCTGAAAAATCAGCTATTCCTGTAATCCAGGTCCCAGGATAATGTCAAGTGTAAGGGACATATTCTGAAATGTCTTATTGTGTTGAGGGCTTTGGAGCTTCTCCCAGGAGACTTTTCCTGCTGGGAGCTGTTCTCCCATGCTTAGTGTATGATTTAAACAGCAACACATCCTGCAACTACTATAAAATAATGTTAAATTATTTTAGAGCATGCCAGGCCTGTTGGTAAATGCTTTCTAATAATTGATTGTTGGAGTGTTTCTTAGTTGCTTGTGGCGACGTGGTCTTCCTCTTTGCAGGATTATTGGTGTTTTAAGTGGGATCCAACCACTTTCCTCAAAAGAGTGGAATACTAGATTCAGCTAGGAAACACTTTGAAATTATATTTAACCTAAGGCTGCCAGTGTTACAGAACATGAAGGGATAATATTCTTTCTCTCTCCTGCAAATTCACATGCACATGATTAATTGCATTATTTATCCATGACTAAATACTGTATAAAGCTCTATCTTTATCAATCTCCACTGCAATTCAGAAGTGATATATTTTTAGATGCTATGTATAGTCTCTGCTATGTGCTAGTTTTTCTGTTTCATTAATATGTACTTTTGCACATACATGGAATTCTAATATATTGGAAATCTAATAACTATTCCTTTTATGCCTGATAAACCTATAATATCAATTGAAGAATATGGGATAAAAATGGGATATGAGCCAAATGGCACAACTGAGAGTTATACTCTTACCTTGTGTTTGCGGGATGACTTTCATAAAAGGATTGCTAAAAGCATCCAAAGTTGCTTCTACCTGCCCAAGAACACGGAATAGTCTCATTGACTCCAGGTTTGCTTACCCTGCTGTGTGCGACAGACGTGCTAGAGATTAGTTCTAAATAAAATGGATTAAATCCCAGAAGTGCAGGAGACAGTCTGGGAGACCTAAAATAACACTTAGAGATAGAAAAGGTGTAAAAGAATGAATTAGGTACTCAAAGTTCTCTTGTCTTTTTTAGTGCACTCCTCTCTGTAGCCCACTCCAGTGTAAACCTGGAGTTCGCATAATTCTTCCAATTTTTTTTTTTTTAATGTTCTTTTACTAATTAGGGCCAGTCCATTTCTGTGAAGTAGGTTATGGTGTCAGGTAAACAGGCCATCAAGGCTGCTCTCCTCCAGAGGTCTGTGAATCTCAAAAAAAGGCTGGCCTATCATCCAACAGGTAGAGATTGAGATTGCAATAGTACCCATACAAATCATGATTAATTCCTTGAGCACTTGTGTAGTCTTGGAAGAACTTGGGGATCAAGCTGCTGAATACTTGGTTATCTGCCTGCAGGCTATTTTTGGGGCTGAAGAACTCTATTAATACTGGTGCATGTTCACATGAGGCATTGAGTCATATTGCAGTCACACATCATATTGCCTCCTCTAAAAAGTCTGTGGGTGAAATACACAAAATCAGATTTTCTGTTCTCTAGGTTTTGTCTTGGTTTTTTGAACCAAGATTTCTTGTAAGATAGTCCCTAAGTTAAAATTTTACTAACTCCCTATGGCAACTAAACAGTTTCATGAACTGGCTACTGAGATCCTTATGGAAAAATCTGCACTACTCTACTCAGAGCAGGGGATCATATCAGTGATATGGGACTTCGAAACAGTGTTGCAGTTTAATGGACTATTTCTCTCTTCTGCATAATATCCCTTTCTTGTCTGCATATTTTTATTCAGGGATGTGTTTTATGTTACAATATATTTTCCCCCAAACAATGACCTCTGTTGCGGTCAAATGTTGCTTTTCTAATATTTGACTTTCAAGGAGTGTTCAAGAATAGGGTGTAGAGAATCCCTGAGTCTGTCCATCCATGAACTTCAGCAACATTTGGCCACCTGAATCTGTAGACAGAAATTTCCTTCTGCCATGCTCATCTTTTCTTTCATCTCATGCCTTGAATGCTGCCTCCATCTTGTTCAAAAAACAGGGTTGGAAGAGTAACTCCCCTCTCCTTTTTCATTGCCATCTGATGTTTTGGCTACAGATGGTGGCTGACTAATGATGAACATCCTGTTCCCTTGTGCTGCAGGAAGTCCACACAGGAGAGGTAAGAGCACAGATGCAAGGGCAGCCTGCTGGGCTCCCCACCCTTCAGAATCTGCAAGTGGCTGCACCCTGCTGAGCTTCCAGAAAGTGGGAATGACACAAGAGATTGCCATGTAACTCCTGATGGTTTGTGGGTAATTGGAATGGTGATGCACCTGAGTGACTGTTTTTCAACTAATTGCTGCAGTTTTCTGAGGTTGGGCATTTTAATCCATGGTCTGAAAATGTTATGTTTTTTTGGAGAAAAATAGGTCCCTTGTGACCATATTTCTGCTCAGATGTGATTATTCTACTGAAAAAATGTGAGTAAAAACATGGTAGATCTTCAAAGCAACAAAATTCTTCAACCTGGAGAAGAAATCCCTGCAGATTTCAACTCCAAGTACTACTGTGCCTTGTCTGGGTGAATAGAATAAAGAAATAAGGAGGGTCTGAAATGCTAAGCTCAGCTGCAGCAAACTCACCAGCTTTTGCCTGAGAAGATACTGCTTCTTGAGCTATACGGTGAGCAT
This sequence comes from Illadopsis cleaveri, assembly GCA_013399915.1. NCBI lineage: Eukaryota > Metazoa > Chordata > Aves > Passeriformes > Timaliidae > Illadopsis > Illadopsis cleaveri. The sequence goes on from VXBB01012985.1 coordinate 132,392, forward strand.
GAGCTATTTAGTCTCCCTTGAGACAGGAAAGCTCTGAACTTTCCAGATAAATCCATAGTTTAATCCAGTTCTGGACTAATTACAAGGGCCCTGAGCAGAACCTGAAGTTGGATACGCTGAACTACTCTTCACTCTTTCTGTCTGGGCACTTTGGGAACACGTGTGTCTAGCTTCAGGAACAGTGACCTCAGAAGTGATAGAGCCTTAGTGCATGGGTCATGTCAGAAAAGGTGTGCAATGATTATGCTCATCCTAGCACAAGGGTTGTCCGTTAACCAGTTGCCAGTTAACATTATTTAGTGTATAGAAAAAGATACTAAATTTGCAGGCTAAGTAATTTCTCTGTTTTAATGCTCCACAGATTCCAGCGTTTGGCATAATAAACTTCATGTGATAAATTACACTTAGGTTTCTTTTCACTTGCTTTGCTTTTGCAATTGCATTAATAAAGTCTTCAAAATTTACCTGTAAATCTTAAGAAAAAGAACCTAAGAATCTAGCTAAGAAATTGCAGCCTGAGTTATTTCTTCTTTCTCCTACCTGCCCCTCTACTAAAAATGCCTGATGTCCAAAAAGGAAAAAAATTTAAGGATAAACTGAAACTACTTTTAGGAAGCTGTATGTCACAAGCAGGTAGATCTAAAAATAGGTTATATCTGCTATTAGTGATAGCTGTTCTAAGCCTCCCAAAGCAGGCTAAGAACTCCTTAGGGCTTCAAGGAACAGGATGATGGATGCTAAAGTACTGTCATTTTTAGGCATTTTTCAAAATAAGTGGCTATTTTTCTTGCCATTTGGTGCTACAGAGGAGTATTAATGGTAACTAATGCAGTGCAGGTTTAGACAAAAAGTAGTCACAGCAAAGCAATTTTAAAAGTCTCTCCAACATTATCCGATATTGTAAATAAATAGGAACACACAATCACATGACCTGATCACTGGCATGAGTTTGGGATACTCACATTGCCTTAAAGTAGCATATAATTTAAAGAAAAAGGTTTTCCAGTGTCCATTCTCAAGTATTCTGTATGCACTGCATTTCAGTCTTTTTCTAGATATTGTGCACTTTTACAAGTCCAGTCTTTCTGGCAAAGTTCATCAAGAGTTAGACATTTTACAAGTAGCTGGTGGTTTGTGATCCTTCCGTTATATTAATTTTATTCAAGGTCACAGGGGAAGCATTGTTTCTATGCCTTGGGAAAAAAGTGTAAACCTTATAGTGGGATTGCTTTATGAAGTATTTGCAGCTGTTGATTTTTCTCCAACCCCCTTTTCTCCTGTTTTTTAACACTTTCTTCAAAAGGTTAGTAATTTTCAAGAAACATCATAATTCAATGATATATTTAGCTTGTGAGGTTATATTTGGCAATCTTATCTTCAAGTAACTCCTTTCCCTACAAAGAGGAAAAATAGAAGAAAACTGATTGAAAGAAATGTGCTAGGCAAAAATTTGCAAATAAGATTGTTGAGAAATAATGTCATTGTTGATTTAGAAAATACAGCTATTAAGCAAACAGTGAAATAATTGATTGTGGGGCAGCTATTCTCTGAGAGTTGCAAAAATGAGGATAAGGTTGCACACTCAGGGGAGGGAAGGGGAGCAAAGACAGGATGTTCAGTTGCGAGTCAGGCGAATAATGATACTTCAGCATGTCTAATTGTCTAATGCTGCAGCATGTATAAACTAGGGCAAGCTCTATATTATAAAAATTAAAAGCAAGCCAAGGCTGACAACTTTTTCTCTGAGTTCTGCTCTACTGCTGAGGAGTTGGCTGTGATGGGAGTTGTGTTCTCTGCCTTGCTGGCTGCTTGGCTCTCTCAGTATGGAAGTGGGGATGTCATTCAGTCAGTTTTGCAAGATGCAGTTGCATCAGCACAGTACTGCTGTGAAAGACTCTGTTTATAATTTTGCCTTTGAGTTATCTCCAACAGTCCCTCTGCCTTGCCTTCAGAGATGTAAGTTGGCAAGTGCTCAGCGTTGCTCTAAGTTATGTCTTTGGATGTGAACTGAAAGTCTTCCTTGTGACCTTCCAAGCTGGCATGTGAAGTGCTGCACACAGCATGTACTAAAGAGAACAGGAGTGGTGCTGGAGCAGGGAGGCTTTGCATCATCCGGCTTCAGGCACTGGAATTGCATTGGCTAGAAGCTTAATCTCCCTTGTAGTGGATGCAGAGACAGACTCCTCAAAGGAGAGACTTAGAGTCTACACTAGTAGCCCATCTCTTGCAATTTTTTTTTTACCTTTGGAATTACAGCATCTGGAACAACCCTTCTAAATATGTTAAGACCCAAAAAACTCCTGATTGTGAAACTACTGAAAGAGATGGGAGCTGGCACTGAGGAGAGAAATAATGGAAGCTAGTAAAGTGTAAAAGATTGCAAATGGCAGAGTAGTTAGCTAGGGAACTTCTGTTTTCCCTGTGTCACAACATTATGCCTTCCAAACTCACTGTGTTATATCACAAAAAGTGTTCCTCTGTTGCCTCTATGGGTATGTACGTCTATTAATCACCACTGTCTGCTTTCTCCTTTGAATCTATCTTTTAATCATCTTGTTAAAGATCTTTATTTAATCTGTATATTGTATTTGGTAGTAAAAGCTGACTAATGAAGTTAAACTGAACTAACTTTTCTGCAGTGGGAGGGGCTTGGTATTTGTGTCTCATCATGTTTTCTTGGACTGGGTCATTCAGAGTCTAGCTCTGTTCCAAGCTTTTCCTAGATTAGAGTGCTGTCAGCTGCTCATGTGGTATGCTGGTGAGCCTCATGCATCTCAAAGACTGAAACTATTTTGGCTCCAGTCTTAGCAAATATTATCTATTTTTTTTTTCATTGTAACTTAAACCTGTGCAAAAATTAATGTAAGTTAATGGGTTACTTAATGTGAAAGGAAATGACTTAGTGTGGTATCTACTTATGGAACAGAAATAGAAGCAGGCATTTTGGCATCATAGCTTTAACTGGTGCTGAAGCATGGAAACAGTAGTGTTTCCACATAGGCAGCCATCCTCACACCTGATGTCAAAATATCAGGTACAGGATTTCATCTCTCAAAACCCAAAGTTAAGTTCTGATTTTGAGTACCATGCTGAAAACTGAGTAGCTGCTGCCCATGTATCACTGTAAAAACCAATACCTTGCAGAGAGAGGAACTTGGACACCATAGAGGGATCTGCAAGATCCTTATGCTTGAACAAGGATTAAACCACTGCCTCTGCTCCTGGCTGCAACAGAACTGAGTCTATCTGTGTTTCTAATCTTTATAGTGTCAGGCTCTTTTTGGTTCTGTTTGGGACTAGAAGTGTGAATGGGAAAATGCTGAAAAACCTATGAGAACGCCTTAATCCAAAGGGTTCCCTGGTTCAGGCTGAAGGCTCACTAGACAGAGGTTATTAAGCCATCAAATTGGAGAGTATTTATCAGAAGTAAGCGGACTTCTGTACTGCTTGAAATTGTTCTGGGAAGAGTTGAAGGTCACAGGTCAGATCCTTCATCAGCTTTCCCTGCAACAAGTTTTCAAAGGTGAGAGCCAGCACTTTGCAAACTGCCAACATAAGCATCTTCTTTCATATAATGCTGGCAAGTGTCTGTGTATGCAGATATATGCATATGTCTCCAATTTACCAAAAAGTCCTTCCAGAGTCAGAGTAAAAAGAAAGCCACAAACCCGTATTTTTAAACACCTCAATATAAAACCAGGGATCTCAGCACGCATGAGCTTTGAAGAATTTGAAAACCTTATACTGACTCAGATTTTGTCTATAACACAATCTCTACTCTTGTCATGTTCAGTGTGCTCGTGCCTCTTAGTAGTTATGCAAGAAAATACCCAGAGACAGATTTCTGTAATTAAAATCCTGATTACTGAGTAGATCAGCATGTGATGAGGCAAGAAATGGTGGCTAATATCTGATGCTATCTTGCAAAAAAGAGAGCCCTAAGCTTGAATTTGTTTAATGCTCATTTGGCTTCCCATATACAATGATAATGATCATCTTTTGACAAGAACAGCTGTGATAATGGGTGAGTACAGGAGTGTTGCTTGCTTTGGTTTGTGTTACGGAGCATGACATTTGAAAGCAGTGAAAGGCATTTGTTTTAAACCTTTCAAGGAGCTTTTTCAGCGTCAGACTTCACCTTCTCACTTCTGCAGCACAAGGTGCTTACAGAGCTGCCCAAGTGTTACCCAGCATCACCACCTGGCTGCAGACACTACCTCTGTTGCTGCTGAAGGACACCTCTGTAGCTGGCACTGGTTTCAGTACATCTCTGTAAAAAATGTTGAATTATGTGTTTGACTTCTGGAACAAGGGACTGGATTTAGTGACCTAAAAAACCATCTGAGAACAAGATATACTTGTATATAGTCAGCGTTTCTCATGAATTGGAAGCTTGGCAAAGAAGACAACCAAAATTACTTTATTCCCTCTGAAATTTCAGTGCTTCTGAAAATCGCATCCATAGAGAGCTGTAGTTAGACACTGACAAAGACTCCTTGCCTTTAATTAAATTGTAAGTATTTCTGGGCAGTGATTACAGTGGTTTTAATTATTTCCTCTAAGTGCAATACTACTGGCTCACACTGGAGATTTTCAAAATACATCTCTCTACCTAGGACAAACTGTATGCTCTCATTGAACTTATGTGATTTGGAGATGCTGTAGTTAACAGGGATTAGTGTCTCTATGATTTTAAAGATTTAGCTGTCATCTTTCATTTACTTTTAAATCTCACTTTTCTTCTTTTTATCCTGAGGGTATTACAGAAAGAGTTTCTTGCTAAATTTTATTTTGGAGTTATGAAACTGAGAAAAGAAAATTAAAGAAGACCCATGGTTCCCACAAAAAGAATAGAGATTATTCAAGCATTATTGGGAGGGAAAAAAGGCAAGGGAAGAATGAAGCAGATAAATAATTCTACCATGTAGATCAAGAAGGCATTCCATCTTAGTGAATATTGTGTAGAGTGGAAAAATCATCCTGGTGCCTGTGAGGTGGTGGGTATGACTCGCTGGAGCAGTCCCCTGGTCATGCTTATCTATTCCCTGTTGCCCCAACTTTAGAACTGTGCAAATCCCTTCCTGTCACATGATCAAGGGGATCTGCTCCTGGTCTTTGAACAAGATGACAGCAATGCTCAAATGAGGAGCACATGTGGTGCCATATAATGGAGCATGTTCTTCTCTGCTAGGTTGCCTGATGTGAGTTGCCTGACAGTCTTTACTGTCTCTGCCTAGGGAATGATTGAGGTAGGACCCAGGGAATACCTCTAATTGGGTAGTACACCTCTGGTCACATCATATCCTGCTGTAGACCCCACAAATATGATGGCCAGTGTGTATCAACAAATTATCCACTTTGAATATGGCTTTGCCACTACATTCAGTATTTATGCTAATGCTGCATTAATATTGTTTATTGCCTCCATGGAGAGAAAAATTGCAGTGTAAATTTACAAATGCAAAATAAAAATCATTGCAAGAAACCAACCCCTATGGAATGCCACTCGTCACTGTTCTTTACTTGGACCTTGAACCATTAATCACAACTGCCATACAGCCAATTTCTTATCCATTGGGTGATCCATCTGTTAAATCCATGTGTCTCTAGTTTAGTGACAAGCATGTCATGTGGGCCAGGGACAAAATTTTAACATCTATTTAACACCTGAGGTAGTAATTCCCTAACATGAGGAACTCAAACTTTCTAGAGCTGGTTACAGGTAATGCAAATACCACAAGGAGCCATGAAACAGATGGAGCAAAGTTTCCCAGACAGAGAAGGAAGGGGTTTCTTCTTCAGAGAAAAGACTTGTTGTGGGAGGATTCTATTTCAGTTTGTATTAGCTCTTCTACTGTCCTATGAAGTACTGATCCTGTGAGTATGGTGTTGTCTCTGAGGATTGGTCACCAGTATTAATTCCTGTCATTTTTTTCTCAGTGTCTGCAATTAAAGTCATTTTTAAGTGCTCTGCTGGGCAACAATTCCTATAATTACTTGTTCTTCTATGTTTCCAAGTTCATATATCTGTGTTTTCCTCCTGATATTTTCATACTTCCCAAGGGGTCTTTTAAAGTGCTTCTCAGAGATTATCTGATTGTCTCCATATCATAATCCCCCAAACCATTTATTTGTGAAAATAAATGTCATCCTAGCTTTTAACACTTCCATATGTAGCCTTGCCTGTAAAATAACTGAAGAGAAATCAAATACTACTTCCCACTTATGCGAAGTTTGTTTCTCATTAGAGCATTTCAAAAAGACATCTATTATGGTAATAATTTTAGGTATTCATATCAACTTACTCTAAAAATCTGTGCTTCACCTCTTTTAAAGACTTGCTGAAACCTTTTTTCTAACCTTCCTCTAACTCTTATCTTTACTTCTTTTGATTTCTTTATAGTTATTATTTTTTTACCTTGCAAACCTTAACTGGTTCTGCCTTCTCATTTAGTTTCTTCCTCCTCCTCTATTTCCACTACAGATTATTCTTTGTCCTTGGAGCTTTGAGTAGTCCCATGTGAACACTCATCCGTTGTTACTGCTGCTTTGCTGACATGAGTGTTGCAGTATGCAAAACAGGAGAGTCAGCAATGCTTGGACCTTGATTATGAGAAGACCCTCCCCCTGCTACTTACAACCTCCCTTGCAAACACTGGAGGGGAGGGGAAACACATGGTGGAGCTGATATATTAATACACATACAATAACACCAACTGCCTGCAGGAGGAAAAAACCCTGAACACCTAACTTGAAAACAAAATTAATTTTAAAATGTAGGTCATATGCTAATACAGCTCCCAGTGTAACCTGTGTAGCACCACCAAGCATAACACAGAAACTGATGGTGCCTTGCTTTTCTTGCTTGTTCTTTTTGCCACTTTCTGCATGTTTACAACTAAATTAGCTGTCAGTATCTATGGCCACATTAAAGAGATGATTTTTTCATCTAATGATCAATAACAAAATGTTTTGCGTAATTCTTATGGGTGGGTTGAGAATATTCCTCCTTCATTACTGGTGAGTGAAGAGAGAAAAGTAAGGATTTCTGCTGTGATCACAGTGATCCTGGTGTGCAAGCTTTGTTATGCTACTGTCCCTCTTGTCTAGTGCTCTGCAGCAGCTGTGCCCAGGTGTCCTGGCCAGGGGGCCTGATGAGCTTGGACCTACTAGCCAGGAGCTGGTTGTGCTTTATGGCTGCTTTCTGGGTGGTGTGAACAGACTTGGAGCATGTGCAGGGTATGACTTGATTTGTATGCCTACCGTAGACCCAGTAAAGCTTTCCTGCGTGCCCCACACAGTTTGTCTCTGCCTGTTGGGTGACTATTCAGCTCCAACGGGATTGCTTTTCTACTGCTGTTGAAGTCCTGTCTTTATCACACGGTTCAGACCTTTGCAAAGTTCAGGGCGTTTCAACAAAGGCAGTCACAGATTTAGAGCTGTACAATAAAAACTTATGAATGCTATATGCTGCCTTGGGTTATTGGGCTGTTTACTGCATAATGATATTGTTTAATTCAATACAGAGGGATGGAGAGAAATAGGTGATAGAAAAGATGCAATAAGAGGCAATGTCAAAAGATTAAAGAGGCAGAGCTTCTCAAGAACAAGCAAGAAGTGCAGGAGTGGCATTTGACGAAAGAAAAGCCCAGCATCTCTGGACAGAGGGATGGCTGGCTCTTTGAACCCCTGGAGTACCTATCTGGAAAAAGACTGAACATCAGTGTCTGAGCAAACTGAACTTGCCTATGGTAGTGTCTGCAGGAAACGAGCACGTAGGCAGATAGTGAACAAATCAGCTCTGCAGGGCTGGGTGTACTTCACAGTGTGCATTAAAATGAGTATTCAGTGATGCCAATTAATACTATAGGAGTTTATTTTTGTCCTGTTTGGCTGTTTAAAAAAATATTTGTAAAAGGATGTTTTCTTCTAAGACCATTTTAAAACATTGCCATTTTATATCAAAAGGCTTAAGAAAATGTAAGTCAAGCAAGATATTGTTTCAGGTAAGTAAGTTTATTTTTCCTTGTCTTTGCTTTTCACTTCAGTAATAAAAGAAGAGGATTTATGCAGAGAAAGGTCTTGGATCTTCCATCAAACAATCAGTCTGTACAGCTGTTAATAGTTGGTTTAGTACTTTAGAAGCTGCCTCCTCGAAAAGCTAGCACAAATTTTGTTTTAAAAAGACTATCAGACTGTCCACTGGCTAGGTGTGGTCTGACTTTGATGGAAGAGCAGGGACCTGGACCTGGTAAATGAGAGCAGAGGTTTTAATGGGTACTTTCAGCCACTACAGCAAGTGCATCAGAATAATACATGTTCCTCACATTGCCAGCACTAGGCTGCAAGTTGCTTGGCTACCTGGTGCCAAGCTGTGGCCTCAGCTGTGCATATAAAAGTTGGATTTCTTGGCAGACCTTAAGCAGCCCACCTTGATCTCCATGTGTTTGGATCTGGAGTAGTTTGGTATCACTGCAAGTGTGTCATAGCTGGCACAGCTGTGCTGGTGTAGGCAGTGCTGAAAGCAGCAGAGCTGAGAAATATTGCCCTGAACAGATATAAGCAAGACTCTTGGAATAAGAGCAGAGAAGAGGGTGGTGTAGCTTCCCACAGTCACAACATAAGTTTCAGTTAGAGGAAGGACTCCTGAAATTTTGTGATTCAAGGAGCAATAGCTATTTTGTTGGGCTGTTCCTAGTAAAGGTGAGCATGCGTCTCCTGGCGCAGAGCACGTGAGCAGAGTGTTGAGAGTTCTAGTATTTTATTTTTGCTACTACAAAAAGCGGTTGTTGCTCTTAATTTGTGGAAGTGGCTGGAGAAAGAGGTTTTTAGAAATGGCTTAGGTGTTGTGCACCCAAATGGCCACCCTTTTGAATGAGCTACTGCCCATTTAAGTGTCTGCTCAATTATGGTGGCGCCAGCTTGTCCTGTGTTTGTAACAGTGTGCCAGCGTTTTTACAATAAACCTTCATTGTTTGAATTTTATATTTGTCCATAAAATCTTGCTCTAGGCAGGTATGTGATGTATAAGATAGGAGGAAGGAAAAATGCAAATACCCATTACAAACTGAGTTACAAGTGGGCATCATGATTTTGAAGAAAGTAGTGCAGCTTGGCCCTACCTAGTGGACTGGAAATAAATGTATGCCTGCTGTTGAGAAGAGCTGGGACCCTTGTCTTCCTGACTGAGTGGGAAGCTGAGGGTCTTTCACCTTGCTGATGACTGGGGGGTGGGGTGGTGTGATGCTCACATTGGCTGCCCTCGACAGACGGGCAGCTGACAGTAGCACCCTGAATACTTTGGTGTATTAACCCTCAGCTGAACTGCGCTTACCACACCTGCTGTGATACAACCTTCTGACTAAGTCATTTCAAGTCTCCACTGCATTGCCATACCCTCAACTCTTGCCTGAGATGACATGACACATTTTCCATCCCCTTTAGCTTCTTTTGTCTTTTCCCCTCTGCTTTTATTGTTTGTTTTTGACTTTGGTTTTCTTTTTGCAAAGTAGGCAAAACAAGAATTGTTTTATGATGTTTCTCAGCATCACAAGAACTCACAAATGAGATATATTCAGCAAATCAGAGTTACCAATTCCCACACACCTCTGTGTTTCTCTGTAGCTCTCTGCTCTCTTTCTTAGAGGCACGGCATTATGTGCTCACTCAAGAGAAAGAGGCAAGACAGTCAAGCAGATGACAACCAGGAAAAGAGCTTGTTCTGAATTACTTCTATCTCAGCTGTCCAGGTGCTTCTGTAGTCCCCCAAACCCAGATTTGATTGGCTGGCATCTGTTGAAGGGCCTGCTTGTTTTACAGCACTCTGATGACATGGACCCATTTATTTGATTAAAAATAGCCCAGATGAGGTGTAATGACTTGCTCAAAGGAAAGCAGCACAGACAGCAAATGACTGTAGTAAGGAAAAGGCAACTTTCCTTCTCTAATGTGTTACTCACTGTTTTTAAAGAAAAATTTGAGCAAGATATATTTTAAAAAGCACTCGATGTTGTGAGAATACCATGTTGTACCTGAATTTATAATCCTACCAGTCATGTTTTCAGATTTTTACGTGTCGTTTAAAAGTGCATTGTCAGTTTTGCTCACTTGTTTCTTACACCTGCAAGTGTTCACATTTGTGTAAATCAGGCATTAAAGTGTCAAACCCACCAGCACAATGATGCCTTTGGTTCATCTTCTCCGTGTTGAGGTAACTGCAGGGGCCTCTGATTACTAAGTAATGGGAATTAGCAAGACAAATGTAAACATTTGTTCAAAGGGATTGTATTTGGAGGCCTTAATTAGAGGGCATAATGCCATTAAAGAGTAAAAGCTGGCTGGCCTGGGGCTGGTGGGGAACACTGGCCTTCACAGCTATAAGCACAGCCAGTTTCTCCACTCTCTGCCATTTTATTTGTTTTTATAGAGACACAGCTGGATCATTCTGGTTTTTTTCCACAGTTAAGGCTCTGACACTTTTTTTCACTTCATACACAATTGATTACTTTAAGCAATGTTTGCTTTCAGCTGTGTCCTAGAAATACATCCACGTGCTTCTTTCTGGCACCTAGTCTGGCTGGCACTGAGATTTGTGGAGATGCAAATTTTGTAGAACTTTTCACATTTCTTTGTTAAGGTTCATGCAGGTAAACAAAGCATGGCCTGCAAAAGCCATGGAAATTTTTAATTGTGTAGGAATAGCACTGAATCTCAGTGGCTGGTGACTTCTCTATTTTAAAACATACATCCTAAAGAATGTTAAGCAGAATATCTTGCATGCCTTTTCTTGATTTTATAGAGCATGAAAAAAAGGAAAAAGGAAAAAAAAGTCATATGTTTTGCAGGTTAAAAAAAACCCAAGCCACAAACAACAAAAATCTCCAAACAACATTATGGAAAACCCTCCACAAAACCTTTAAATGAATCCCAAATGAAATGAAGAGGAACTCTTTGCTGTTAGGATTATACAAATGTTACTTTTGTGTTTAAAAAAGGATGTTTATTGGGCCTAGATGGTCTGGTGCTAGCTTGCTTTGTGGAAGCTGTGGGGCTATGTTTTGGATCTGTGAGCTCTTGGTCATCATATAAATTCTTTCTGCCTTGTGTTTTCTTCTGCTTCCTTGTTACAAGCATTATATGCAACAAAGCCTATGATCTGGTTATTTTTCAAATTTATGTATTTAAGTAAAACACAAAAATCACTCCTGGTGGGGGTTCCTATGGGATTAAGATTGAATCATTCATTAGGGTCTGAACAATGAAGCTGTTAGCCTGATCCAAAAAATTTACTATCTGGTACACTGCTGCAAGTCTAAGTGCTGGTGCTGGATAAGGAGGACTGTCTGGGTAGCAATGTTCCCAACAATGCTACATGAATGCAGTCCCGGGAGGATTGTGTTGAAAACACACGGTGGAATGAATTATAGCACATGGCTGAATGGAATGCGTTGGGTAAACTTACTTTGATGGCAAAAGGACTCCAAATGCAGGCCTTCTTCCTGCTCCAAAAGACTTCTGCACATCTGGTGTGTAGGCTTGGTCCACACCCATACCCTGCAAGGCCGTTTGTCCACCTTGTTGCTTGGTGTGAGAGTGATCCCTGCAAAGTTTCCTTTCAGGTGTCCTTGCTGTATTGTGTGTTAGAGATTCATGAGGAAAATCCAGCAAGCGCTGCTTGAGGTTTTCAAATGACAGGCAGATAGCTATTAGCATTAATCCTCTTTCTGTATTCTCCAAAGGGCTCTTTGACAAGGGTGTGTGCAGGACAGGAAACACTTGACAGGATTCAGCTCCCACTCAAATCCCTACATTAAAAATGAAGAAAGCAGAGACCCTTTCCATCATCATCCCTGGTGCTGGTGCAGACAGTCTGCCCTGGAAGGCAATTTCTCCATCAGGAAAAGTGATGGGGGATGTTCTCCAGCATCCACCTAAAAGGCCACCCAGTAATTGTGTAGGTTTGAAGAGCAAGAAGCACTGAAAATTTTGGTTAAGGCACAGGCCTGCATCCAAGAGCCCCTGGAAAAGCACTGAGATGAGCTCTGTGTGGGGTCATGTGAGCTCTGTGACACCCAGCTCTCTCACTTTCCTTCTTCCCTCGCTTCTCTGTGATGGATGAGGTCCAGTGAGGAAGTGCTAGAAGAAGGATGCCGCTGCTAAAAGAAGGGTGATCCCCACTCAGTCAGCTGGGCCCCATCAAGTCACACAGGATCTACTCAGGGCTTTTGGCTCCTTGAGGAAAAGGGGAAGGGGAACCTCAGGGAAAGGGTCGTCTTAGCTTGAGAGGTTCTGCCCCTTTGGCCTGAGGGCAGTGTGGGTCAGTGTCAGTTCTAGAGGACTGAATAGGTGCTCGTGCTCAGGTTTTATAAGTGGCTTCTAAAGAAGCATAGTAAAGTTATGTATTTTCTTTAAAATATATATTGCTTATAATCTCTACCTCTTATAGGTAGAAAAGGGAAGTTGACCTAATGGGTTTGTTGTGCTGAAAATAACCAGTGTTGCGTGTGTATGGTACTAAGGGTACTGGGGACATGAGCAACTAGAGGAGTCTGATTGTAGTTCAGCTTATGTCAGTGAAGCTACAAATTATAAACAAAATCAGAATTCATCTCGCTATGGCCTTCTTTGAATCCACACTTCCTTGATCCATAGTTGTAGCTGATTTGCAGCTAGTCAGTGACTTTATAATTCCAGACATTTCTGCTAAAACACATCAGCCTTCCCCATGCAAATCTAAGCTTTTCTTTGGGAAGGAAATAATTTAGTTAATTTGCAGAATAAGTATGTGGTAGAGTTTTGTGTGTAAGCCTAAAGGAGAAAATTAAAATCACAAAACACATTTGAACATCAGCTGGCCGTATGAAGAACAAGACAAAGAAAGTCAAGAAAATGACAACAGCAATTTAAGAGTTTTCTTAAAAATCTGTAGCACTTTACTACAAAACTGAATATTGATCAAGGTTTTGAAACACCTGTGTGTATGGTGAGGTAATATAGCAAGTCCTATAGGTAGGTAATACAAGCAAAACATCAACTGGAAGAGCACTAGTTTGTAAGAAGTCTGACAATGCTCTCCCCTCCTTTGCTGTCTAATGATCAGTCTAATGCTGTCTAATGTCTAATAGTCTAGCTATTGCCACATATGAACTCTTAATATTACAACATCTCAAGGAAATCTGCACTCAACGTTTGCATTAAAGGATCACTTTTAAACAAATTCTGGCATTAAGCATGCACTAAATCTTGGCTTTCCAAAAGCTTGATTGTTGTCTGCTTCTGACTGCCCAGCTGGTGTTGAATCTCTCTTAGGACACTCAAAGTTGTTGAGCATAGTTTGTGGTTTCAGAAACAAAATTTTGGCTACAAAAATGTCACCAGACCATGTAGCTGACTTGAGCAGGTTTCACCATGCCTTGCAGGAAATCCCAATCTGAGAAACAAGATTGGAAGAGACAAGAGAGTTCAGGTTCTCCAGGGGGAAGGAATATTGTGGGACCACCCCATTCCTTACACTGCACAGGATTTTAAAAAAAAACTGAACTGAAACTTTTTCTGGATAGAAGTAGCTAGTTACATTAATGTTACTTCATGAAAATCCAGTAAGTGATTCTGACCATGAAGTCATAGGACAGCATAGGAACAAGGCTGAAGTTTAAAGATCAAACAGTCAGGTCCCAGGAGCATGAAGATGCATTGTGTTTTCATTACATTGCTTTTTTGGGTGTACTTCACAAACAGTGATGCAGTCTTATCACTGCAGATGGACACTATTTGGCTTTACCTTGCCCATATTCATAGACCCCTCTGTGAAATATCTCAATCTCAGCCTCAAGGATGTTACAAATATCAAAAGCAATTTGTTTGCATGGTCTAGGAAAACTAGCCCTTCTAAGGAGAGAAATTTACTTCCCCTGCTTATAAAATTGAAAAGGGAAAGGAAATGGAGCTTTGAAGGGCTTCAAGAACACGGTCTTTTGTATTTGGCCTGGGACAGGTGACTCTCTGACAAACTGGAGGCATTCTTCATGTTATCCTAGTAGATAAGATTTGGATTTGCTATGCTTAGGTCTATTAAAACATGAATTGAAGTTGTGACCAAGACTTTTCTTGAAATTGCTAGCAATAACAATGCCCCTCCTTTTATAGGGTCTGTTTAAAGGAGGATGATGAAAGGGGTAAAAAAGCTAAACACTCAGATGCTGTGCTTCTTAATATTTGCAGGTATCTCAAGTTTATCACAGAAAAAAAAAATCACAGGTAAAATACAAAATAGCTACAAGACCTGGTTTCATTTAGGGATCTCAAAACCACTTCTCCTGTATGTGGTATTGCAATCTCTGTGTTCAAAGCAAGGCAAGCTCTTAAATCAGATTAGTTCATAGATAATGTGGCCACCTCTCTAGCCCTCCTGAAATTCAAGGCTTATGGCGTCACGCTTTATAACAAGGGAGGACTAAAACCTTTCTTAGTTGGGAGGTCCTTAATAGAGCCTTATAATTTCAGAAAAGGCCATAAAACTTTAGGCGCAGGACTTGAGATAAAACCCTTAGTTTTGTGCTACTATTGTATTCTGACCTGCAGTCAAAATGAGGCAGATAGATTTCATCTGGCTGTGACAGAGAAGCTGAGACAAAGCACAGCCATGTTCCTCTCAGGATCACAGTATGGGGACAAACACCACTACTCCTCACCCTGGCCCTGTTGCATTGGCTACTGAACTAAAGGATCTGCTGTGCTTAGCTAAATGATTCTTACAGTTAACTGCTGATGCAGATAGAAATTTCTTTGGTGTTTTATCTTGGTTCTTTTGGTGCTTATTGTGGTTTATGCTGTCAAAATTCAGAGTGCATGCAAGTGGCATTTTGTAACTGAAAGGTGTTTTCCATTTGCATTTCCATTTTGTTCATAGCCCTTGAATTAAGTCACCATGGAAAAATGCCAAATAATACACCCTTTTTTTGGCAAATAAATGTAAAAAACTTGATGCCTCAAGCATATTACATGCTTTGCAGGAAATTCCCAGCCTCTTACAAAAAAGAGACAGCCAGGCACCATATCGGCTCTTCAGAGCAGATCAAAATTGCAGTTACTCGCAGAGTTATGGAGCTGAATGTCAGAACTCGCCTCTTTGAGCAACGTTTACATGCACCTCTTTCTAGGGGCCTGGTATCCAAGATTCTGTGGCCACTGTTTGTCTTTAAGGGGAATCATTAAATGAACCAAATATCCATGACAATTTCAGAAAGCTAAGAAGAAAAATAGCATGTGTTTGTCAGTTATCTCAAACTGGAGACCCCAAGCATATAGCATGTTACCAAGGTACTAGTACATATTTCACTAGTCATAAGAGAACTCTTTGTTCTAGAATACTAGAATACTTGAATGTGTTTGGGGTGAATAGGTAACTTCCATCTCACAGCAAGGAATTAAGGTGTTGGACACCTGTTACACAAGGATTGTTTGATCTATATCTATACAGCATATAGATATATAGATATAGCATATAGATAAGCCTAACCACATTTTGATGAAAAATGCCCTATGTGGGATCAGACTGTGTAAAGTAGAACTGCCCAAGACAAAGGGCTGAGCCTAGAAGACACATTATTGAGAAAGTCACTTGTGCTGCAGCAGAAGGTGTAAATTACCCAATCCATGTTCTCTTTCCAGTTTCCACTGCTTGTTTTTGGCATGGCAGTAAAAAATTTGGGGAAACTGGGCTCCCATATGGAGGCAGTTCAACACACAGCAAGGACCGAGCAGTTTGCATCTGTCCAACCTCACAAGACATTGCTTGTCTCAATTCTCTCTCCTGATTTCTTGGGTATTACAGTCTGAAAGGTGGGATTCTCCCTAGGGACACACGAGGCCTTTGTGATGTACCAGGACTGACCTCTTCTGCACAGGCTTCAAGCAAAATTAGAGTTCATGTCTGAGCAGCTCTGATTTTTGGGGAAAAATATTCGGAGCCAAATCTGGACTTTGCAATTCAAGACCTTAGGACAGCTCAAAACAATGGTTGTATTTGCACTGTGACTCATGCTTGGGGTGTGGGTGGATGACTCCCTAACCGTGACTGAAGAGCAAAGTAAAGCCAGGGGAAGGACTCCTAACCTCATCCTTGCATTTCATTCCCAAAGAGCAAAATCCTGTTCAGAAGCTCAGTTAAGCTGATACCAAGGGACCAGTGGGCTTCAACATCTGTCACAGCTGCAGACCCCACTGCATATTGCCCTGGACCAGTGAGGCTCATCCTCGAATGTCACCTTTGTTTAATGCCAGGGAAAAAAATTTGGATAAAGCTGATCAAAGGGAAAACTTAACTTGCACATTCCACAAATCTCTCAAAACTAACTTCTGTAATTTTTGTATTGCTCTTATGCCCTCTTGAGTTACTAGAGTAAGATTTTATTGCATTATGGGTAAAATAGGTGTCTGGACACTGCAGAATGTATTTTTTTTCCCCCAATCAAACATTTTGTTCAAGATGGAACGACCTCATTTTGATCCTCCTGTTCACCTGAACCTTATTTCATGTGGCTGGGCACTGAGGTAGCACGTGGTGATGCAGGGGTGTAAGTAACTTCCTCTTCCTTAGGATCTCAATGCTTTTATTGTGTACTTGGATTACAATTCCTTGCTTCAGTTTATTTTTCCCTGCCACAACTCTTTTAAGACCCTGGTGAAATATGGACATCTAGTAGTTTCTGTAATGTAATATATAATTTTATCAGATAAATGTGGACATCCCATAGAGCCTAATGATGTAAAGGAAGGCAACTGTGAAAGAGGTGCCAATTCCACTGTGTGAATATTAGTAGCTTTAATGACAGAGTTCGTGGTGGCAACCCTTTGTGAGAGTCCTATGTCACTTAGACACAAAACCTCCTGACTCTGACAGTAATTAACTTTGACTTCAGCAGAACCAGGTTCAGTTTCATAAAGGAGATAAGAACTGAGTTACTGATATATATCCATATTATCAGAAACCTATATTTATAGCTCAAAGACTTAATTGTGCAATGTGAAAGAAGTGCTCAGCAAGGCTGTGAAAAACTTTTATTTTCTCTCACCTTTTATTCTCATTTATTTGATACCCTGTGGAATACTGTCTCTCAGTTGTTCATCTAGGAATGCCTAAAAGTTTGAGCTGCCTTCTTACATTTAAAATTCGCAAACCATTGTGTGGCTCCGAAGTCAGATTTCACTGTTACTTAATATTTGTGTGGAGCCATAGGTGATTTGTATGGCCTCTGGCCCAAAAACATTGCAATCTAAATGAAAACTCTACAATACAAGGTGCTTAGAGAGATAACAACAAGCAAGGAAATGGAGGAGGAATCTACTGGACAGGTTTATGGACTGTTTGGGATACACCATTACACAGCACGTCCAAAACTTTGCATTTTTAAAAGTAGGGCAGTGATTAGCCTGCTATTATGTGGAACAGCGTTGTGGATTATGGAGCTATAGGAAATAGTCTTAAGGAAAGGGTTGCATGAAGCCTGTGGGAGCAGATCCGTAATAATCAGACTGTGTGCTGCAGAAATAAATATCCTATTTGACTAGAAAGCCTAGGAATTTTTTTTTTTTTTTCCTGTACTGAAATGCGCAGTGTACTGCTCAGGAGCATTTGAATCTAAAATGAACATGTGAAGCACCTAATACACTTGGATTTTCTCTTCTAGTTTCTTTTGGATTTTCTAGTTGCTTTTGAATTAACCATTAGATAAATAGAAACTCTGCCTTCTCCTGTTACACAAGCATCAGCTCATACTCAAAATAAGTATTTCTGCAGGTTAAAAAAATTGATCATTTTGTTGTGTATTTTTATTATTCATATGTTTCCTTTACTAATTTGGATTTCTGAAAAATCTTCTGATTTTTGAAAGACTTTTTTCCTCGGAACCCTTTGCTGCTTTGTTTCTTTTTTCCCTACATCAGCTTTTTTCCCCTACATCAGCTCTCACTTTTGGTAGCAATTATAGGCATTTTGTCTCCCATGCTTTTGGACTGATGTCCTTGAGAGCTCCAACCCCTCTAAATATTTTTCTGGAGGAAACTGCCAGGTTTGTGTTCCTTGCTCAGTTAGAATATCAAGAATTACCTGCGCTGTGCTGACACTCTTGATTGCAAGGCAAGATGAGTCTTTTAAATGTGCTCACGGTGTTCAATTTTAATGTTTTGTGCCTATCTGGAATTGATAAAATATCTTGATAATATAAAGACATACATAAAAAGCATAGATGTTCTTATTTTATCAAGAATGTATCATGCCTTGTAATCCTGAATGCTTACAAAGTATCAGTTTTCAGACAGGGAAAAACCTGGGTATTGTTAAATTAAAACAATTACCTTTTTTCATCTGAAAAAGCTGGTACACATAGAAATAAACCAAAATAATTAGTATTAAAGATACAGCTCTAACCTGGGGTCAATAATATCCTGGCCAAATTACACTTATAAGCAGATCCAAAGAGATTTCCTAAAGCACTGAGCACTTTAATTCACTCACAGATGACTGAGTTAACTCCTTCTCTGTTATTGACCCTTATTTGTTCTGACGTCTTTTAATATGTCTCTTTTTCCAGAGTGCTTAGATGTGGCATGACCTATGATATTCCCAACAGTCTGACCTCCTAACAAGGGCATAATGCTCTGCAAGTTAAGTAGGAATTCAGGATAGTTTGTCTACTTTGTTCTCATATCTAGCCAAGGCTTTGATTTTTAACAGGAAATTCTGCTGAGAGAAGGAGTATCTTACCTACCGGTCATGTAAAAATTCAAAATGTGAGAAACTTTCTTCTTTATTTTGATGACAAAAGCAAAGTTTATTGCTGATTTGCAATGGCAGCTTTCTGTTACCCCAAAGTATCAGCATAATACTCTGAAATAATTTTCTGGTTCAGGCAAGTTGGCTTTCCATTATTTACTGGATGATATCGCTATTCTTATTCACTGTTAAATCCAATTTGGGCTTCTGGGCTGAGGGTGCCAATTTTAACTAATCTGACACATTCATTTTACTGTATTGCAAAATATACTAAAAAAAGTATGCCCCTGGCTACCCTAGTATTGCTGGACTCCATCAGAGATCCTGCAGAACCAGGCTGGCTCTCCTGTGTGATGCAGCCCAGCGTAAGGGAAGGGAAAGGTGGGTAGAGGGAGATGAAGGTAGTCTCAAAAGCTGCTTCATGCCTTCTGTTTTCCAGCTGCTCCTGTCAGTCTCGTAGCATCTCATGATGCTTTCTGTCCCAGTGAGATGGCCCAGAGCAGTCTTTAGGAGTATGTGCTGTGGACCTTGTTTCTGCCCCTCCAGCCTGGGGTGTGTGCTTGTGCTGGGGCTCCACGGGAGCTCGCACATGGGCAGCTTGTGGTCGTGCTGTGCAGGGCTCATTCGAGGGAATCAGCACTGTCACGCATTGCACTGCCTGCCCTACCTGTGGGAAAAACTCATTCATTTAAAACTAGATTGGGAAAATTTAGACAAAGCAACTAAAGATCGCATCCTTTGATCTAGGTTTTTGTGAAAACTGCTTTTTTGTGGAGGGCACAGAGCCAGTCAGCTTTGCTGCATCTTTACTAGGTGTGTGGATGATATTGAGAATGTCTTGCTCTCATACCAAACCTTCAGGTCTTGGAGCGTGTAGTAAATTGCCAAGGGCCATTCAAATGTCATGAATTGCCTGTGTGCCTCTACCTGTGAGACCTGGAAGCTCCATGCTGGACTGCAGGTCAGCACTGGCCCACCACAGCTCCATTGCTTGCCCTTCACCTGTATTTTCTTTTGATAGAAAGCAGGAGGTGTCAGGTGGAAAGTGCACTTGAGGCTTACCAGCATCCAAGGGAAAATGTGAATCTCAGGATTCCCTGAGAGCAGCCAGACCCACTGAGACCAATGTTTGGTCAGCTTCATTATACCATCCTCAGCAGAGACTTGTAAATGTAGGAAGGAACCACTCACTGATTAGGGAGCATGAAATATGAGCACAGCCAGGGGTTTTTCTCTTCCTACTGCTTCTGCTTGGAGCCAAAGCAGCATTGTCCTAAATTTTCATTTATGGCTG
This sequence comes from Illadopsis cleaveri, assembly GCA_013399915.1. Lineage (NCBI taxonomy): Eukaryota > Metazoa > Chordata > Aves > Passeriformes > Timaliidae > Illadopsis > Illadopsis cleaveri. The sequence goes on from VXBB01012985.1 coordinate 152,458, forward strand.
TCCTTTACAGCAACAACAGCAACAACAGCAACAACAACAACAACAAAAAAGGGAAAGAAGCTTTCTGGCACTATTTGCTGAAGTACTCTTTCTCTTAACACAGTCAAATGATTCATAATTAGAAAGAGCAGTGTACTTTACTCACTCTCTCTTTTCTGGTTATTCAGAAACTCATTAAGCACCATGCATCCAAGTGCACTGTTTTATGTAAACAAGACCTCTCAGAGAGATATAGATGTCTGATAAAGATGAAAAGGAAAACAGACTAATACCAGGCCACATTAATAATGGCCATGTCATGTTCTTAGAAAACAAAAGTCGTCTGCTGTGCAATTATCGCACATTTCACAGCAAGATGGGGGCAAGGTAAAGAACAGAGATGTATAAGGAAGGGACAGTTATGGATTTTAGATCCAAATTATTTAGTTGCAGCTAGGTTTGAAACTTCACATGATTTTGTTCTTGATGAAATGGGACAGTCTCTGTTGTGCTTCCAAGTGCTTGAGACTGGTGTTTTGTGGGTGTTCTTTACTGAGGCCTTCAGGATGCAGTTGTAACTCATACTGAATTCATCTAACCTTCAGCAGCTGAGGCTGGCAGCATTTTTCTTGTTATGTCTGCGTAAGGTTTAGCTTATTGATGCATTTAGCTGCAGCCTCTGCTGTTAATAATGTATTTAAACTAATTGGATGGTTCAAGCTTAAAACTGTTCCTCTGGCTGTGTCCCCTGGTGCTGTGTGGATGGTTTGAGCTCTCTGAATTATTTTAGCTTTTTCCATAAGATGCACAGGCTCTGACCACATGAGCTCCACTGCACTGCCATGTTCTCTGTGGTTTGTGGAGGGGGCAGTCCTTCCAAGCTGAACCCAAAATTTGCTCTGCTCCCTTCAGCTTTTCTTTGCATACACTCTGATTCTTTCTTTTGGAATTCAGAGTGCAGAAAAAGTACATGAGAAAAGTGCAAGTAGAGATGGCATGGAGAGGCTTTCAACCCAGGTTTATGGAATTGAGAGAATGAGATTTTCCCCATGTAGTGAGTCCTTGGATTTTCTTAAATATTGAAAACCAGAAGTTGGGTCCCTAACCTCCACAAACTGTGGAAGATCATCCAGCTTGCATAACTTGAAACAGCAATGTCTCAAGACCATAAATACTTCTATAATATATAGTTATGCATATGAGGTTTAATATGTAAAAATAATTATATAATATAGAAATATGTGCATATGAAGATGCACTTAATAAGCAGTGTGCTGTTTTCTAATAAAAAGCAGGAGCTTGGGCTTGACCAGTGTGAAAAGATGTAGCATGTAACATCCACCATATGATTTGCTCCATTCCAAAGTAAGCAGAATTTAACTTAAATTATGTTGTTAACAGCAGCTTGCATGATCCATGTTAAGCGACGTAAAGGTCAGGCAATTCCACGGCCACTAGACAACATGCCAGAATTACAGAATCACAGAACGTGTAGGTTGGAAGAGACCTTCAAGATCATCAAGTCCAACCCAGCCCTAACACCTCAACTAGATCATGGTATCAAGTGCCACATCCAGTCTCTTTTTTAACACATCCAGGGATGGTGACACCACCACCTCCCTGGGCAGACTATTCCAGTATTTAATCACTCTTTCAGTGAAAAACTTCTTCCTTATATCCAACCTATATTTCCCCTGATGCAGCTTAAGACTGTGTCCTCTTGTTCTGTCAGTTGCTGCCTGGAGAAAGAGACCAACTCCCAGCTGTCTACAAC
>VXBB01012985.1:155025-185683 GCA_013399915.1 Illadopsis cleaveri
GCAAGTTGTCTTCTCACTGAAGACTGAGGCAAAGAAGGCATTAAGTACTTCTGCCTTCTCCTCATCAGCAGTTACTAAGTTTCCTCCCTTATCCAATAGGGAGCAAAGGTTGGTCTTTCCTTTTATCATTAATATATCTGTAGAAACATTTCTTATTGTCTTTTATAGAAGTCGCCATTTTAAATTCAAACTGAGCTTTGGCCTCCCTAATTTTTTTCCTGCATTCTCTAGCAGCCTTTTTAAATACTTCCTGAGTGACTTGACCCTCCTTCCAAGAATGATACATCTTCTGTTTGTTCCTGAGTTTATCCAAAACCTCCTTGCTTATCCAGGCTGGGCGTTTGCCTCGTCGACTCCTCTTTCGGCACATAGGGACAGTCTGTTCTTGTGCCCTCAAAAACTCTGTTTTGAAGAACACCCAGCTTTCCTGGGTGTTGCATTTGCTTGCATTTGGACTGCGATATTACAAGCACGATTTACATAAATGTTTGTACTGATGTACTTTTATTAACTGAGCCATCTTAACTTCTTCCACAGATAATCATATAAACTCAGTAAACTCTAGGCTGCAGGCACTTATGCCATGCCTTTCACTGAGAGCACTGCTCCTGTGTAGCATAATAGGCCTGTTTACCACCAGCACTAAAGGAAATGTTTCAGCCCCTTTGAGTCTCTTTACAACCAAACTCTCAAAGATGTTTTCTGAGTAAACTGCTAGTTTCTTTGTTCCCTTTTCCACACACTTAGGGGTGGTGGCTAATGCTATGTGTTCATGATCAAGAGCTCCCTGAGCTCAGACTCCGTGATCACAACATTTCTTCAAAATGATAATAAAACCCCATAGGGCAATAGGGTGTTAAAATAAAGGCGGGATGAACGCGAACATAATTGATATATTTTGGCCTTTTGGTGTAAATTACCTGTCCTTCAAAGTAATTTGGTGAATTTAGCTGAGGGGTTTGGTGGTGTGGTTTAGTTTTTCTTTTTTTTTTCATTTTGGTTTTTTCTCGTTTTGTTTTGTTTTGTTTTGTTTTTCTTCTGAGGGAATGGCCTGAAGCTGTGGCAGGGGAGGTTTAGGTTGGATATTAGAAAATGGTTCTGCACCCAGAGGCTGGTTTGGCACTGGAACAGGCTCGCCAGGGATGAGGTCACAGCACCAAGCCTGACAGAGCTTAAGATGAATTTGGATAATGCTCTCAGGCACATGGTGTGATTCTTGGGGATGATCCTGTCCAGACCCAGGAGTTGGAGTCAATGGCTGTTGTGGGACCCTTCCAACTCTGCATGTTTTGTTGGTTCTGGGAATCTTTGTAATTGTTTTTCATCTCTTTTTCTACCTGTTGAATTTCTGATGGTGTCTAGAAGTGACCACAGTGCTCTTGTCTACAGAAATATCTTCTGTTGAAGGTACTTGTCATTCTTTCTACATCTCTGTGGTCAGAGGCTAATGGTCACAGAAGTAACAAACAATTCTCAATAAAACTGAATAAATGTCTGCTAATGCCCTGGACCCAGAAGGGTCCAAGTCCCTGAAACAAAGATTCAGTTTCAAGGAATCTTCCTTGAAGGAGTTTGGGACTCAGGTGTTTACAAGAATTGTGCTGCAATCCAATTGAGGATGGGAATCATAGCACAACGCGTATCTGCATCCTACGCATTTTCTGCTATTGAAGATGCATGAGCAATTGATTCTCAGCTGTTATACAAATGCTTCAGTAAAAAAACCAGTAGTTCTCCAATGCTGCCTCTGAAGGACACTCAAGGAGAGAGCTGAGATATTGCTGGTGTATTACCTTGAATGGGTTGAGCAACGGTAAGATAATATTTGCTAGGTAGGAAAAGTACTGTGCTGGGGCTAAATGATTAGCAAACAGTTTTGCTTTACATAAAATGAGTCCCACAGTTTACACTTGCTTAGCTTACACGTAAAATTGTATTTTCCTGCTGTCAGATGCCAAATGACACTCCTGCTGTTGCTCCCAAGAACTGTGGCTGAATGGAGATATGCACCCAATGAGTGCACTTAAAAAAAATGAAGTAACTTTCCCCTCCTGATGAACCACATGCTAAATTGCTCACCCTGCCTGTATCTTGGATACCCAAGGAAGGAGAAGCAGTGGATGCAGTTCAGTAGATGACCATGGTTTTGACCTCTCACTGCAAAAACAGGAATGGAGGATGTAAAACTGCATGTCAGAGAAACTTGGCAACACTGGCCAGTGCCCTCCCTGCTGACTCATGTCCCACTACAAATGCCATGTTGGATTGGCACAGGATTTATGATTGCTGAGCTTTATCTGTGGACATAGGGTTCATCCTCAGCCTTGAGAGGGTGTTTGAGCTGCCTGCAAACTGCCCATACTGAGAAGGCAGAGCCCTACAACCCTTACATTAACCTATGTCTGTGCTTATGAGGCTCATAACACAAAAGCTCCCTTCAATGAGGCAAATCAAATCAATGCTGAGTGTGTTTCAACATCTTTCTGAGTCCCCAGTGTATTCACTTTCCACTGCTCCAAAATGTAGCTAACACAGAAACACTTCTATGTCTTCCTTCCCCCCTTTTTTTTGCTGTTATTATTCTTCTCCCCAAGTGCTTCTATCATTATGCTGATTGATCATCAGCGATTGATCGTCATACAGTTTTTGGCCTAAGCTGATAAGTTGGATCTTGAGGATTTGTCTTGTTTATTGAATATCTGTGACTCAGATGTTTTGGGGGAAATCTACTGATAAATTAGGTAAAGCATCACAGATTATGGGTACTATTACTTCAATGCAATGCTGTTATGGAGCGTAATACTAAAAGCATAATTTTCCCCTGTTGAATACTTGCAGACATAGTCAGGTGGGCTACTGGAAAGACTGTGAATTAAGTACCTAAGTGGTCAAATTGAAACTGAAACCCTCAAAAGTTGATTGGTCATTGGTTTTGTTAGCTGTTTGCAAAGATTGGGTTTGGTTGAAGTAACCAAAGTGGCACTGTTTTCTAATGGAAGAACAGAAGTGGGCCAAGTGCCTTCCATAAGTATGTCCAGATGATTTATTTCAATCACAAATCAAACACAACTAAAATTTAGAAATGCTGCATGCCTATAAGATCCAACCACAATGGAGTTAACAATGAATTGATTTTATGCCAAACTGTGTTACGTCCCAAACCAGCAGCAGAATTCAAACCCACTGCACATTGGGAAACAATGCAGCTGCCTGAATAGGATTCTTCCTCCCTCCGTGGTTGCAGCATAGTGTATGTTTCAAAAGACAGGGGCTCTATTTTGCCAAAGAAATTGTCATTTTTCTTTGCAAGGTTAAAGGGCAGAAAAATCAGTTAAGAAAGAAAAGCAAACAGGTCATGCAGTGGCAGCAGAATAGACTTTCATACATACTGGAAAGCACCTGGCACAAATCAGAGCAGCAGAAATGCACTGGTGGCAGCTTTTAGGGTAGTCCTTATCCCCTGTCCCAGCCCCTCTCCTCCCTGTTCTGCTGGATAGTGTCTTGTGTAACAACTGACTTTTTCATCCAGTGTGTTGAAATCCAAACACTGTTGCATGTTTGACAGGTATGTCGCTGCTAATCTTACAGATTTAAAAGTAAAAAAGCAAAAGAAGAGGATAATTGGTCAATTTGTAGCCAGGAGGTGGTACTTGTTTGAGATACATGCAGATTGTGCTTTTCTCCATCAGTGCAAAAATCCCAACAAATGATCTGAAGGAGCAGCCGGCACTGGGGTGAGGATGTGTGTGTGTGTGGTGTGCCTGGTAGGGTTTTTTCACCCGCTCTTGCAAAGCACAGGCCTTAATGAGTTCCAGGGGGACAGTGGCTTGTCAATCACAATATACTTTTCAAGTAATAGTCATCTCTGCCCCACCACAGAACCACAAGGCATGAAATAATTAGAAAGCCCAGAGTAACTGCTCTGTTTTACAAGAGCAAAATCCTTGTGTGGATCATTTACATAAACTTGTCACTTCCCATTATGGTTTTAATGCAAGCTGGGTAATAATCATGGGACCAGGAGAGGGGAGGTCAAGGTATGATGCTCCTCCATGTTTGAAGCACAAGGTACGCATGTGCCCAGCTTTCCATCCCCCACTGAATTAATGTAAAGTATCTTTTATTTTCCATTAAATAAGAACTATTCATGCTGCTATGGTAGCAGACCATGTGCAGGCTTCTCTTCTTAAGAGAGAAAAAAGGCTTTTGCGTCAAGCCATTGTTAGGGGAGAATTCACTTTGAGGAGCATTTCAAAGCTGATCCGATTGGGGAAGGAATAATGTTAAATATTTAGTATGAAATATTTATAAGATGCACACATGAACATCTGACAAGGTAGCCTGGAAAATACACATTCTCATCCTTGACAATTTTAGCTCTTTCCCTCTGAATGAGAGGGTGGAGAAGGGAGAAGTGTGTGTGTGTGTATAAATGAATCTAAACACTTGCACACATACACACTCGGGGCAGACACACTCGCATGCAAACGCCTGAATGGGTTGATGAGATTTAAGGCAATCTGCATCTGAATACTGCTCTCCAAAGATGGTGGCAATAAGGGCTTGCTGAAGTCTGTTTTAATCATTGTAAAGGAGGAAGCTCTACACTAATGCCTATCACGAGGGGCATCCGTAGAGTGATGGAGGTGATGGCTGCTGCTGTTGCTGCTGCTGTTTTCCAGCAACCATTTTGTTGGTGTTCTTCACAACTGTTGTCAGGCACATTTTCGTCACATGAAAACAAGACTCTGCTTTTTGCACAGATTGACTTTCCCCACCTGCCTCCCTGCATGGCTGTTTCATTTCACTTTTATTTTAAAAAAGATGTGCAAAGAGCAGATTTACTTATAGGCAACTAGAATTGTTGGGGTTTTTTTTACGTTTTCATCTTTTTCAGATAAAACGAGGCAAATTTTTTGTTTTTTTTTTTTTTTTTTCTCCAAGGGTCTGGAAAGGTTTCAGAAAAATGGGTTATCACCTCATTCTCAGTCCTTATGACAAGGGATAAAGAGAGAATGTAATGGCTCACTCCTTATGGCAGTCACAGTGAAATGCACAGGGATGGCATATATTAAATAACCAGGATAAAGGAAACCATGTGATCTGCTCTCCTTGTAAGGGGATCTAATAGCTCTCTTTTAGAAACCTTATTTCCCTTTCCTTTTTTTTTTTCCTTGTCTCTTCTTTGCCTACTCCACTTGTATCAGCTACAGGCTGTTATTCTCTGATGTAAATGCCTGCTTGGTTTAGGCTGCACACTGGTTAGAGCAAGACCTTTGTGTCTGTAAATATCCTTTTGACACATCAGTGCTAAACACATATTAATAGTAATGGTCTTGATGAACTAAAAGGCTGTATATTTCTCTTCCTACAGGCTTGGGGATTTATTCTCTCTTTAAAATTTGCTAGATCAAATGCTCTGGGCAGGATCCATGCATTGTACAACATGTTTTTATGTGAGCAGGCAGCTCAATAGCAAGGCAGCATCGTTTGCCCTCATCTGCCAGCTTTTGTCTTTGAGTGGAAGTGTGGGGCCTGGTGAGAGGTAGGATATGAACTGTGTCCAGACTCTGTTCCTTATCTCTGAGATCACCAAGAGGGAGGGCATTGTTGATGGATTTAAATCAGATTTTTCTCCCCTTGTGCACAACAAAAGTCTAAATCCCTTTTCAGGCCAGATTGCTCCATTTTGCTGCATGGGCTAGGCAGATTGGAAACATGTTTGTCACTCAGCTTTTCTCCCAACATAATCAGTAGACACTGGAGTGGTGGGATTTTGGTGCCCAGTATATCACCCTTTAATCTATGGAGTTGGCCTTTAAAAGCTGCTGATGCTGTTGCTGCTATGTGTGAGCTGCTGCTGTCTTTCATTTCTGAAGACAGATATAAAAATAATGTTAACCACGAGCACAAGCAGAGGGTTTAGCAGGGATTTGAATCTAAAATGTGATACTTAACACTGACCAACTTGATTTGGTCCAGCAGAGCAGAACCCCTTATTCTGTTATAATAAAGTGTGCTGTATGTGGGGATGATGGCAGTGGGATTTACTGTGTATTTTAGTTCTGCTGATGAATGAGTCTAAATGGGCAATAACCATAGGCCACAGGAACATATGGTTGGGAAAAGGTGGCTTGGCAGATTTGTTTCTGGGTTTCAAAGGTCTCTCTGATAAACCCACAAGCTCACCAGTGTCTTTGCACTTCTGAGCTCCTTGGCATACCATCCTCATTTGTGCCCGGTACCACAGTCCTAGAGGGACAAATTGTCACAACAAGCAGGTATGAAGAAGCAGGCCAGCTCTTGTGAGTTTGCAGAGGTCAGAAGGATGCTAAGAGGGAGAGTTATGTGATAGGTGTGATGAAGGATGTTGAAAGCACTAAAAGAATGCAAGCTCTTCATGGCAGAGGCTGCAGCTCTGTTTACACACAAACAAGTCTGTATCTGCTTGCACACACAGCTACTTGTTGTGTTAAGCACAGCCTGAGTTAGATATTGACTGAGGTCTGTAGACAAATACAAGATAATTCCTTACAGGAAAGATATAATTCATTGACTAGGTATGCAATAACATTTCTAATTCTTTTTCTGCCACTAAAATACTCTGCATGAACTACCTTGCATCCTCTTGAGCCATATTTGTATTGTTCTGTGGTATTGTAAGGTACAAGTAGCATGCAGAATTGCACCTACTGGCCCCACAAAATGCTTGCTTTGGCCATGAGAAGCCAGGTACAGAAGGAACTCGGAACTTGGCATTTGTGAAGCAAGGATTGTTCAACAATACAGCCCAAATGTTCAAACTTAACACTTTGCTGTAAGGACAGGCTGGCTGGGTTTTCAGGAACCCATTTTATTAACTGATAGATGGGGAGGAAGGCTTGACCCTCCCAGTCTGGCATCCCAGATTCCCAACATCTTGCCCCTGCTGGTGTCAGGTCCCTGCCTGCAACTCCGACCAACCTGAAAGAATAGGAAACTTTTTAATTTCTTCTTTCTCTTTTCATAATTTAAAATACAAAAGAGTTTTTGAATGGAAGTTCCATATTCAGCAAGCTTCAATTCTTTCTTTTTAGTGGTTATAAACTATGCCAATTGTTTTGTTTAATAGCTGAATAACTCAGTTTAGTTTTGGCTACCCAAGAACAGCAAGGAAAATACCAGTCTTCTTTCCAAAACCCTCCTTTGCTTTTGGGAAAGAACACAGTTTTTTCAAAACTTTCCAGATTCTCTTTACCACTAGTAGAGGAGAAGGAATATAAGACATAAAAAGGCAAATTTCCCCAGATGTTTCTACTGGTACTGATTGTCCCAGCCCTTATTCCCTCCTGACTTAATAACAGGGAATGTTTTCAGCAAATTCCAGTATTCAAGTACGAAATTTCCAATGAGGTGGACAATGTCAATATCTACAGTAAGAGCCTGTGACCTTATTGTGAATTAGTAAGGGTCTTTCTGACGATGCCATTCCAGTGGGTAACTCTAGAAGTGGGAGCTGAGGCACTTGATCTTAAAGGCCTTTTCCAGCCTGGAAGATTTTATGATTTTCATGTCTTGCTGGATGGGTCAGTAGCAGATGATAATTGAGATAGATCCTAGGCAAGGTCTCTGAAGAGATGAGAGGCCATGATGAAAGTGTTAACAATGAGAGAAAAAAATGTGAAGGGGTGTAACCCATATCTCTTGAAAAAAATAAACTTTCCTGCTGGACATAGTGTAGTTAATGGTACAAGTCCAGTTGGCTGGTGGGAGAGGTTTTTAACCCACTTCCCTGGTGAAACAAATGTAAGCAGTCCATACAAGGATGATAATGAAAGTCTGATTCCAGCAAGAGGAAGCAGGGAAAGGAGGTAGGCTCCTAGCTGATCTCTCTCTTTTAAAGCAACACGTAGATATGTATTTATATATATTTATAGCAAATTAATTAAACAAAATTCCTTACAAGCTGAGACTGCAAAAAACAAGATTCAATCAAGAACTATCTTCTTTTTTTTTTTTTTTTTTTTTAATTCCCATGCTCAAACAGAAGTCCCTAAGAAAGGAGGGCTGGATATTCTACACTGAAAAATGTTAGTTTTTCAAACAGGTGGTTTACAGAAGGTTCTAGTTAAATCATCTCATTGACTAACAAAAATTTGGTCTTTGCCTATGCTATTCCTATTTGGGTTGGCTACTAAATGGGGAAAAATTAGAGAAGAAATTCAGCTCAGGTTAACTGAAAACTCTAACAAAAGTTTTACTTCTGCAGAATAATTTTTTTTTTCAACTAGGATGTAAATGGATTTTTCTTTTTCAGGACAAAATATTGTCAAATATAACATTTTGTTTAATGGTGCTTTTAAGGAGAGGAAATGACAAAGTAAATGCAATCTTTCATCCAAGAACTTGGTGATTAGGACCCTTATTTTGTGTGTGGGAGGCCAGGATTACATTTTTTCCTCACCTTGAGGACATTTGAATTGATATCACTTAGATATAAGGGCATTATTTAAGTGGAGGAGAGAGTTTTTAACTTCTCCTATTGCTGTAATTTTATTGGGAAAATACTTGAAATATTTTGGAAGCCATGGAGAGAGTAATTTTGGGGCTTAGTGCACCCACCTGGGAGGAATAAGTTCTGCGCTCCTGGCTGCATTACACCAACTACTTAATTTAAGAGTGTAAATGTCTTCTGGAGCAGGGGCTGCAATCCTTTTCTTTCCTTTCTCATCTAACTTTTTAGTGATGAAGTTGTTTTGCTCACTGAGCCCTGAAGAGGGTTTTATTCTATGTAAAACATACAGATTGAGCAGGAGAGACTGTGACTGTGTGAGCCCAGACAGGCAGCCTGGCAGGTGGGTTAATACCTGCAGAATCTGGCTCAAGCTCTGTCCAGGCAAAGGAGAGATGGTACCCAGGCCAGCACGATGCCTGAGTGACAGCTCTGCAGCTACCCTGGAAGACTTGCAAATGTAGCAGCAACTTTTTCTTTTTCTTTTTTTTTTTATTTTTACTAGACAAAGCTAAAAATATTGGTCTGATGTTCAAAATAGCTGTGGGAAGACAAGAAACCACATTTAGCCAAAAAAACCCTTGCCCAGCTCTTTTTTTGACATCCTAGTCACAACTGCAACTTGAAAAAGATAACTAATAGTTACCTTGATTGCTTGGTTGTGTGCCTAAGAAAGGAAAACTGACCTTCAGTAAGACTCTAACCTTCTTGTCACATTGGACAGTGTATGAAAAAACATTGGGACTATAAAACGAATACAGAAGACAAAAGATAAACAAGCTTTCCACTTACAGGAGAACATTTGTATTTATTTCCCTGGTTTCTTGTGTTTAGGGCTGAATCTTGGGGCACACCTAGAGGAGTCAGTGCAAGTAGCATGGTATTAGCAATGGAAGCATTTTTAATCAGAGATGTATCTCAGAGATAGTACAAATAGATCATTTCGTTTCCCTTGAAGTCTGAAGGGAAGAAGGGACAAAACACCTGAACTGTGGGAAGAGCAATCCTGTGTGGTCAAAGGGATTATCTAGATGAAAAGGACCTTCCTGCAACTTTAAACTGTTTTATTGCCTTCTTATTCTCCCTGAATGAAAAGCATTGAGTCAGGTCAATTTTATCATTTTCCCCCTGCTTTTGCACTTTAAGACTTTCTTCTGGTCTTATGTTAGTACTTAGCCTGCTTTCTTCCAAAGCACAGTTCCTTTTCAGAGTGACTGCAAAAGATTCCCTAGCTGAGAAGGATGCCAAAATAAACTGCTTGAGGTCCCACCTCCCAAGACTTTCAGGAATCCTAGTAGAGACTGATGAGTTAGATTTGGCACCAATTTCGTATTTTAAATATATTATTTTTCCCCTCTAGGTCATGGATATTTAGACAGATGTGTTCAGAGATTTGCAAAAATTAAGGGAATAACAAGGTTAGCTTTGTGTTGTATAAGTGACCAAAAAACCCAGTCATTGCTGCAGCAAGTGACGAAGCCATCAAGGCCCAGCTATTCCAGGCTGTGATGGAGTTTTTCTTTTTTCTGATAGTAACAGGTTCTGTGCAAGAGAGGTGTTAAGACCCCTGTGACCTGAATTCTTGCCAGTGTCATTCCTTTACAACAACTCATTATACCATTGTATTGCCTGAGTTGCTAAAGTGTTTGCCTAGGCCTCATGAGAGACTGAACCAGGCATCTGGCACCACCTGTGAAAATCCCACTTGTAATGGCTTCATCTCTGCACTTCTGCTGGAAGCAAAGCCCTTTTCCTAAGCAGAGGTGTGATTCTCACTGCTATGGCTTCAAAGAAGGAAAGCCTTTTAATCGAAGTATTACACCTGAATGACTGTTATCCCCGCAGGAAAAAGAAATAAAACCCCTCTCATGGGACCAACAAATAACTCATGAGTCTTTCTACAGAGGAACAGCAAGGAAAGTATGTCACCTTGTCTTGTTTGGCTTGGCAGAGCCAGAGTGCTCATAAGAGGTGAAGCTGCTACGACTTGCCTCCCCTGCTCCCAGAGCCACGCAGCCTCTGCTGCCAAAAGCGCTCTTCCGTCGCAGCAGTGCGGCAGGTGAGCGTCTGCCAAATGACAGAACACAAACCTCCTAATGAGCAGCTGAGGGCAGGGTGGGGATTCCAGAGGGAGACAAATCTATGTCCCTCAGGAGATCTGGTGCAAACCGATCAGTATAAGAAATATTTTGCGGTTAATTAAGTTTTGATCCTTTGGCTTCACTTAAAACAGTTTGAGAGTACATCAAGTTGGAGAGCAGGTGCTGACTGGCTTGAAAGCACTGGTCCATCAAATCAGGTAAGGGGTTTATATTCAGAAACTCCCCTAGAAGGGAGACTGTAACTTGTTAAGTGATAGATATACCCAAACCCTTTCAAGTGTAATGCATTACTGACAGAGTTATAATGCTTGTGAATTTTATTCCCCCAAATGCTTGCAAAATTCCCCTCTACTCTGAAAGAGCCTCCTCTTTCTCGTGTTCTGTCCCCTTCATTTGTGTGTATGGGATGAATGCTGAAGGAAATATATAGCCAGGTGCAGCTTGGAAATCCCAGGCGCAGTTTCTTCTGGTCTTCCTGCCTTGATTTGGAATCCAAATTCCAACAGGAAAGTCTGATCTTAGAGGACATGCCACCTCTGTTCCATCGGCTTCAAAAATCCCAAAGGTTAAGAGGAAAAGAAGGCTGGATGTATAGTATGTCTTCTCCCCAGGTACCAGAATATTTAGAGAAATGGTAACCATTTATTAGTAGCTCTTACACATCCTTTACTGACCAGAATAAAGGAAGGCCCAGCAAGTGTGTAACTGAAAAATAATTAGCTTCATATGCAGGGAGAAACTGAGATAGAGGTCATTAAAAATTTGGGTTATGTTTGTCTGTGTCTGAAAAACTTCTTAATGATCTGTGCTACAGAGGACAACAAAGCAGATTAGAATAAATAAAAGCTGTACCATGCCTCCCTACTGATACAGCTGCCTGAGGACTGAATACAGAATGGTACATACTTACAGCAGGTTGCAGTATGACCAGCTCCAACTGTTCCAAATTATAAGTTGCCTTAGAATCATGGTCGAAAGTTATCTCTTTTTTTCTGTTTGTTTTGGGTTTTTTTGCTGTAGTTTGCTCCCTAAAATTTGGGTCTCTAATGCTCACTTTTTAAAAAAAGAAAAATTTTCATTTCTGGGGCCAAAAGGATTCTTCACCCACCTCATTGGTTGGATGAAAGGAAAATTTAGAGACAGAGAATATTTACAGTTGCAGAAGGTATTATTTTACTATTTCCCATTGCATGGTTAGTGAACTGGAAGTAAGGATTTATTACAATTTCTGGTGTGCCTTCAAATTTATGCTGTTCACACACAGAATCAGAACCTGCTGGTGCACTGCTGATCAATAATGGTAGATGGATTTCCTGTATCATGGTAAGGTTTTGAAGGGTCTTCCCTCAAGTGTTGTGGTAGTGGTGCAGTTATCAGCTTGTTTCCAGCCTTGTGGAATTTGGCAGACAGCTGACAGTGGCAAACTTCTTAGAAAAGGCAGAAGTAGCACAGGGATATTTTCCTCCCTGATAACTTGCCTTGTCCTGAGAAGTCTTTGCATGGCTTTCTTACTGCAGAGTAGTGCCCTTCGATGGCTCGAGGTGTGTGGTGCTTTCAACACTTTAAAAGATTTTTCACACCATAGTTCAGAACAACTAACATAAGGCTAGTGGGACAGCTGTTGTCTAAATCAATAGCGTTTTTTGGATGTAATTGGAGGCAAAATTTCACCCTGCAACAGATAGATTAAGTCTGGTGGGCCTTGTACTGAGCAGCAGATCCATGTTCTTCAGGCTCCCCTAGTAATGTGTCAGCCAACAAAATCACTTATACTGGTTTGGTAATAGGAACTCATGTCTGTGCTTCAACCATAGTCCTTTCCTACCTGAATAAAGAAGTCTTCCTAACCAAACAGAAATAATGGAAGGATTTTGCTTTCTATCAACAGATGATGTAAACCATCCATTAATTAATTATGACAGCTACACCTGCAAAATATCATAAGTAAAGGAAGTTGCTCAGTGCGTTGTGTGGATTAGAAGTGGTTGAAGTGTGGTGTGACAGAGAATACAACATATGGGTGCAAATCCAGAGCATCCCTGTTTCTGTCAGGAAAAACATGCATTGCTGTATGTCCATTGTTATGTAGTACCTCTGAAATAAACATGTGATGATTTTCTGAAGAAATTGAGCCTAAATAGTTTGCAAGGTGAGGGGTGTGTGGAAGAGTCCTGAGAACTTCTTTCATCTGAACCACAACACTACAGGCCCAATGTAGTTGAGTGAATTTGCCTTTTCCTTTCAGCAAGGGAAGTGAAATTGGGTTAATAAATTAAAGCAGTACATCCAACAACATTAAGCCATCAGCTCTAGTGATTATACCTTTCATTTGCTCTTCATTTGGAACAATGGGTGATTGTTAATGATGTAAGCACAGAAACAGAAATTGGGAAGGAAATAAGAACATAAGATGGTGGCTCTTCAATTAAAATGCATTTGTGATGTCTGTTCTCCATCCTGCTGTAATCCTTTTGTGCAGATGAAGCAGTGAGGATGAAGGCTGCTTAGCATTATTCTCCCTGGCCTTGGTTTTGGGGTGTGGTGATTTGAACATGAAGCTATAGTCAGGGAATGTGGTCCTTCCAACCTATCTCCTTTGAGGCAGCACCCAACTATTTCTACTCACAGAGCACTATTGTCTCCTTTCTCAAGACCTTTTTAGGTGAAGCTAGCATGAGAGGTCATGGAAAAAAAAAAAAGGCTTGGTGTCAGCTTCTAGAAACATAAAATGCATGTGGATTAGGAGACCTCAATCTTGTACACAACAACTGAGACATGTAAGGTGATCTGGGCAAGCCCCATGAAGGCATCTTCTGAGCATGATCTGCCAGTCTACTGTGCTTTTTTGGCGCTGCCACCACACAATCAGTAATCTACAGTGCCTTGCACTCTTTCTGGTTGCTGAAGACCCTCTTAGATCTAGTTTAAGTTACAGAGTCTATTCTAATGTGAAAGGGGTGAGAAAAAGGCCCCAAGTTTGCTTAATCTTTCCCTCTTTTTCTTAATTCATGCATTTGGTAGAGGTTGATTGAAATGGTGGATTAGTGTCACTGGCTCTAGTGCTTTCTGAAGTTATTAGCACGTGGGTCCGAGTTTTGGCATGTTTAAAACTGACCCATCAATTCCAAAGTGTAGTCACACTGAGTGGCTCAGCCAATGCTGTGTCAAATATTGGCAGCAGGAATAAGTCATAGGTTATGCTCACCCATCCCTGTATTGAAAGACCATCTTAGCTGAATTCACTGAATTGTGTTCTATACTAGTTTATGCTGCATGAGGCTGAAAAAAAATCATGCATTCAAATTAGTGTTAGGGGCCACTGTCTTCCCCAGCTAATACTGTCTGTGTTTTTTAGTGCTGATCAGGATATGGGTAATTTCTTGTAGAAGAGTTGCAAGATAGTTTTCAAGTACCAAGAAATAATTTTTGAGATTTTTTTTATTCCATACCAGTTTTAAAACAACATTGAATCTGGTATGCTGGAGGAAGAAAGCTAAAACCATCTTAATCTTTAAATGCAGTCCTTTCCTTGAAAGGGGAGGAAACCCCAGGTATTGATGTACTGCTGTCAGTTCTTGGAGAAGCCTGACTAGCCTGAAAAAAATGTTGATGCAATCAGCACTCTGCTCACTGCTGCCTTCCAGCCTCTCTGGGATGCATATACAGCACCTCCAAGATATGGCAAATGTCAAGGTTGCTTGCAAGGCCACGTCCCCATGTTGGAGCTGGGAGCAACCAGCTGGCAGTGGCAGCAGCCCCGTGCAGTCCGGGTGGTTGCAGCAAACAGCTTTGAAGTTCTGCCCTTCAGCTATCTCCTGTTGCACGCAGCTTGTGATACATGAGTCTGTGTCCTGCAGCTGTCTCCGTTTAAGTCAGCAGGCATTTGAAGCAATGCTGGCCACCCCAGGGAAAGAAGCAAGAGTTGAACAAAGTGTTCATCTTCAGTTAAACCGTTGGAATGCCAGGGCAGAGACTGATTCCCTGCCACTTTCTCCTCTAAAACCAATGTCATGTCTGAGCTTTTTAACAGGGAAGAGCAGAGGCAGCTGTCAAGGTCTGCTAGTCAGTTCAGGTTTTAACCAAAGGGAAAAATCAGTAAAGGTATCAAATAGTTTGTGAGGGGGACATGCTGAGTTTTAGGCAGTGATTTCAGCAAGCTCCAGCTCCCCTTTAGACTATTGTCTTCAGTTTGAAACTGTGCTGCTGAATATGTCAGAGGAAAGCAACAGGGTAATATCTAGGAAGCTTAACCAGCAGAAGGGTTTAAAAATGTTTCATTGCAGTGAGCCAAATTCAGCTCCACTGCAATTCCTTCTAAAGACACTTCTGAAGTTGCTGCTGAAGATGGGTTGAAACCAGCAGCCCAGGTCTTCTCCTTGAATTGAGTGACCTGGTTGTCTTCAGTGAGAAAGACTTAATTATGGTAAAGATAAGCTAGAGGAAAACATAACCCACCTGGCTGCTGCACCCATTTAGTCCTGGGCTGAACTTGCTCAATTATCTCTTTTTTTTTTTCTTTCTTGTATATCAAGTATGGCTGCCTGTTTGGAGCCACAACAAAAGCAGTAACAACAGACTTTGACACCTGTGTTTCCTCCAGCTGTGAGTCTCGTCTTTTTTTCTACAAACAACTTTATCTGCTTCAGAATGTGGGACCAGTTCTCAGAATTACAAAAGCTGCTCTGCAACAAATGGTCTCCTAGTTTGCTTTATCTGTTCAAACGTGTGCTTTTTGGTCTAACTTTACTTTTTCTATGAACTTTACATGCTGCAGGGTATGCTCCTGACTTATGGAGTGAGTTTGATACAAATTGCGTAACAAAACAATTTACAGTGCAGGCTCATATGTTTAAATCCATGGTTATGTTCTTAAGGATCTGACTTTTGCCTCTCCCTTACCAGCTGTCCTCTGTTAGTGACTAGTGCTGATAACAGCCTTGCTGAGAAAGCAAATGGTAGAAAGCAAATTGCTTTTTGAAAAAAAAAAGAAAAAAAAGGCAGTGGGGGGAGTGAACAAGTGAAATTAAAAAGTCAGTCAGAAAAATTTAGTCTAAAATACAAACTACTGTTATGCCTGGATAACTAGACTGGCAATCTTTGATATGGCTGGAATCATTGCCACCGAAATGAGCAGAAAGTTTTGTTGTCATTCACAGCAGAAGAGTAGCAAAGGAATTTATGGTATGAAAGTTGTCTGTCTTCTAGTGCATCTGTATACACCATGTGCTGAGCCACTTGGCAGGCCAGGAGATTATGTAAAAAAAAAAAAAAATCTTGGAAAGTCTGCTGTCTTTGTTTAATGTATCAGAAATGCTATTGTTCCATAACCAGAGCAGCAGCTTGGTATCAGAATTTTTAATACAGGTAGGGAATATGCTCAGGAGGAATGACAACTGTCCTGCTCCCCTTTCGTGAACTTTGAAAAGGATGCTGAGGATAGAATCAGAATGGTATGGTGGGCAGTAACATAAGAGTAATTTCTGTAATTTCTTATTCTGTAAAAAGTATTTTATGTTTACATGAAGAGGAGACAATCTAAATAAAATTACATTGTATCGATTTGCCTCCTGTATTGCAGCAGGAAGAAATAGTGAGGATAGAAGAAATAGAAGAAAAAGTCACTACAATGCTTCAGAGGGTGCAGTCCTGAAGCCAGGAATGCAGTATGTAGTTGAAACCTTTTGGAAAGCTGTGAAAATCTAACCCTTAATTTCCAACACTGAATGAAATTTAGGTCATTCTGATCCACCTGTTTCCCCTCAATAGGTCTGAGAGAGGAATTCTGTCTGGGTAGACACATCTCCCAACCTAGATAATTAATTACATTCATTTATTTTAATTTAATTAAGCCAGGAATAATTTTACATCATAAATTAGTTGTCACAATTTCACTTTTTTTTAGTGTTCGTATTTCAGTCAGCTGGAAAGATCAAATAGACTTCTTCATTTCCCTCCTTGCTTGTAGTTGTTTTTCAGTCTGCTTCCTGTTCAAGTTTTTATGCACATTAGAGTTTGCTTTTTATTTAAACTCTACTGTATGTTTTAAACAATATTGCTTAAACCGTGTCTAATCCTCCAAGCCTCTTTCAAGCCATTTGTGGTCTGCTGGACTTTCCAGTCTCTTTCATAATTATTTGCAGCCTTAAGCATGAATTGGTAACTTCAGATGTGCAAAAGAGCTCACTATTCTGGTTAGGACTTTTGCTGTTTGAGATATGTCTGATCTGCAGGACACCATTTCATAGCCCAAATACCCAATTTATAATATGAACAGATAGAAGGTGGTTAAATTTGGAGAACTGCTGCATCATTGTTTTGAGAATTAATAGCCACTCTGGGACTCTGATAAGCCAGTCTTTAAAATGCTTTGTTCTAGCAAATAAAAAAAAGGTGATCCTGGTAATTTCTCAGTCTATTCTAAGGCATTCCTTTCCATATTTTGACAAGAAAGAATCCAAACCTTGCAAATATACTTAGTTTAACCTGGAATATTTGTGCATAGATAATAATAATCTCATTCCCAACCTATATGCATCTTCTAGTCCCTTTCTATTACTTTCCTATAAAAAGTGCAGAACACATACCAAGCTCAAAAATGTATTTGAAAAGACCTCATGGTCTCATTGTGACCATGTTTTAGATGGTTCTTCCCACAAGAAACAGAACTATTTTGTCAAAAGTTATTAAGAGAGTTTTTTCCACAATGGGTGCCTCATGTAAGCCTATACTTAAAAAAATATTGATTTTTACTGTGACAAACATGGTAGAATGATCTCATTACACTCAACTTCCACAATTTCACATAATCTGTCTTCATATAGAAGCTTATGTAACATGATCAGGAAAATACTGAGTCTAGTTTTTTTGAAGCTCATGAGATTTCTTCTCATTTTAATTTTGTAGGACTTTCCTATAAGGATGGAATATCTGTAAAATATTATGTTACAAAAAAAAAAAGAAAGGGGATTTTCTACTTGAGCTGTTTTCTGTCAGGACTAGTTCAGATAGGTTGGGCAATAAAATTATTGTAAATTACTATTTTTGCCTGTGTTTCTGACTTCTCGACTGGTTCTGCCCATTTCTAATGGGCAGTTGTATTGAGGGCTGTGCACTTGCCTCTGGCTCTGTCATGAGGCTTGGCTGGAGCTGGACCTTCTGAGAATTGGCACAGCACACTTTCACACGCTGCAAAAATAATTTCTTGTGCTAATCCCTTGTGGCATTTACATATTACACAAGACCCCCTTTATAGAAGAAAAAACCAACATTTTCCCATGACCATAGTTAATGTACTGTAAATCTGTGAACTGTTGCATCTGTGAGCCACATCTCAGGATACTTTTTCCTCCAGAAAAGGACTTGGAACAGCAGCGTGCTCTCTATCACAGAGGAAAGTTCTGGTGTGGTTAAAATATTAGTTCTAGACTCTAGAGGCCTAATTTAGAATTTCTGCTCATCTACTGATTGCCTTGTTGACTAGATGTTAGGGCACTACATGAACAGAAACCCAGTATAGGTTATCTGTGAAAGACAGAAAATTCAAGAGTTTAAGAACATCTGTTCTGCCTCCGTCCAGGTGTTCACTGGGCCAGCTATCCAGGTGGTTACAAGAAGGTGCACAGGGAAGAATAAAAGTAAGGAAAGAAATATACTTCCTCCAAGTACACTCCCAATTCCCACCATTTCATAAACCTGATGTGTGGTTTTTTGCTATTTGATAGCCCTAAAATATTGGTTTCTTCAAGTTCCTGGTACAGGTTCCCTGTCAGCCTGTGCAAACTTTTTCCATCCACAGCATTCTTTTCCAAGTAGTAGTCTTGTAACAGGTAGAACTGCTTTCTTTTATTTTTCCTGAGCCTTGTTCTTGCACATTTCATGTTGTGTCCCTTAGTTTTTGAGCTGGAAGGCCCCAGCATACAGTCAATTTTTATCCATTTTTTCAAAGACACTCTTTAGTTTGTTGAGCTCTGTCATGCATTGCCTGTTCAGGTTGTCTTTTCTCCAGGCTGACAAGTCTCAGCCTGCTCTGCTGTCCTTCCAAATGCGTACAAGGTGTCTGGAATGCTGTTGCTCTAGTGGGAATCCTGAAGAGCATATGGCAGCAAAATCATGTCTCTGTGTGTATATAGACATATACGTATATGTATATAAAATACAATGAAGTCTTGAGAATGGTACTGTGCAGCACAAGACTAGTATTAGATATTTATTCCAAAGCTAATACTAACAAGATAGAACTATATAATTATAATATTTTGAAAACAGGAAAAATGTGACCATTACCCTGTAAATGACCTTGTAGCTTCCTCCTGTGGGCCCCCTCTTTTACCTGAAAGACTTAAATGACCATTTATGTAAAAGCTGGAGCTCTGGCAAAATGCCCACTGAGGGCAACTGTGTAAGCAAATGCCCAAAACCTCTGTAATGCATTTATTGAACTTGTCTCTCAACACAGTCTGTTTTGCTCAATCTTGTTAAAGAAAATTAAGGCTGACCCACTGCTCCGCAATGACTTCTCACCACCACACTCCTGAGTGAAAAGACAGATCAGGTGGGGTGTCCAGACCTTATGACTTTCTCCTGCAGACTGCTTGTGTGCTCAGGCTGAGTGCATCATGTACATCTCTGGGTCTTTGGGGAGAGCTGGGGAAATGCCCACTGAAGGCTTTGAAAGACATTGTAAACTTGTGATGCTTGACTTGGTGCTAGTACCTGCCATGTTCATGCTGTGGGTCAAAGGCAAGCAAGCTCAGAAAAATGTTACAGAAACTCTGAAGATCCAGTTTCCACCCTACTGACCCCTCTGATTCCTCACTTGGGTTCATCACTGTTACCTTTGCCTGAGCTGTGAAACCTATTGTTCTTGCATGAGGGGATGGTATCATCCAGGGCAGATAAAGTATGAGAAAACCTTGAATTTATACCTGATATACATAATGACATAATGGTGTTCTTTGCTAGGAACTACAGAAAATCCCAATATTCTATTTGTTTGGTTGGGTTTTGTGGGGTTTTTTGTTTGTTTGGGTTTTTTACCATTCCTGACTGCTGAAGTGATGTTTCAGAAAGGCAGTTCATAATATTTGCAACCTAATTGAAAAAAAGCTAGACCCAGTGTGGGCAGTAGGATAGAGCATAACCCATTGCAACCTAATGGAGCAAATGAATGCCTATTCTTTAAGAAATGAATTGGGTTTTGACAGATAACTTTGCTTAGATCTCTATTGAATTAATGTAATCTAATAAAGGTATTTTTGTTGGTGGATTTGGCTAGGAAGAGGTTGTATGCATGGAAGGAGCCCTTAAAAGGAGGGGCAAAAACCTACTGCCGATGCAGATGAAATGGGGCTATTGGAAAGAGTGAAGCTCGTGTAAGGATTAGGGTAATTGCCTGCCTGGCAGCCAGAGAGAAAGTCCTGGCATGGCCTGAGAAAATCATCTACCTTCATTCCTTATGCTATTTCTCCTATAGGATGAAGGACTTTCTTTTTTTGTGCTTGTTTCCCTGGTCTCTGTTCAAAATCACTTGTATGGGTTTCAAAAATGGAACGAAACTCCTCATTTCATTACTGGGGTATAGCAGGGAGCAGAGGTGCTCGAGTAGATCTAGTTTTGCCTGCCTTCCACATGCATGTTTATGCAGCCATCTCTGCCTTGCTTGGTTCTGAAGCTGGTTTTTTTTCTGAGATAGCAAAAAGCATCCCCTTTCCATTACATGAGTCTCACTTATTTACAAAATATGTGCAAGGTTCTGCTCTGCTAAAGCAGGGTAGAAATAATAAAAAAGTATTTGTGTTTTTTTAACTGCACCTGTTTCAGGAGTTTTGTTTTTGTTTTTTGGGTTTTTTTTTTAAATTTTCTTCTTTCTCAGAACCAAATTACAAATATCTTCATCATTTGCTGATTCAGGAGTGCAGCCATGCTGAAATCCTCTCCTCCTCTCCTCCTTCTACCTTTGCACAGACAAAATGTATAATGCTGTGCATTTTGTGCACAAGGTGATAGATGCAGAAACTGGTTAGGTGCTTAAATATTTTGGTAACAGAGTACCAGATGAGCACAGAAGCTAGTGAGATTCTTTTTCTCCTTTTTTTTTCTTAAGCTCTCATTTTTTATCTTTTTTCCTACCGTGCACTATGATTTACATGCCTGTAGGCTGACTTAATTTGAGGTGGTCAGTGGAAATGAGGCCCTATAAGATCAGATAAATGCTTCTTCCTCTGCTTTGGTGACACATTTCTGAGCTTAGCTCAGACCAACTTTCCTGTCCATCAAAGAACTTTGCTTGAGCTGCAGATGAGGAATGATCATACAGCCTACTCTCATGGCTCTGATGGAAAGACTTTAAGTCTCCAGCAGAGAGATTTTTTTACCAACAAACTGAAGAAGGGCTTCTAAATGATGCATGGGTTTGTCCAGATCCTCAGTCACTGCTAAAATGCTTTAGAATTTTCTGTGCACAAGTGCTCAGAGTTGCTGTGGAAGTGGCACAGGCTCTTACAGCAATGCTCCAGTGCTTCCTGTTCATAGCAATTCCCTTTCTAGAAGTCCTGAGCAGAAAAGCATCAAGGCAGTGATATGCTGACATTGACTGATCCTCCTGAGCTGTTTTTGATCAAACACAGTCTTAAGCTCATGGCCAGGAGTCTTTTAAGAAAAAAAACAAAAAACTAAAAAAACAAACAAGAGATCTTTCTTAGAAGTAAAGGTCCATCTGTCTTCTAGTAAAACAATACAGTCTGGCAATTTTACTTTTTGCAATGGAACGGTTTCAGCTAAGGAACACAACCTTTCACAGCACTCAAATAAAGTGTGTAAAAATACGAGCCTGTGTGGTTTTTATCTCCTTCTGCTTCAAGTTTAACAATAACCCTGCATATGACTCCCTTCGTTGGCAAACTGCTTACAAGAAGGCTACCATTTCTGTTGCTGACATCTTTCTTACTTTTTACTCCTCCAGACTGTGTAGTACATTTAATTAAACTTTGCAGCTTTGGTATGAAGTTTAGGAAAAGACAAAGATAGTGTTCATGGGGAGAAAAAGGAATTCTTTTAAAGTCAGCTTCATTAACTATCAGGTTATAGAGTGAGGGTCACTTTGCCCAGACTGAAATAACTGGATCTCCCTAATTGCATTTTACTTGAATTATTTCTTTATTTCAAACATGTTATGCTTGTTAGTGATTTAATATGACTGCAAGCACAAATTAATTATACCTGGTAGCTAATTGTAGGAAAGCTATGGTGATCAATGTTTATGCTTTTTTTAAAATGTCTACCTTCAGTATACATACTTGGATCAGCTCCCTCCCAATCATGAATAAATATTTGCTGCTTATATGTTCCCATGCAAATTGGATTAATTTTAGCATATTCATGGAAGAAGGACATCACTGCCTACCCTCAGTATTAAGCTAGCTGAACAAGCAAAGATTGGGGGTTTTTTTCCCCTACTTAAGTAGTGAATGAATGAGACAGACAGAAAATTCAGCACAAGTTTGCTTATCCTAAACGGTTTGGGGGCATCCAGGGTATTTGGAGAGATGGAGGTAAAGTCAATCAAAGAATTGACAGAGAAAAGCAACTCTTCCTGGGGCCCTAACCTTGAAGAATTTCAGTTAAGCACTGCTCAGCTGAATGAAATTGGATAAACAGGGTGGTGGATGTTCCTGTCTGGATATGGACAGAAGTTCGCACATGCCTGTAAGGTTTTCTCTTTACATTTTCAGCATCTCATGCAGCCTTTGTGTCTCCCCTGACACCACTGAACTGCCTCACATTCTGTGGTGTAAATGCACCACAACTTTGGCATCAAAGACTCTCCTTTCTCCCCATTTAATTATTTTGCCATTTTGGATATCCTTTTTTCCCATGGGGTTTTAAGGACAGAGGAGCTGTACCTTTTCTGTATGTCCCCAGTCATGCTCAGCCCCTGCATGCTGACTCTGGGAATGGTGGGAACTGATCCTGTGTGATGTGACTCTCTTCTTGTAGCCAAGTGGTAGCTTTTTTCCAGAGCTAATTCCTGTAAGTTGTATCCTTTTCAGGGGGAGAGGTTTGCTTCTCTTTTCCCAGTTAATCTAACAATACGCGTAAGTCATCCCTTACTGGAAACTGCACAGTTGAGAAATTCTCATCTCTGCATTTGTTAGTTGAACTGAATTGTGGAATAAGCCTTGAGGTGGAAAGCCTTTTTAGTCAAAGATGTGACTTTTGGCTTGTTTTTTCCTTTTGGCAGATTGATTGGTTGTGGGAATGCTGCTCCTTGGGACAGCAAGTTGTTGAGGACTTGGACACTGTTCTTGTGTTGTGATACAGTATCAGGCACAGTCTGGAGATAAAGGCACAGGGGTCAGGCAATGCTACAGTGTGAAAGTCAGTAGCCGGCTCTGTACTATGGAGACTCCTGTTATTCACTTATTATTGGCTGAGAAAGGCACCATCATGAAACAACATTTTGGGTGTTCAGCACTTAGATGAGCTGGTGGGCACAGGAATTTTAGGCTCCCGGCCATCAGGATTCAAAAACCTCAGCTAGGAGTCTGAAAATACCTAAGAAAATACTAGGATTTTTGTATCATCACTCAGACTTACCCTTTCAATGGCTAAGGCAGCCTGGATACAAACAGTCTTACTTGGTTCCTGATACCTTAAAGGATATAAGGCCTCTAGGCCAATGGAAGAAAGGACAGGAACAAATTCAGATTTTGATTTTGAGTCCTTGAGACCTGATCTTTCACACCAAAACAAAAGGATCAGTGCCCTTCCTGCTCCCGTGGCGAGGTGTTGCCAGTGTGTTACTTCCTATCCTATAGGATAGATAGATACAGACCTTAATGATGTTGAAATGCTCAGCAATGAAATGGTCAAGACATCATAACTTTGAGTCCTCCTCAGAATGGCAAATCCAACATCTCTGTATGAGCATGTGGACATGCACAAGTAGAGGATTCATGCTTGTGCAGCTCCTCTAGTGTGTCCTGTGCATGCTTGCCTCCTGTGATGTCTGTGCCTCGGAACTCCTGGGTTGCAACAGAGGCTTGTGTGATATGGAGTCGGGTTTTGCATGGTTGGTGGCCATTTGTTTGAGATTTCCAGATGCTATAGCTGTTAATTGTCTGGAAATCTAGTGGAATACTGCCCAAAGCAATTGAGTTGGCCGGCGTGAAATGTCTTTTACATGTCTAATTAATTTAGTGTGCATGTAAAGTGTCTTCCCATGCAAAGAAGACCAGGGAAAAAAAAGTGTGAGTTACTAATAAAAAGGCTATAAATTAGAGCTCCAGACCTCCATTTTCACATTTCTTATATCAGTGCTACTATTCTACCAATGATGATGAATATTTAGCAAGTGTACTTCTCTTTACATGACATCTTCTGTGACATTTTGTGTGTGTGTGTGTTAAAATTCAGTTGCTGACTCTGTTTCCTTTCTGCCCCAAACTAGATGAGATATTTAGTGATGACCCAAAGGATTACCATTGCAAGTGACACAGGATTGGGGGAAAAAAAAAAGAATTATGAAGAGGCCTGTGACATAGACCTTATTGTCTATGGATTGATAAGGTAAAGGAAATGTTATTATTTGAATGTTTATACAATTGGGATAGGTTGGAACATGAAGGAAAAAAATATTAAGGCTCTGAATGCAGAATGGGAGACTGCCTCAGAAGTGATGAATTTAGAGCGTGGTGGAAATTTTCTAGCAGAGAGCAGTGTAACAGTGACTTTGTGACATTCTCTAAGACATTAACTGTAGTTGGAGATACGAGCAAGGAAAGGTAAAATATAAACAGAGAATGTCACAGCAGATCTAATTGGGAATTCTCTGCAGTGTCATATTCTGCCATCAAAAATTCAAAGAAACTGATGATAAATTGGAGACAATTCAGGGAAAAGATAAGACTGCTCAAGGAGAAAAACTCCTGTAGGATGTGTAGGAGCTCTGAAACTCACTTTATAATTTACCAAAAGGGAGATAATGTGAATTATCTTAGTCAGAGTCTGCCAAGACCTAACGTAGTAGAAAGTTTGAAAATAGACTCTTCCATTTGGTAAAGGATCTAACTGCTGGAAATTGAAGCAAATCCCATTTTAACTAGTGGAAATGTGTGGATTTCAAATGGAGAAGGTAACATGGGAACATGTATTCTTAATTAAGAAACAGCTACAGAGTATGCAATTCCTTTAAAAAAATAATAAATGAGCCCCATTGCGTTGGAAGCAAAACTGAGGAGAGTATTGTTGCCTGTGAAAAGGGAACCCATTCCAATTTTACAAGAATGCTTATTCAGCTGAGCTAATTTATCTTGACCAGAAGTATATAACATAAGAGGACTTCTTCTAAATTTTTGACTGTCTTAAAATACTATGAATATTTAATGAATTAATGTAGTTTCAGATTTGTGTGTATTTTGTGCTATATCACCTCAAAGTATTGAACTAGGATAGGGCTTTAATGAGCCATGAAATTTAGTCCAGATGTGTCCTGTAAGTGTCTCCTTGTGGCCAGCATTTCCCACTGGATCTTCAGCCACAAGGAAAGGTTATTTCTGATGCTTGTTGTTGGTAGGCCATTGTAAGATCCTGACATTTAGAAAAGAGGAAAAATAGTGACCTTAAAAATCCTATCCTAATTATTCTGGAAGGACTTTGTATTCCAAAGCAACTGGTATTTAAAGAAGATGTTTAGCAAGTGCACATTAAAATTTTTGGGGGGGAGGTCAAGAAATATTATTTTAGACATGTGGGAACCAAAATTTCAAAGAAATGTGGGGGGTTTTTTGCATGCAGTTAACATGATGTATATGATGTATATGATAGAGATGAAAAACTAAAAAATTAAGAATCATCTGAGTGAAAATGAAAATCTCATTTTATGATGAAACTTTTCATTATCTCTCTCTTTAAAATTGAATTGAAATGTGTGTTTTAAGCCACATTTTCTAATGCTCAGTCATGCTGACTTTTTCAGCAGTCTGCATATGGAATCAGAGATTGTACATTGTCTTTTAGGAAACTAAAAATGTGTTGGAAAGAGGTTGTGAACATAAGGCAGAACCATGTTTTCTGTGCTCCAGTCTATTGCATCTTCAGAGTTGATATGCCAGCAAATGTTTTTCCTGGTACGCTGGCCTTGAAAATGCAGTCTGGATGAGAAATCCAAAGAGTCTTTTCTTTTTTTGCCCTGTCTTATTATCTTGTTCCTCTTTTGTCTGAATGGGGGAGGAAGAGGTGAAAAGGCTGATTTAAAAAAAAAAAAAAGAAAGAAAGAAAAATACTCATAAAGTTATTAAAGATTCTTCTAAGCTGTCCTGCAGAAAAGTCAGCTGTACTGCTCCATACATTTGCAGTAGGGTGGTTGGTCTTGCTCTGTCTTCTGTGATCCCTGGCATGCATTACTCAAAACTCCCTGGTAAGAGTAGCTGATATTAGATGTGGGCATGCCCTGCTGTGCAGCTGGCAGTTATCAGTATTGCCTAGTGAGCTGTTCTACTGACAGTCTGCTTCCATCTTTCATTTTATCAGACTGCATTGTTCTCCAGAATTTTAACAGGATATTCAGTGGTGACTCTCTGGTCTGGAGGGCTGTGGTGTGAGCATCCTCAGTGGGAACCTCATTGCTGTCAGGTGACTACTGTCATCCCAGGAGCTTTTTCAGAGGTCACTAATGTGGCCATAAGGGTTAGAAAGTTGTAGTTCTAGAGTGAAGAAGAGTATGTCCCATAAATAGGAGGCTCTAAGGAAGAGCAGTGGAAAGGAGACATCAAATATCCCAACAACACTATGCAGGGTGACCAGGCTGCTTGCTCTCACTGTAGAGATTGGCTGAACCTGGGAATGGCTGTGATTTCAGTTGAAAAGAAAAGGGGAAAAAGGCAATTCAGGCTGAGGTAGACCTTGTATTTCTTTCCACTTACCATGTTTTTTTGACTGCACACGTGGGTGATTGCACTGCACAGGAGCAACCTTGCTCCCCTCATTTTGGCAGGCTGCTGAGCCTGTTTTCCTCGTTGGTGACAATGCTTGTACTCCTGGAGCTGGTCGTGCACTAGTACTCGTGATGGAGGGAATGGCTTAATTCCACCAACAAGGCAGAGGGGATAGCATGCCTCTGACTTCAGCCCTGTGTTTTTGCTCAAATGAATGTGTGCTTTCCCATTGATACACCTGCCCATCAGATAGCTTCCACCAGGTCTGGGCTTGACCCATTGTTCTACCAACAATATAGTCAATCCAGCAGTTAATGCACGCGTGAGATGAAAGCTGAAAATAAATATCTCTGCCAGATATAGTACATGTTTTAGTGCTCTGCTTGCTACAAAGTGAGCATACTTTATAGTATTCAAGTTAGAAGCTGTAGGAGTTGCCACAATATTTTTCAATGCCAAAGGTCATGTCTTTTAATCTTTCATGATAACAAAACCAGGTTAGCCCTTATGAAAAGAAAGTGACATCATTTTGCCCTAGTAAATGAGCTTTTAAGCAGGTAGAGTTCAACTCATTGTTGGCACCAAAATGCACAGCAAGAGATAAAATTAAAATTTTAGTATATACTTTTGAATCAACATGAATAAAGAAGAATAATAAAGCGGGTAAAAATAAAATATCAAATGGGATGTAGTTAAGGCTAGACTTACATGATATTTCAAAGCATGAATTGTCATAATTGTTTAAATTATGACTGTTCCTTTATTCTCAGAATGTGGGTTAGATTTTGAATGTGGAACAAGAACTTAGCCTTTTTTCAGAAGTTGCATTCTTAACAAATTATTCTTAAAATGAAGCTGTTTAACGAAACTACTTTTTAACTGCTGTATAAAACCATGCATTATTAACAGATGACCATGCATAATACAACATAACACTGCAAAGTAACAAGAGCTCTTCTAGCCTTATGCAGTTTTGAATTTTACCACTTTTACTTTAAAATACAGCAGGTTAATCACAGTCTTTGTTAGAGGTCAGTGACTCGTCTAAAGCACAACTCTTTTGGCTCAGCCTCAGCTCTGGGAAGTTCAGGGTGCTTTGCAGTGAGCAGGTGGGCGAGTAAGGCGTACACTGCAGGGCAGATTGCACAGCTGTAAGATGTGGAATTCCCCTCAAAAGGATCGGCATGTCTTTGAAAATGAATTCAGCACTGAAATAAAAAAAAAATCTGGTGCAGGAAAAGAAAATGGGATTTGATTAGTTTCAGATTAACTCTTTTTGTGTTTATTTTGTCTTCATTTTCCTCTCTCTACTCCATTTTCCCAAGAGATGGTTTTCAAGAGAGAATACAGGGGGGTTTTCATGTTTAAAAGGTGGCACTGGACTGTTGGAATAAACTCTTCAGTGCAGCCTGCCTCTTGTAAACACACAGCCTACTAGAAGGTAGTGCATACGGAACACTGGATTTTGAAAAATCCATCTTTTCTCAGTATCTATTAGGAAATATATTCATTACTTTTCTCCTTAGAATTCTATGAGCAATTATTTTTTGTTGTATATTTTTGTAGATGGTGGCTAAATAGTGCACAAATTGGGAAGAATGGCTGCAAGGATTCAATGCTGCATGCTCTAAAGGGACTTGCGTGTGTGCAGCACCTAGCAGGATTTGAAATATATAAAATATATTTAGCACTATAAAATCTGTTCTTACTTAATAATACTGGGATTTAAATGCTAGATTTCTTTCCTTATGTCCTTGAACTTGCTTGCCACCAGCAACAGTTCAAGTGTCAGTTAAGACCTGAGCAGACACACTCTCCAAGTATTTTCCAAGTGCCATTGCTTTCTGCCCTCAGAAACTACCATAAGGTGGGAGCTGATGATGATGATGATAGGCCATGTGGAAACAAATCACCTGCCAAGAACTTCAGAAATTCCTATTTGATTTTGAAACACCAGAGTTTTCTCTGCTCTTGCTGATCAATGTGAATAGTTTCATGGCAGTGCAAGTCAGCCAAAAAACCACATTTCTCTTTTGCATCTGATAAAAATTTTATTGCCGTATCAAGCTCCAAATAGAACTCCTACTCTTTAAGCAATTCCTGAAAAACACAAATTAATTTGGGTTTGAATAATACCCCCAACACATTCAAGCTGCCAACTGAAAAAGGAACAGATAATTAGGAGATGACAACAGACAGTACAGAGCCAACAGAGGAAAAACTGGAACACAGCTAGACAGCAACACTGGCCATCTAATCCATTAACAGCCTCCTATAATTGTTTTGCTTTTGCATTAAACTGGTATAAGCGCAAAAAGATATTACTGAAGTTTTAATCTCCAGCAAAAGAGATCTCCTCCTGCCTAACAGCACGCAGCACACACACAAATGTGACTTCAATTAGCACTACCGTAAATTTTAATTTAGCACTTTGTAGGAGCATTCAGTAATGTATGTAAGAAACAGGGGCTGATGCTCCATTAAAGACATTCCATGCAATTATCCCATTGATCTGTTGATCCCTTGATTCACATTTGTGGGGTGAACGGGAGGGGGAGGATTTAGGAATTTAGAGCTTATGAAAAATACTAGAAGAAATTTTTCCCCTGAAGTCTTCAGCACCTTTTCCCTGTAGCTGCACTTTGCCTGTTAAAAATGTGTCGCTGCCACCTTCCTGATGGCTGGGGTCTCAGCTGTCCTGTTTCTGTAGAGGCTGGGATGGTGGGAGTGTAGCAGCACAGGCTCTCTCCTGCTGCCCAGCCAAACCCATTGCCCTCTGTGGAAAGCACCCACTCAGCCTCCTCTTCACAACTGCTGCCATTTAATGCCCTTGAGGTCAGAATTCTGTCCCATGGACATCTGTTTTCTCTAAGCATGGCTTGGATAACCCATGGCACACGGAGCCTTCTCATTTAATTTTGCACATTAGCCTGTGAACCTGACAGCAGCCCAACAGGTTAACAGTGTTAATGATTAACAGTGGCGTGCATTTCAGTGCTGCAGAGCAATGCTTTCTGGTTGTGACCATGCAAAGCTGACTTGGAAAGTCTCCAGTATCCAGGTCTGTCATGGTGCACCTGGTTCTCCCTTTTTTATAGGACTATCTTGTGTAATTTAGGTTTAATTCTAGCAGCCAGCTGTGATTTGGGNAGGACTATCTTGTGTAGTTTAGGTTTAATTCTAGCAGCCAGCTGTGATTTGGGTTTAGCACATTAGAGCACCAAGAACTTGTTTGTTGTTGTATAAAGTTATTCCCTGGTGGCGATGCTTATTTGTGTTTAAACTGCCGATGCCCGCACTTATACAATTTTCATTGTTTAAAATGTCACTATTATTTGTTGAAAAATAATTCTGTTAGGCTTGACAGAGCATATCCTGTGATTTATGCTACAGCCTTGTGCTATGCCATTTTGGTGAGGATCTTGAAACAGGGCCCTCTGGTTTCTTTTCCCTTTTTGCTGTTTGTTCTGCTCCTTAATTACATTCATATCAGCTACTTTGAAGTTAATGAGACTGTTGGGATATGTAAAAGAGAATCCTGTATTGATTCCAGTCCTAATATCTTATCTTCGCATCTTTTTCTTCCTGAATGTAATGTGTTCTGAGTCACAGTTGCTGACATGTTGTGATGGGTGCAATAGCTTTGGCTTGACACAGAGCTTTATCTCACAATCCAAAATGTAAGAGGAAACAGACAAACACAAGAATCCAATCTACCTTCTGATTTGCTTATTAAAACTGGTGTATAAGGAGTGTGAGATATTAAAGTTACTGGGCTTCATATACATCCTAGGCTATAAGAATTTTTATTTCCTGTTACTTTACAAACAAGCTTCTTCCTGACTTCTTGTCTTCCTTCCCTACTCAAAAAAAGGAAGAGTCATATACTACATGTCAAGTGATAATTACAATGTTTGGATATTGATTTTAGGTACAATGCAAGAAAAATTATTGTTCTTATGCCCATTGGTTGGAGCCAGGTTCTTCAATACAGTCAAATGATGACAGAAGAAGGTCTGCTAATGTGAAGGGTACAAGTCCAACACCAACTGTTCACATAACTGTTTTGGTACCTGGAAAAGAATTTTTTAAGCCATCAGATTTTATCTGTCTCTCTCTCTCTTTTTTTTTTT
>VXBB01012985.1:185768-265255 GCA_013399915.1 Illadopsis cleaveri
CTCTCAGCCAAACAAAAATCACTTGTAAAAAATCACTTTGTGGTTTTGGAGCTATTTCTGCACTTAAATCCTTCATTTAAGCTCAAGTTCTCCTGTCCCTTTGCCAGATGGAAATCCCTGCAGAAGTGTTACCGTAACTCTCTTCCAACTGCTTTTTCTTGCTTTTATTTGGCAACCCAGAAATTCCAGAGACCAAGAGCTCAACAGACATGCATTCCACTCCACAACCTGCTTGATCAGCTGAAGACAGTGAAAACTAATAGTGTATTTTTAAATCAAAGTCTTCATGTGCTGCCTTTCAATTTTACAACTCTACTACACATGTGCTCTCATTCAAAAAGACTGTCCTAGTCAGCCCTCCAGACCTATTATGTTTTGGTCTCATTTACAAATAAACTGTGATTTCCCTTGTGATATCAGATCATTTGGAGCTATGTGAGAAGCCTGTGTGGGCAGCAAAGCATCATAGTGCTCAGCTGGGTTTCAGTTTACAGAGCATTTCCAAATTCACCCCAAATTGATTAAAACATAACTCAGGCAACAGGATTTCATCCACCAGAAGGCCAATTTTGGATATGAAATAGTATCAGTAGTACCTTTTGTAAGTGCTGTCACTGAAGTGTTTAATGACACCTGAGGCTGTTTCACTCCTGGTGTTTTCTCCAGACCATTCACCACAAGGCTTATTCTATCTTCATAAGGGATCAACTTGCATTGTCTGTATTAGAAAACCCTGTATTTCTTGTAATTGTTTTACTAGAGTATTGCTTGGGAATTAAAAGGCAGGAATAAGGTTCAGAAAGTTCACTCCTGGCTGTAGAAGTGTTGCAGAGCGGCCAGGACTCTGTACAGGACAGTATCAGCAGAGTCAAGAGATGACTGGACTGTAGGGGCCTGTGACAACATTCTGTTAAATTCTCAATCTAATTTAAGGATTTTTGGACATTGTCAATGTGAAGTAGCCAAGGATTTACTGTTTGTTATGTTTGTTATAGAATTGTGTTCTTCTAGTGCACATATAGGCAGAAACGCTTTGTAATATTGGCAACTAAATGTATGTTATACCCAAGGTTGGAATACAATAGTCAAATCCCTTTCTTGAAGATTCCAGTGGCATTTCCAGCTTCAGTTTTCTATTTCTGCTGTATTGAAAAACTTTGTCATATTTCAGGAGGGTGACTAAAAATTACTTGTGGACAAGGATGACCTACTTAATAGTCAGTGACAAGAAAAGCAGTATGTTCAAAATCAGTTTCAAAATTAAGTGCAAAAATCAACTGGCCTTAACATGAAAATGTATTTTTCCCCCTTATGAATAAGAAGTCTTCCTCCAGCAAAATGAAGCAGCTTCAATTCCCAGGAAATGCAGTATCAGCTGGAAACTAGGGTAAGAGTCACTATATTGCAATGTATCCATGTTCTGTAGCAAAAAAAATTCCACACACCCAGTACTATGTATTTGCTGTAAGCTGTATATTTTTGATGTATGAGACCAGACTATGGGGACAATTCTTTTACATCCTGTACTTTTTGACTATGTAGATCATTGAAAGGCCACTTCCCTGATTTCTGTCTGCCTTGCTCCCTTGCAAAATGATGTTTCCCATCTTCAGAGAGCTCTCTGAGATGTCTGGGTAAAAATCTCAAGTCTTAAGTATTTTCAATTATGCATACACACACTTGCCACATGTATTTGGATTACCGATTTCCTTCACTGCAGATTTCTGTGATTTCAATGTAATTTATAAAACTCTGTATTTTTCTATTCACCAAAAAACCAAACCCAAACCAACCCAACCCTGCATAAACTCTATTAATCCATTTATTTATTTTTCATTTAAAATAAGATTATGCTTACTGCAATTCCATCTGTAAAAAATGTCTTGGCACATCCTTTTGAAACAAGCTTATCTAGCCTATTAATCTTTTCTAAAATTCAAGCCTTTCCTACACTATTTTGAAGTAAAAATATATTTTAACACAAGTGAAATTCCTTCATTACAAAGTATTTTATTCTATAAAATTATGTTGTCAAGCAATGATATAATAAAATTTGCTTGGATAAATTGGGCCATTGTAACATTTTTTTCTAATTCTATTCCAAAATATGAATTTTACGTATGATAAATCATATTTTTGTTATGTAGTGGCAGGAAGCTGGCGTAAAATTCTAAAATAAAATATGCTTCATTGTCACAAGAAAATCTATTCACCACCTGAACTGCTTAGGATTTTGATTTCTATACAATAAATATGAGGCACTTGAGGCAAGAAAAATTATGACATAATTGGCACAAGTCCCATCTCCAGATGGAAGAACTTCTAAGACTGACACTTCAGACTCACATAATTTATGGGAGAAATAAAATAACTGAACCCGCCTCTGATTACTCCACCCAGAAGCAAGGTTTAAGCAGGCATGTTCTTTGAATTAAACCCAAATTTTTCCCTGAAGTCTTGACTGAATACGGAAAACTTTGTTCTGAAAGATACAAAAAGGGCAATTGCTGCAGTTAAGCCTAAACTGGGGGACCCAAGAGTGGTTCTCAGAGCCATTACAGATTTGTTTCTGCTCCTACAAATGCATCTGAGAGGTTCACATTTCTCTTGCCCTTCTAATATCCTACCAGTCTCTCTTTATTCTTACAACACTTTGTGCAGAGGAAGAGGATTGTTCCTCAGATGAAGAATGGCAGGATGCAATAATTAGTAACTTGTTAGGGAGAGGGAATTGAACCTGTGTCTGATGTACCTGCTGTCTCCTTTGGGCAGCAGCTGTTCTGGCTCATGCAGAGGTTGGGCTGTGGAAGACTAGGTTGCCAAGGTGTGGTGATGCAAAACACTTGTGTGCCAAGCCAGCTGGATGTGTCTGTGCACATGCTTACCAACACTGGAGGTGGCAGGCAGGAGGAATATTTGGACTAGCTGGGAACTGAGATGATGGCTTAATGAAAACATCTCATTTAACATCTTTTGGGGATCACGTGAGAAGTGTCAATGCTCACTTTTCATCCCATCTCTGACTCTCCTTGGTCACAGAGAACACAAACTGAAGAAGAACAAACACAAATATGAGCCCAGTAAGGGTTGGGAAGCATCTTTGGATGACTCAGTTTTCCAAATCTTCTGTCCTTAGTAAAGGCTGTTCTTGCTTTTGTTCAAGACAAAAAAGACTCTGTCAAATATTTTCCACTAGCACTCAATATCACCAAACCTGGATGCCAATGGCCTTCATGCCTTGTAGGGTGCATTTTCATGACAGTTTTTAAATAAAGGGTTAACTTATTTGTTAGCTCATTTAAGAAGGTATTTTGTTCATAGCTTGACTCAATATTCATACAGACATAAGGAGATCACTCTCTCAGTATATGCTGCTGCTTACAGCAGACACTAGTGTTGGGTGGGAGGTCAGGCATGGTCTCACAAAGTCTACTATTCATCTGCTGCCCACATGGCAATCTTGCAGTTGAATACGGTCTTTGGAGTTTAAAAAGAAATTTCCTTGTTCCTGCTCACTGGCCTCTGAGGTATCAACAGTTTGAATCTGTTTATGAATGTCCAAACTAAAGGTGTGACATGCTTTGTCTGCAAAGTGGTAAGAAGTTGGCATCCTGCCTAACTTTCTCTCTGTTCCTAGCTTTTATGTGGTAAAGAGATTTATGGATTTTTCATTAATGGATTGTTTGGTTTTGGTTTGGGAGTTTGTTTTGTTTGTTTGTTTTTTAACTATTTAGGTTGTGCTTTTAGCTGAAGTGTGACACTTTTTATTGGAGGGTGTACAGGAATAAATGGGATGGCTTTGGTTTGCCCCATTCTGGTAGCTTTCCACTGTAGTCACCCTGGAGCACAAGTGCTGTGGTACTTAGCCACCCACTGTCCTGTATCCTCTTGGGATGTAAAATTCAAAAGATATTTCAAGTTCTGCGGGTGTTTGTGCCACACCATCAACTGGTTGCAGAATCGTGATGAGAAGTGTGGCATGAAGGGAGAGTCACAGTCTTCTGGGTCTGAGCCTGAAATATGGGAAAAAGAGGAAATGAGGAGGAGAATGGGCACAACTAGAGACGTGCCCCTCTGTTTAATAGGGGTTTTAACAACTACCTTGGGAACCACCTGTGATTTTAACAGCCAGTTCCACTCAGCTGTACTGAACTCCTTCCAGAAAGCTTTGGCAAACACCCTTACAGAGACATTTGTAAGATAAATAGGCAGTAGAGATTTTTCTTTTTTTTTTCTAATCTCACAATTTAGAAGTTGGCTTATGCCCTAAAAGTTGGCAGATTTGTACGCCCTGCAACCTGATCTGTTTATTGTAATAATTATATTTCATTTTTAACTCCTGCTGTTGTGATTCTTGTCAGCCACAAAGCTCTCTGGTCTCTTCTGAAAATGGTGTTTGGATCTTCCTCTCTTAGAGTATTCAGTTGGAGGATAGGAAATCCTGTTCCTCTAGGGATCATGTTCATGTGAAAGTTTTTAAAAATAATGTTTATTTCACACTTCAGTTTGTGTTTGGCCTTGCTCACATCTTCTCTCATCTCCTTTCTACATGCTTCAGTAATTTTATTTTCATAACATACTTGGAAATAAAGGCTGTAAAAGGTTTGAACTAATGATCTGCCTATTCAGGTGGTCTGAAAATTTGGTCTGTAATATAGTGTTAGTCTGGATCATACAGTACCCTCTAGGGGTCCTGTTGTCCAATCCTACTGTTGCTCCTGTAAAGACTTACTGAAAGGTCCTTTACTGTTGGGAAAAGACTCCTTTGAAGTGGATTCTTTAAATACAACTTATATTTTTTAAGTATAACTCCGTATTTGTAGAATATAATATTCTATTAAATTCTGTGTTCAAATACCTGTAAAAGTTAATCTTGCCTTCAATTATAAAATGCATTTCTAGCTGGTAACAAGTATCAGAGAAGTGAGCTAGCTAGAAATATCAGGGACACACCTTTTGTTGGATGTCATCAGAGATTCTGGAGTTTTCCCCGTACAGTGTGCATGTACTCACTGCTGGTCTGAACAAGACATGAGCAGCATAGAT
The DNA here is from genome assembly GCA_013399915.1 of Illadopsis cleaveri. Taxonomy (NCBI): domain Eukaryota; kingdom Metazoa; phylum Chordata; class Aves; order Passeriformes; family Timaliidae; genus Illadopsis; species Illadopsis cleaveri. The sequence continues at coordinate 190,815 of VXBB01012985.1, forward strand.
TGAAAGTCTTCTCTCCATGATATGAAGAGAAGGGCACAAGGTCCTTGCAAAGCCATTCTTACCTCACTCCTGATCTGGGTAATGAGTAATGGAATGTAGCAAGGCTGGGTGGTATACATGGAGATCTTGGCTTTAGCCCAGTGAGGTAGCCCTCATTCAGTACATCTGATACCACAGCAGGTTTGTCTCTTAGAAGAGGGAACCAGCCAGCCATGGCAAGAGAACGCATGTGTACTCTGAAGGTGATTTTCTGCAGCCCCTGTAGTGTGGAGCATGTTATTGTGGGTTGCTCTTTCATCCGCAGCACTAATCAGGTCAGCTCTGTGCAATCCCCCAAAGATGCTGTGACTCATGTGTTTGTGTTCTCCCTGTAGCTCACTTTTAAGTTGGCTTGAAGTCTAATTCTCGGAGTTTTCAGTCTCTTTGGACACATTAAAACCTGGCTGGGATTAGCATGCCGCACAAGTGTGACTTCTGTCTACGAGAACTTTCATACTGACTGCTTGAATGGAAGATCCTTGAGCTCTTACTATCTACCTTCCAGTAGTCCCTTTTTCTTGTTCCTTCGAGGCTTGTAATTCTGTGAGGCTGGTAATGCATACACTGAAAACTACCAAGAGACTTCTTGTGAGTCTCATTAAGACAAGACTTAAAACTTCTTTGAGATTAGTTGAAAGTCTGATGAACACACCTCCCTGAAAATACCAGCAGGAATTTTTATAAATATTTCTGCATTCATGCTTAGGCACCTGAGCTGTCATTTGGCATTTTTCTTGGCTTAAAATTGATGAAAAGTAATTTTACATACAGTGAAAAATAAGTGTATGGAAACAGAGAGAGACTCAGAATACAAGGAATGCTCTTCTGTGTGTGAACTTTGTTGGGTTTTGGAGGGAAAAGCTGCTACCTGTTCCTTCAAGGAGTCACAGCTATTTAATGCAAAAATTCAAAATGAGTCATGTATCATCTGTACTTCCCTCACAGGCAAAAGGCCTATGGGGAAGAAAACCTACATCTAGTATTGTTGGTGCTTCTGTAACACATTGTCTCTTCAGAATCTTAGTACAAACAATTCATTGAAGTGATTGCTTTGCCCAAGATCACTTGAACCTTTGTTTTCGGTTCTAGAGCTGATGTTATTGAATTGAACTGCCAAACACTCAGACTCAAAGCACCCCATGAAAGTTACATCCAGTGAACCACCAACCTGTTGGATGATGATGTGGATAGCGTAAGATTTATGGAAATTATAGAACCTTTGGTTATTGTATAAGATTATTCCAGCAAATAAGAAGAGGTAAAAAGATGACAGAATGCAAAATAATTTTCTATTTGCTCTCTGGGATGATACTAATAAGCCTCTTTTATTTTCAGGAGGCCAATTTTGTTAGAAATTATATTCAAAGGCACAGCTGGCAGCAGCTGTCTGTAGTATGAAGCACCTATTTTAGCACTTCTAATTCTCTGATGTCTTAGGTTAAAAACATTGCACATCCAACGTGGTTTCTTTTGCATGCAGGCTATAAGGAGTAGTTAGCATCTCAAGGGAATGGTTGTCAATTATGTTATGTTATTGTACGTCCTCTCTGCCAGACATTATCGTACTAGATGTGCCCTCAATAAGAGCAAACACATAATCTTGAAGTGTTAAAAAAGCACTTGTAAGTAAAGAGCAAAAAATGCTAGGCTGAGAAAAAGGAGGAGTTGTGAGAGCAAGCAAGCAGTAGAGGTGGCAGGCAGAGATCTTGGTGCAGTAGCTGTCAAACCGTTACCGCTCTGCTCGCGGTGCCCTGATAATGATCTCACAGCAGTTGTATCGGCCCCTTCCACAGAGACATGCTGTGTTTGATCAAAAACTTATGTCAGAGTGCTGCAGTTTTCTCCAGGAGTTTTAAATGTGAATGTTTGTGCCCTAACAACACAGGCTGTGCTTGAAGATCCTTGGTCTGTCTAAGCCAGTGGCAAACTCATTGGGACAGAGGGAATGATAGTGGCTTGTTCACGCATTGACAAGGAAAAGGAGGGAGGACTCCGCAGTGCTGGCCTTTGTGGTCGGGGACTGATGTGCTTATTACTGACTCTTTTACCAGCCTTGCCAGCATTCTAGGCTGGGCTCTGCTTCTTCCTGGGGTCAGGAGGAGGCACGCTCTGATCTTGAAGAAAAACTCAGGAAATGGTTTAGCAAAGCCAAAGAGGCCTCAATGAATTTTTATGTTAGAGAAGACTCTGAAATCAATACTCTGGCCCAAATGAATGGAGCTATTCATTTTGGTGGGGTGTGGGTGGGAAAAGACTAGGATGTAAAAGACTGCCAGATTTTGTAAAAGGCCCTGCACTATTCCTGCAGTGTGTATCTAAGAGCCCTAGCCAGCCTCTTCCCTGGCAGGAAGGTACTATTGAGCAGGCATTTTCTGAATCATGGCTGCTCTCCCATCTCACCTCTAATTGTTATGATTCCTGCTTTCTTTTATAATCTCATCTGATGCTGCCTTTGCCTTCTTGGCTGACATCCTACTTGACCTCCTAGCTTTCTTCACAGTTTCCCTCACCTGCCTTGACTTACAAGTCCAGAGCAACACTCTCACTCACTGAAAGAGCCTTGCTTCTGTTTTCCCAAAACACTGGTCCTCCTCTGATCGGTTTGAGCACCGCTTTCTCTCTCACCTCTCCACTTCTTTCAACAAAGCATATTTACCCTCTGCCCCTTGCCTCATCCTGCCCTCTTGAGACCTCCAATCCATTAATGTCTATCACTTTTTTGTCACTCTTGGCATCCTCTCCCTGCTCTCTGTTTTCTTAAGTGATCTCAGCTATTGCTTCTCTCCACTTCAGTCTTTCCTTGATCCTCAGCTCTTTCTGCAGTGCCTCATCAGAAAATCTGCCCCATGAACCCACTCAGCCCAGCTTCATGACAACAGCTATCACCACATTGTGCTTGTTGTCTTCCCTACTTGTTTTGCTTCTTCTTCCCTCTATGTCCCTGGCCATCACTTAAATTCAGAAAACACTTTCCTTAAACTGTCCTGTCTCTCCTTCAGATAATTTTCTGAAATCTCCTTATGGTTTGATACAAGAAACATTTGGAATAGCAAACGTTGTTTGATGCTGAAGACGTTGTTCTTCAAAACATCTTCATGTGTTTTGTTCTTCCATGTCCTTTGTTATCTGTCAACTATTTTGGTATGTTCCTTCATACTTCAGTAATATATTCTTGCTAGAAACACAAAGATGTAACAGTGCATGGATCCATCCAGACAAGAGAGCTGAACTCTTTTCTTGCTGTCTGAACAGCAGGAACATGCTATACTTTACTCTTTATAGGAAACAGTGTCTCCTCAGTTCGGTAATTTATCTGTCAGCTTGACCACATACAGCTGCTATTGGTGGGGTTTGCACACAGATTTTCCGCTAAATTTGCCCCAAATTGTAATTTCTGTAAATACCTTCTATGCTGTGCTAGTTTTGGCTGGGCTAGAGTTAACTTTCTTCACAGTGGGAAGATGGGGCTAAGTTTTGGGTTTGTGCTGAACACAGGGTTGATAATGTAGAGATGTTTTCATTACTGCTGAGCAGAGCTTATGCAGAGCCAAGATGTTTTTGTACTGCCATGTTTGTGAGGAAGTTGGGGGTGCATTGGAGGTTGGGAAGAGATGCACCCAGGACAGGTGACCCACACTGACCAAAAGGATATTCCAGACCATATGACATTATGCTCAGAATATAAAGTGGAGTGAAGAAGGAGGATGGAGTGACATTTGGAGCGATGCCATTTGTCTTCATAAGTTATGTGTGATGGGGCCCTGCAGTCCTGGGGATAGCTGAACCCCTGCCTGCCCATGGGAAACAGTGAAATAATTCCTTATTTTGCCTTGCTTGTGTGCACTGCTTTTGCTTTCCTGATTGAAATATCTTTATCCCAGCCCATGAGTTTTTGACCTTTTACCTTTTTGATTCTCTTCCCCATCCTGCTGGTGAAGGAGTAAATGAGTGGCTGTGTGGGGCTTGGCTGCTGGCTGGGGTTAAACCACAACATGTGCTTTATACTGTTTTGCTCAAAAATATGTTTAAAAGGCTCTTCATTGTATTTTCCACATTAGCAAGTGAATCAATACTGCCAGCAGCTGATTTCTGAAGAAGGAAGGCACAGTAGGAAGCACTGTCTCTCATGTCCCAAATTGGTGATTGTTTTAATATCCTTGAAACATTATCAAATTTGCTAACAGTGCTTAGCAGTGAGTCCAGGAAACACATACCATTTTCTCTGCTCGTAAGAGGTTTATTCAGAAGCTCAGCAGCAGTCTGGAAAGGGTTAATGGAGGCTTGTCTACCTCTGAGAGCTGTTGCTGCAGCCCAAGCAGGATGGGGAAACAGGTAGAAGGCAGGAGGGTGTTTCTGTCCAGTTCCTCTGAGATGTAACCCTGCAACAGGACAACCTGCTCAGGCAGGCACAGAGCTGCAGTGTGAGGGCCCACCTCTCATCCTCACTGTAGATGGCTCCAAACACTCTTGTCATTCATCCTTTGTGTTCAGCGTTGCTCGTAGGTTATTTTTATTCTAGTGTATTTGTCATGATACAAGTTCTCTGACTCTTTATTGTAGAAACTCTTCCTATTTATTGACTTAGGATGAGTCTCAAATACTTCCACCAGGCACTTAAAGTATCTATTTCTTTCTTCTTTTTATGGGATTTGTATCAATTACATTTTATGAATTCTTAAACAAATATGTGTAGAATTCATATGTGTTGTTAGATGTATTCAGAACCCTGAGGTTTTTGGCTGCTATTTTCTAGAGAGCCTTCTTTAAGTTTAAACCTGGAACTTGTTCAGGAACTAATTTTTTTTTCCTTCTAGAAAAAATACTGTCCAGAATTCTCTACAGCAAAAGAAGAGTAATCCTTCTAGAAAGAGTCTTAATAGCTGAACTTTGGTTGCAGTATTTGCTAGGAAAATTTTGCTGAGTTAGCATAAAAAAAAATAATTTTTTTTTTTTTGATTCAATCATAAATTTGAAAATTATTCTTTCTTTCTACTACTGAAGCTGGAAAAGCGAATAGCTAGAAATAATGCTGATTACAGGGACTGTAGAATAGGCTGGAGAGCTCCACAAGGAAGCCTTGATTAAAGACAGCATTAAGTTCCAAGGAAAATGGAGACTTGGAAAAATCTTTCAAAACTTGTAACTTGAGAATATTTGCCTTTATGGAAGGGAAGGAAGATGGATGATGCTTGAACTATGCCTGAAATAAAAGTGCCTTTACCCTTTCCTCATGATTAAAGCTTTTAAAATTTTCCTGGAATACTGTGATTGTGCTTAAATATATATTTGCTTTTGAAACCTGAGGTTCCCTGTCTTAATTATAGATGATTTGTGCTCAGTTTCTCATGTCACACTCCTGTATTATAAAAAAAAGAAAGCTGTAGTGAATCTTGTTAACCTCTTAATCCAGGAATTGAAGAAATCCCTCAATCTAGTAAAATGGCTAAAAAATCTAAGATAAACTAGTTTTAAAATGACTAGATTAAATGTTTTCACTTTCAAGGGCACTCCTTATGAAGATGCTGGTCCATCTCTTCCCTCTTTGGGGCTTAATTCTAGTTGTGGCCCTGACTGTCCAATTGTTGCACCTGCTTTTCTTTCTGATGTACAATAATTGGAGCACTGGAAATAACTGTGAGAGTACAGAGGATAGTAGAAAGCTCAAGCCTTCATACTCAAATTTCAGCTCTATCTGCTTCTCAATTTTATGTCTGGCATAAAGAAATCTTCTAGAACACCCTGTCCTTCCTTTGGCCTGGATTTGTTTTCCTGTGGGAATCCTAACAGGGACTGCAGGCGTGGGCCTCCTGTCTCCTACAGGAATATGTACCTCAGACAGCATTTTGCTGTTCTGGTCTGTGCTCTATACTTCGTGATGTTTGTCATCCATATGTTCAAATCACTAATGAATAATAGCTACACTCAGCAAAGGTGTGATATGCCATTCCTGTAGCCCTTACTGCTGCTTGTTTGGATGGTTAAAGGGTTTCCTCTCCCATTCCACCCTCTAGATCTTCTCCCTGCCACTGCTGCCTCCAGCCAGGAGGGCAGTGATGGTCTGCAGATGGATGTGTCCCAGCCTAGACCATAGTGGTTTCTCTGTAAGCGAGCCAAGCCTCCTCACTGCCCTAAGAGGAGAGCACCTCCTGCTTCCTCCTACTTGCTAAGCAAGGGCATGGGCAAAAAAAAGTGCATTGGAGCAAAAACGGAAGTCCCCGTGCATTGACTGTAAGAAACACAGACTGTAAGTCTCCACTCTCTCAATTACTATTCTTAAAAAAAAAATTGAAACACAACATACACAAAAAAACCCCCAAAACCCTGTAGCCTAGTAAAAGTTCTGATTATTTGTGTTTCATTTTTAGGGAGAATCAAAAAAAGAAGTTATATTGAGGTGCCAGTGAGTGGCAGCTTTACTGAAATAATCATAGTAGTCCAGACAAAGACAGTAGTGCTTAGACTTTGATCAGCACCTTTTAATCTCTCCTATGATAAATTAAAAAGATTTGTCTGCATCTCCAGCTACTGGAGTTGGATCCAGTCTGGTGCCCAGATGACTCAAGTCTGGTGTCCTGTCAACTTTAAGGAAGTTTGGCTCCAGGACTACTTTGCTGTTACAGTCTAGGGCGTAGAAAAACAATGCAGACTTTGGATACATTTCATTTTGATCTCTGGAGATCCAACAGACTAGTCATGACTGTGAATGTGGCAAGTTTGTAGGAAAATTGTCCCACATGCTGATTGTATATCTGATGTCCAAATCTACTCTGTGGATCAAAGGGATATCTGCAAGGAAACGAGAAAGGAAGTAAATCTGAAAACAGCCCTGAAACTTGTACACAACATCTGAAAGGATTTTCCCCCCTTATGAACTGCTGACAATTTTGCCACTGCAATCTGTGTGAGAGCCATCAGAAACAGTGGAGGGAAGCAAAAGTCTAAGACTAAAGCGGAAAAGACTTTGCCTTAATCTAATGAACTGAAAAGGGAAAGATTTCATTTCCAAAAGCACATCTGCACAATGTGAATTGAGCATGCCAAAGACTGAGCGCAATGGCACATACTGAAGGAAGACAGATTAACTAATTGGCATATTACCAATTTCTCTTAAGAGTAATTTTAGTGACACTGGTACACCTATGCTTGAGTGACTTTGCTCCCAAATAACAATTTAATTTGGTAACCATTATTGAAATAAAAGTAGTTTCACAGGACCTCTTTTATGAAATTATTGTAAACAGTGAATGGAGATTATCAAAGCCTCACTTAGCAGTTCCTAAAGGTATTAGTTGACTTGAGAAAAATAAATCATTTATGTGTGGCCAAATTACAAGAGAAATCATGTATATTTGAACATTTCTCAACCAATTATGGCAGAAAGCAGTAACACGAATATTCTTAAGAAACTTATTTTTTAATATTTCTAGGAGGAGATAAAAAACATTTAGGTTCAGCAGGCCTTGACTCCCATTCTTTTTACTGTAGACTTCCTAAATTATTTTCTTCTGGTCTGTAAGTGGCTGTATGGCATAGGTTTACTCACATTCTCTCTCAAAGTCATGTCAAATTGATCTGATTTCCTCTAAGGTACGGAAAATACACCTCATAAGAGGAACAACAATTTAACCTTACTTTGCCTTTACTAAGGCATTTGACATTCTCAAGGGCATAAATGTCATTGCCTTAAGATGATGTTATGAGCAAATGGGGGCAAAACTCAGTGCTCAGTGAATGACGATCAATTGTCAGATTGGAGGAATAAGTAAAGCACAGCTGAGATTTGAGATGAGTCTTGTTCTGCTTGATGGCTTTCATTGCTAATGGTAGGCAGTTACATGACGGAGTACAGAGAGTCCTTACTGCAGTGACAGCAAGCCAGAAAGGAAGAGTGAACACTTCAGAGATGAGCTTTGGAGTCTAAATGATCCTGATGAATTGACAGCATGGTCTGGAGGAAGCAGGATGTTTTTCAACAGAGGCAAGGGAGAAGACAAATTCAGCACCAGGAACTACAGCTGCTGGAATAGAGAGAGCAGAACTGGGTAGGTAACAGCACACTGAGGGACTTGTACTCCATGGTTTGTGTGGCCTCTGGGCAGCTGAGCCCAGAAAGTGTCAGGTCCCATGGTTACTTGTGCACATTGTACCTGCTTTCAGACTGAGTTCTCGGAAGGACTTAGGGACCCAGCTTCAGTTGAAATCAGTGAGAGTTTTACTGATAAATACTCTTTAAGGATCTGAATCTCTGTTCCTCATCTGTAAAATGCAGGAGATAATATTCCCCTCCCTCACAAGTGTGCTTTTACCATAAATACATTAGAGATTGTAAAGAATTAAGATGCTCTGGTAATGGGGATCATATAAGTACGTCAGATAAAGCTGTTTCTCTTTCCTCTTTGCACCTCTCTACATGGCAAATTAGACTAAAATTAATCCAATATAGCTTTCTCATCCTTATAGTATTTTTATTCAGGCATTTCCATGCTTTATGTTGCTGAGGTTTGGCACGTCTCTCCTTCAGGGCATGGCATGGAGAAGCACTGTCTGACAATTGTGGATAAGATGGGACAGAAAATCTGAGCATGTGGATACCAAAAAGGCTGCTTGGCAACAAAAATAATTGGAGAACTCCCAGAACTTTCTCTTCTTCCATTTGACAGTTGGTTTTTTTTTTTTTTCTTATAACTTCATAACAGAGTATCTCAAGCTGGAAGGGTCCCATAAGAATCATTGAGTACAGCTCCCAGCTTGTGATAAATAATCCAAAAGTGGGATTCCCCTTACCAAATTGGTTCAAATTAAGTCTCTAATAGCCACCATTTGGAAGTACACACTTTTAAGCATTTTTGGTTAAAGCCTTGCTACTTGCAAGCCTTACCTTAGGCTGCAAGAGCTACAAGAATATACAGCTGTGTTGTGTCTCCTTGGATTATACAGTGAAATGAAGCAGCCCCATGTATGGTTCTTCAGGAGGATTTGAATCAGCAGAGGACACTCAGTTTTTAAGTGAGGGAGCAAAAACTGGATGGAGGGAAAATCTTCACTAAGTATGTCCAGAATGATCTCAGATAAATATTCAAGAAATGAAAGAATCCATGTAAAACCAGGAGAAAGGGCTATTAGAAGAGAAGCCCAAGCCCATCTCCCTTTCTTTTGATAGCAGAAGAGTAAGAAGCTGTACTTGAACATTTTGAAGTACATTTTGAATTACAGGGCAGTTCAAATTTTGATCCAAGTATCAGTTCCCCAGCTGCTGAGGAAAGATGTAGGATAAAGGCAATTAGTATAAAATAGCACTGTCAATTTTTGGTAGGGGACTTGCAGAGCAGCAAACCAAAATGCTTTTACTACTTACATATCTTCTGTTCAAGACAGTTAACATCAGAAGCAATGTGACCAGTGGTGACTAACACTACTGCTGCTAATGTCCTGATCTGTTGGCTCTTCCTATTACACTCAGGAGAAACAGGTTGGACTGAACAAAAGAGAAATTTTATGTGCAGTCTGTCTTCAGCAAGTGCAATGGCTGGCTGTGCTTGAATCTGGAGCCAGAGGAACCAAAGGGAGAGCATGGGGAGGAAGCAGAAAGGAAGTGGTGTCTGTCTGTTGCACAACTGAAGTGGTGTTGCCTGTAGCACTCAAGCAGGAACCAAGGTGTGTGTTGGACAGAGAAGTAAATATTTGAGGCACTTTGGTTTTCAGTATGGTGAAGTCTTGAGACTTTAAAAATCTGGTGGAAGAATCAGGTTGCTTTGATGCGGAAGTAGTTCTGTAGTAGGTCTGTAATGGGACTTGTGTTTTGTAGTTTCCGAAAGCAGCTTTAATAAATATGTTTTAGCGTGGCCTATGGAGAAAATTATGCTTAAGATTTTAATATTCAAGGACAGTCATGCCTGTGAGGTCCCTTCAAATGCACTTGGTCTTCTAGGGCAGTTTCTGCACCTGTGACTGGGCTCACTGTTAGTCCAGCAGCAGGCAGAAATTCAGGCAGAGTGTTCCAGGGCTTTGTCTTGTTACTCTACCACACTGTGATCCTGTGCCTATGAAGTCTCTTTGAGTTCAGTGACAGCACATCCAGCAGCCACAAGTGAACAAGCATCAGACCACCAGACAGAAGCAACTACCCAAAGGTTTTAGGGTTTGCCCATGCTGGCAGGATATATGAATAGCAAAGCACTGCTCATGTGCAATTTTAAGTTTGTGACCAGATGTGCTTCTAGCAAAGCATAGTGCAACTGAGGCTGCAGCCTTCTGGGAAGGCACTCAAATTTGTTGTTATTATGAATCCAAGCCCAGTTAGTATGACCTGAGGCCGTATCATGTTCACTGCATAGAGAATTCAAGCAGGGCTTTGCGAGAAACACCTGCATGGCTTTTCCAAGTGGTTGCCAGAGTATACAGTGGTTGTCAGCAATTAAAAGATCAGGGAGATAAGGGGCAGGAGGGAGTGCAAATTATTCATAACTTTAAATGTGTTTTAGAGGCAAAAATGTAGTTTTTCAACATGTAACACCATTGATCATGACTGTCAGGAGTATTACAAACCTCAGAGTTCACAAACCAATGTACTAGGTTGAGTTTTCTTTAATACAAGGAATGGGAAGATAAGACGGTTAATAAAAAAATTTGGAAACATCTTTGGTGTTTACATATATTTTCTGAAGGAAGCTTAGGGAATTTCCCTCACAGAATTTAGCTTAATGTTTCTTCCTTAAGTGTAATTTTTGTGTCATCCTTGATTTTGAGGCTGGAACATGTCTGTGACTGCTGGTTTGTGAAGGCTCTTTATGCTTTCTCATTATACAATTGTGAAATGTCTGAATGTGCTTTGATTTGCATTATTTCTTTTCTGTCTTTCTTCTCATCCCAATTTTCAGCTCGCTTTTGTCCTGAGAAATTAAACGATTTTCTTCTTTTTGGCAGCAAAGTGACTGCCTTGTTGGAGTAAAGATTTTTTTTCAGCTGTGTCCTCTTGCTGCAAGCCCCAGGCCAGGCTCCCTGACAGGTCACCCTGTGATGGCACCAGAGTCCCCTTGGGAGCAGTGGGAGCGCTGTTACTCACGGCAGTGGCGGGGGGGGGGTGCCAGGGCCGGCTGGGCCCCTCGGTGCCCCCGGGGTAGTCTGGGCTGTGCCACACGCAGAGTGCCTACGTCGGGAGGCACAAGGCAGCCAGAAAAGAGCCCACAAAGCAGAAAGGCAGGCTCCTGCTGCCAAATATCAGCTCCTTATGCTCTGTGTGCCTCATCAGACACTCTGCAGCAAGGGTTCGTTATTCCCTCTTCCTTGCCCTGCCGCATCAGCGGGAGGTATGCTGCCAGGGCTGGTGGGCCCTACACCACACCAGGACCCAGAGACCAGTTCTGGGTGAGGTGAGGGCTTGCTCTCCCACTGTGTCGTGGGCAGGGAGGTACCTGGATGTACAGGCAGGCTCTGTCACCCTCCATGTTTTGCAGGAGCATCTGGAAGGGGGACAGTAGAAGACCAGCAAAACAGACATATCCTGTGGCTCCTGCAATGCCACATTGCCACACATGAGCTGTCTCCCCACCCTCACCCACATATGGCCATGCTGGGCAAGCCATAGCCCCTTCTGGGTTCCATGAGTCACTCCCTGCCTGCAGACTTGCAGTCACATTACATGTTTGGTTGTAGCCCCTGTGAGTTATGGGTGAGTCAGGGCTAGCTGTTCTTGTTTTCTCTTGCCCTGAAACACAAGACCTGGTGAGCAGCAAAGTGCCTGGAGCTAGCTGAAATCTCAATGACACAAAACTGTGTGGGAGTGTTGATCTGCTGGGGGTAGGAAGGCTCTGCAGAGGGATCTGGACAGGTTGGATTGGTGGGCCAAGGCCAATGGTATGAAGTTCAACACGGAAGAGTTGGGTCCTGCTCTTTGGTCACAACAACCCCAGGCAGTGCTACAGGCTGGGGAAGAGTGTCTGGAAAGCTGCCTGGTGCAAAATTACTTAGGAGTGCTGGTTGACAGCAGCTGAACATGAGCCAACTGTGCCCAGGTGGCCAAGAAGGCCAAAAGCATCCTGGCTTGTGTCAGGAATAGTGTGTCCAGCAGAACCAGGGCAGTGATTGTCTCTCTGTACTCAGCACAGGTGAGGCCCCACCTTGAATGCTGTGTTCAGTTCTGGGCCCCTCATAACAAGAAGGACACTGAGGTACTGAAATATGGCCAGAGAAGGTCAGTGGAGCTGCTGAAGGGTCTTTAGAGTAACTTACATGAGCTGAGAAGCTGAGGGAGCTGGGAGTGTTCAGCCTGGAAAAAAGGAGGCTCAGGGTAGACCTTATTGCTCTCTACAACTACCTGAGAAGAGACTGGGGCCAGGTGGGGGTTGGCCTCTTCTCCCAGGTAACCAGTGGCAGGATGAGAGCAAATGGAATCAAGCTGCACCAGAGGAGGTTCAAGTTTGGTAGCAGGAGAAATTTCTTCATGGGAAGGGTTGTTGAACTTTGGAATGCATTGTTCAGAGGGATGATGGAATCATCCTTGGATGTGTTCAAAGAAACAACTGCATGTGGCATGTAGTGCTCAGGTCTAGTTGACACGAGGATGATCAGGCAAAGGTTGGAGTCAGCGATTTTGGAGGTTTTTCCAACCTGAATGGTTCTGTGAAAGTGCCCTGCAAGTTTAAGGCAGGGTTGCAGATGAAGGGGCTTCATCTGAAGTGCTGCACACTTCAGCACAAAGCTAGATTGTTGGGATTATGCTTGGAGAGAATTTAATGGGCAGTGACAGAAGGTAGATGGCTCCTGTTTTTCATTCAGAGTGGGAACTGTGCTAGAAACAAGGTGAATGGAAGGCAGAGGACAAGCAGTGTTCATCCTTAAATGCTGCCAGGCTTCTCAAACCTACTGTGTGTGGTCTGTTTGTGGCTCTTTTGGCCAATCCTCTTCAGATGAGCATAAGCCCTGTTCTCTGAAAAGATGTGTCAGGCTTCCCCAGCCCTTGCCTTCCTACAGTCCCTTGCTTTGAAACCTGACCCTTGTGCAGTTTTCAGTAAGGACCATTGAACTAGGGAGGCGGTTGCCTGGTGTAAGGGTAATGCCTTGAGACTCTGGCGAATGTCTTATTCCAGAGCACCTGGATTGCTTTGCTAGCAGCACATCTCCGTGCACAACTCAGGGAATGTGCTTACTGCTGCATCAAGAAAAGCCCACCGCACAACAGTTGCCTGATCCTTTTCTTTTTCTCCCAGTGCAGTGGTGTCCACGTGCACCCTGTGCGTTTTGTGCTGCACCAGTGGCGATGTCTCCACTGATGGGCACGACCTGTGGGACAATGCAATTCTGTGGCAAATGGCTGGGACAGTAGGTCACCAAAAACGTTGCTTTTAATATGTAATGCACAGAAAGCAGAAGAACATGTCATATGCAGTATGGTTTCCCTCTCTGTGAGTTATTTCAGGAGAAGATTAGCGCCTCTTGCTTCTTCCAGTCCTTTGCCAGTCTTCCAGTCCTTCCACAAGAAGAAGAAACATAGTATGGTGATGGGATGCCACTGCTATGAGTGGATTGTTGTTGCTGCACAGTCAGGCTGCATCTGGGGAAAGGGAGCACTGCCTGCTCATTGTGCTCGAAGACTGGAGAGTATGTGTAACCCCTTCATGCAAACCCTGACAAGCTGGGTGGTCTCAGTGGAGACTTTTAACCTCTCTGTACTTCTGCTTCCCCAATGTATAAAATAGGGATAGTAATAATTAACTCTTTCACAGAGGTATCGTGTTTTCATGTCCATAGAGTGCTTTGAAGGGGTAAAATACTTAGCACTATTGTACCTTTTAAATTTCAGCTGTATTTCATTGCAAGTATAACAGAGAGTGATATATTGGTTTAAAAACATATTTGAAACTCTTGGTAATTAGGAAGTCGGGCAATGGCAATTAATGCTCTCATACATAGTGTTACTGCTCTTCTCCAAACTATAGCTCATTTAAAATGCTAGCCCTATAATTTATTAGCAATATTTAATACCTCAGTGACCATAAAACTCAGTGTTTTATTACCACTGATTAACATATGTTTGATGTTCTGCCCAGTGTTACACAATCCAAAACAAATTACTCTCAGGAAGCTGGATATTATATAAATACAGAAAAGCAATAAATAATGCATTGAAGAAACACTTTTCTGTGGGTTCTAACATGCCACAATCTCTTTAAATGACTTAGAATTCTTAGGCAGTTTCTCAGTCCTCCAGGACTATTTGCACCAAAGAACCCTCTTCACACCATACTGGCTGCTACCTCTGCTGCAAGTTTGCTGGTGATCCTTGGCATCCTGTCAGCCTCTGACACTTCAGTCTGATCTTGCCCTACCAGACGAAACCTGGAGTTGCTTGGTCAGGGTGTCTTCAGTTATAATAGTCTCCTTAATAAGCTACAGATGTGTGAGAAACAGAAAGACTCTTTCATATTTTAGGATGCTTTTTTTCCCTTCTCTCAATCTGGTGTGAAGAAAAAGAAGAACAACTTTACAAACACATGGATTTTTTTTTTTTTGTTTTCTTGAGCCCTTTTAAGGCAGAGCTTGGATAAGAATAAGGGGTGAGGAGAGGGAAAGCTGATGGACTTAGGGAACACGAACTGCCCAGAATAAGATTATTCTCAGCTATGTTTGATGGTGCAACTGTGATATGTACCTGTTGAAAATCACATCTGGTTAGATTTTCATTGACCATGCCCAAAACTCTGCAAATATCCATAGTTTCAGAGGTTCTAGTTAGAACTAAGAAATCCAAATGAGAAAGGTCCAATTATGTAGCTGATTTATACCTGTACAACCCCACAGCTTATTTTTCTGAGGACCTGGAGTTCTACCTCTCCTAAGACCAGAGTTCATATGAAGCACTAGTAGATGTGTGCAGCAAAAGCCCAGAGTCAGGTCAATTGTGCTACTTTATTCAGTAGTGCAGGCCTGGGCTTTCCCTTCCACTTTTAAAGAGCTAGATGCTGTAAAATCTTGTAGAAAATGAAGACTTTACTTTTGTTTAAAGTCTTATTTTCACTGGGAGAAGGGGGATAAAATTGTTTCAACCAACTAGTCATATTTATTTTATGGGAACAAGAAAAAAAACCAAATATTGCATTTGAGAAAAACTGTTCTTCCTGTGGCAGTACAGATTTGTGCTGAAGAGCCTTTGCAATGGACCAGGCAGATACTGCCCAGGCACAAAATAAAATATTGCCTGCTATCCTGAGGAACTTGCTGTTTGAGTCTGTGATGCAGAAGTGGGAAGCAGGGAAGAAGAAACAGTAAGATAATGACTGAGTGTCTGGCTGCTGTAATCCAGCCCTGGCTCCAGCACGGTGAACAGCTTAATGGCTCCTTTCACACTTCTGCTCAGCCATACAGCACTCAGAACCTCAAAAAATGTACTCAAAACCTCAACCTCAAAAACGTACTGACTGCATACCCTCCCTTTTCCTTAAAACTTTCTCTTGCCTCCAACATGTTCCAGCAACAGGAGGGTTTAGTCCTTTACCCAGGTTGGGTCAATAATAGATATTTTGTTTCAGTGGCTGCCTTAAAATTGGGTTGGGCCAAAAAAAAAAAGGTTTATTTTCTTTCTATTGGTGTAAGACCAGTATGAGAAAATTCATGATGGAGTCAATGTTGACAATTTCATTCATCTTCAAACAAAAAGATTTGCTTCAGTTTTTGACTATTTAGCTTTCTTTCTTACTCTTACATAGGGCAACCTTTAAATGAAAATTTAAATGAAAATGAAGGGACCTAATCACAATTGGAAAATCTGTTTTTAAAATTTCGAAAAAAAAACATTTTCAGCATCTTTGAAGTGTGAAACTTGTCAAGTTTTGTTCTCTGGCTTTTGAACAAAACACAATTTTTGAAGAACTTACCAAGAGATGTGTTTGTTGTCTATCTATTCATAAGCCATCTAATAAACCATTTCCAGGACCAGACCTAACGTTCTGCTCTTCAAGGAGCTTTCTGTCAAGTCAGTTGATCAGATCAGAAAATGAAGTTTTTGGAACAATGTTGCAGGCTATTTACTATACATCCTAAAGTTTTCACTTCTTACTTCATCCTCTAGTAATACCAAACAGTTTTGTGTTGGCACCAGGGAGAAGGGTCAAACTTCTGTCTTGCTGTGACCTTGCCATGTACAAAGTAGGGACCGCCTGCTACAGATTCTGTATATAAAACCAAACACTCCCAAAAATGCAGGCAAATTCAGCCCACCTTTTTATACTCCTGGAGAGTATATTCAGAAGCTGAGAAAAGCTAGGAGGTTTCATTGGAGCCAGTGCTAAAGTAGAGGACATCCAACTCTGTCTCAGGCTCATCCCTACATTATCTGAGAGATTTCTCTCTCTAAAACTCCTCTCATGAACATCTGCTAATTTCTGTTAGAAATATCAAGAATAAGGTTGTGAAAACACCAATTAAAAATTCACAAAGAATTGCTAGTGACTTGTTTAGCATTTTCTGAGGCAGATGAGAGATTTGGGCGCCAAAAGATAAAAGGATTTTGACACTGTGATTTATATGTTAAGAAGCCTCCCCCCTCCCCCATTCTCTTTTTATTTTTTTTAACTCCCCTTAGTCCTACTGCCCTGCAGCATTTATTTTGAGAGAGGCTAAAGCAACTTTTTATTTTCTTGTGACTGCATGTCAGTGCCTGTTCCTTAATTCTACATCTGGCTTAAGTGCATTCAGGTGAGTCATAACTTTGGGCTTAGATTTCTTTTATCTTTCTTCATTTATCAACAAGAACAATAATATTATGTGGGAAGGGTTTTTTTTCTTCCTATTCTACTAACCTGGAAAGTCGTGTGAGTAGCCCTGATATGAGCAAATAATAAAATATTAGACAAGTTGGTGGGAGGAAATGAGATTGCTCTTTCATAATAGTTTGGTGATGAATTAAGCTCCTTTATGCTGTTATCTGGATTTATACTCATCCATGTACTCATCCATCCTAAATGTACTGTTAGGCTATACTGAAGTGACTTCTTTTTCTTCCATCCCTCTGCCATGGCGCAGAACTCTCTTCTTGTCAGCCTTGATGCCTGAGACCAGGGAATCCAAATTTTGTGCCATGACACATCATAGAATCATGGAGTGGATTGGGTTGGAAGGGACCTTAAGGATAATTTAGTTCCAACTCTGCTGCTGTGGATCTTTCACTAGACCAGGTCACTCAGGGCTTCATTGTTCATGGCCTTGAACATTCCCAAGGATGGGACATGCACAACTTCTCTGGGCAACCTGTTCCAGTGTCTCACAAGTTTCAGAGTGAAAAATTTTTACCTGCATAATCTAAACCTACCTTCTTTCAGTCTGAAGCCATTCCCCCTTGCCCTGATACTACATGCCACTAAAAAACCTTCCTCTTCATTTTTCTTACAGACCCCCTTCAGGAATGCTGCAATTAGGTCACCCCTAAACCTTCTCTTTTCCAGGATGAACAAACCTATGAATGGATCACAAAAATTCAGTCAGCCAGAAGTGTGCACTGGGGCTTTTGGGAAAGGGAGCAGTAGGGACAAACTGCAGAAGTTGTTCTTGTTCACACTGTTCTCTCCCACCTATAGGAAGAGTTGCTGCAACTTATCTGTAGAAACTGCACATACAACTTGTGAGAAGCAGGAGATCCTGTGATATCTTGCACACTTTCCTTATCTCAGGAGCAGGCATGGCTGGATCTCACTGAGATGTTTCTGGCAGACAGGAACTATCATTTGCTCTTTTTCTCTGTGGTATTAAGCTCAAAAGGTCCAGCTGAGGTCAGAATACACTGCTGTAGCATGAGTATATAATACAAAGCTGTCATCATCTTCTAAGACAGTAAGCAGAGCAGTTCCTGTTTTTGTGGGACTTGGAAAAATTCACTTTTACAAGGAAAAATATATGTCTCTGTTCACAAGAATATTGTTGCCACTATTGCAGGAAGCACCCATTATCACCAGCGTGTTCAAACAGCAAAACTCAACTGAGCTAACGTCAAAATTTGAATTGAATGTTTTCTTGATAATGTGGAAAACAACAGTTTGACTTTGTTTTTCTATATCTAGTATAGATATGTCTATGTCTATCTATACTCTTGTTTGCTTAGATAGATTCAGGTGTCCAGGGGATCAGCAACATTTATTAACTGACAGTACCTAAGCTACTGAATTGTTATTTAAAGTACAGGGAGAAGAATAGTTTTAAAAGATTAATGCTCATTTCACTAAGTTACACTTAATCTAGGATGTGTATGTGTTTGGAAGATAATGGAAAACAGTGAGCTTTGTGCCACATCTTTTCCCTTTCTTATCTCAAAGCCGTTTTGTACCCAATTACACCAACCACAAGGATGCCTTTTGCTCATGCTCTATATATTCCTTGCTGCAGCAACATTTTTGTCTTCTGCATCACGTCCTAGGCTGGAAGAGTGGCTGAGAAATGTGTCAAATGAAGTGTATGGTAGTCTCCTGAAGTCAGTGTTTAGCTAGTTGTGTTCCTAGACACCAGAGTTTAGGTACATATTCCTGAACAATGTAAGCTGCACCTGCTAGGTAGCTGTAGTATTTTTTAAGTATCTGAAGATGTTGGCTACTGTCAAAGTCAGGCCACTAGTCAGATGTATATGGCTGTTCTTATGTGTGTATATGTAGATGCATAAATAGCAGATGCATGTAGGGTAACTTGCTAAGGGGTTTTCTAAAACTCTATACAGAACAGGAATAATGCTTCTGATCTGGAGCTGCCTGTTCCAAGGCCCTCTGCCAGATATGGCTTTCACTCTGGGACCCAGTGTGTAAGTTTACCTTGGTACTCTACTCACCCATGATGCTACTTCTTCAAAGAAGTCTCAGGAGGGCCCCAGGTCTGGCCTGAGCTGGCAGCATACTTTCTTTGCCTGTGAAAGGCTAAACAAAGTCAAATGTCTTCCTGTTTCAGTTCTTCAAGGTAAAAGTTGTGGGTGGGTTGCCTTTCATGCACAACAGGAAAAAGGCTGCTGTTTGTTTTTGTGCCTGCTTACAAGGATCTCACTGGTGGTTTGCTTGCCATCCTCCACCCAGGTGAGTCATGTGGGAAGTCACTTGGGAAAGTCAGAAGCAAGCCAGGTGCATACACTATCTGTTTTTGGTATCTCGTACGTACAAATATAAACAGAAGGATGTTCTCCTTGAGTGCTGTGGAGAGCAAGCTGGCTTTGAACTGTCTGCCCTGTTCATTCCAAATATGTCTTGGCAGTATTGTTAAGGATGCATTTTGTGTGAACCTCATGCCATATTCTATACATAATACAGACATGGCTTTCTAGAAGTCTCTTCTTGCAGGCAATGGGCTGCAGGCTATGTCATCTCCCAGGTGCATTGCTTAATGTTAATCTTATGAAATGAAAAGTTCACACATGCTTGACACATCCCTATGTGCAAAAAAAATTCACACCCTGAATCCAAACAAATACCTGTAAATAGCAGCAAATATAAGTTAATTTGTCATCTGCAGCCCCAGTACAATTACAGTATACAATTCATACAGAATGAAAATAACACTGAAGTCCCAACCACCGGGGAATCCTGTGCTCAAGCCAAGTCTCCTTCCTGTGCCTGCCTTCTTTGTGTGTGTTCAAGTATAAGACTGATCATTGTGAAAATACCTTCTGAGAGACAAACATTAAGAGTCTTTTTTCAAAACCCAGCCACAGTCTGGCAAAATGTCATACTTCAGGGAGCTTCAGCCACTCTCTGGAACTGCCATCTTTCACAGGACTTTAAAAGGAAGACCTTTTGATCCCATTTTGAAGAGTAGATAAGCAACTATTCAGTCTCATCTGGCTTACAGTAGCAGACAGATCACTCATATCTGTCCTGTATTTTGCAGCCATTCTAGGCAGTGTATTTCAAACTAGATCGTACAATATGAAATTCAGGAAGACAGAGAACCATAATTCCATTTTTGCAGTAACTGCCAATATTTTTAACAAGGGACTTCCTCAAGAGACTTCCACACTTAGTCTGGGATAAAGCTTGTGGGTAGAAGGTCTGTCTTCCCAGGGAGAAGGAGGAGTTTGGGCAATGTGCTAATTTGTTTTTCCATTCAAAATAAATGCTGCTTCATAACCCAGTCAAGGAAAGAAACAGCACCACCCAGCAAATAAACTTTGCTGAAAATGTTCCCGCTCTGCTTTTGGAAGTTGGTTGAGTATGTTAGAGCCAGAGTGCTTGGTTTACCTAGGTCAATATGGCACCCAGAGAGATGTCAGGAAACAACAGTCAGCTTCTTGTCACTGAGTACAACCTGGTCTGTTGCAAAAGCATATTTCAATAGCCCTTTTGTGATTCCCTGGGATAAATATCTTCTGGCGTAGGTGACTAAGCAACTTCAGAAAGGAGGTGAGCACCACCAGTGTAAAGGAAGTTCCCTGTTGATTTTTTGGCAAATTGTGCCCATATAGTCAATTCATCATGTAGCCAAGATCATCTTCACAGCAGTATATTTTCAATGCAGAGAACCATTTTAAGCTTATTTTATCACTCTCATTTTTTCCCCCAAGCCCACATATCCGTAAGTGCCTACTTCACTTGTGAGGTTAAAAAATGAATGAGGGTGGATGTTGCCCACCAAGTCAAAGTGGTCATATTATCCCTACTCATTAGTGAGGTAAGCCATTGTTAATGCCTACAGAAGCTTTCCAAGTTCAATTAAGTTGTAGCACTGTAAAACAAATGTTTGCAATAGGGCAAACTTGTTCAGCTCACATCCGGCCAAAACCGACAGTGAGTAGTCGGCAGACTGCCCATATTTAATTACATTATCCTCTGCCTGCAGTGTACCACAGGCCTCTGGAGGAAATCCAGGGCCATATATATTTTGTTTATATTTGCTTGTAATTTTTAATGATTGATTGGAGTTTTGGAAAATCATTATGTTTTAAAAGCCACAGCTTTGGGAATACATGTGTTAAGACTCTGTGCCTTGGCTTTAAGGACTTGCTTTTTTTTTTACGATGGTAAAGCTGCCATGAAAGATGATGGGGAAGAGATTCTTGCCATTTACACCAACACAGCTGCAAATATATTTTGTTTTGTTTGTCATCAGGTCTTGTTTCTATGTGGCCTTAGTGGATGCTGTTCAAAGTTTAGCTGATGTGAGAACAGGATTACATTAGAAGTTTGTATGTTTGAGGGAAAGATGGATAGCTTGTGAATCCCAAGGGAGCGATAGGCTGATGGACACAATTCAGACCATGGAACAGGTGTTGCTACTGACCCCAGCTATCCGTCCTTCTCAATCTTGTTCTGCTCCTGAATCAGTGTTGAAATTGACAGCTCTGATGAGGAATTCCCAGTGACTGCCGTGTTCAGATCACAATTCTTCCCTTGTGATGAAAATGGTAGGATTTTGGAAACTGGTTCCTGAGCTACACATACCCTGAACAGAATGGGACCAGCAGCTGAGGGCTGCCCTGTTTGGGCACTGCAGGCTAATTTGTCAGTGAAACGTGTATGTAATAAAGGGGGAAAGAGAAGAAAGAACTATTGTTTTGGGTGTTAATTTAGTCATAGTGGTCTGGACTCTGATTTCTAATGAGCATATATTGCTCCCTCACAGCTGACTCGGCAGAGACTTGTACATATATTGAAGTCTGTTTTTGCTGAATATGAGACCTCCAAAGGCAAAGCTCTAAGTAGCCTCTGTCTAATCATATCATTGTAACTTCACAGAAGTTATGTGCAGTTAAGCATCATGGTTGCCTCTATGCTGGAGTTGCAGTATCATCCATCATTCTGAATATAAAGTTTTAAAAGCAAAATTTGGAAAAAAAAAAGTTGATTTTCATTTTCCTACCTAGCCATTTTGAGGTAAATTTGTTGGTATGGCCTTAGTGGACAAATTTATGAAAATGACTTCCATCTGCATATGTAAATCCAATAACAGAGTGCACGTACTTACATGCAGAGTCACCAAAACTACATGTGCTGGTGTGCTGTTCTGTGGTCACCACCAGCTGTCTGCAGGAAAGGCAAACTCATTGAAAGATGTGTCCTTCATGCACTACTCAAAATAGTCTTGTTCTATTTCCATCCTCTCACAGGTTAAATTGTCTAAAGAAGTGAATAAACCAGGTAAAGTCAATGCCTGGTGGATTGTCATGTATGGGATGGCTAAAACTGTGCTAGAAGGACAAGAGTTCCAGAAACAAATTTTGCATAAAAAGCTTCTAAGTCTTCAGCTGGAATTTGCTTCTGAACAGCTCCTAAAAATGAGGGTCTATAATGATTTTGAAATAAACTTTCCAAAGTTGTACATCATTTTGTTTATGAGTAGCCTGGGGGAGAGAAGTTCAAGAATCCCTTTCTGGGTTTCTCAGATTACCTGAATTTCATCATACGTAATAAGAAAATTATTTCATATTAAATATAAAAGGTGGTTTTCAACAGTTAGAACTTGCTATAATTTTATTGTGTGCATGTGAGTAAGATTTCTATTCTTGTTTTTTCTTATACAAAGGGATTTGATGTTGTTGCTAATATCACCATGTAATGCTTGCCAGGACTAGAGCATTGTATGTGGGTGCAAAAGAAACGTAGAAAAATCCATTCTCTGCCTGCCAGTTTGGTTTCATCTGTCTTTGTTACGGGTAGTGTGGGTCATGGCACTGTACCTGGTACAGGGCGTCAACTTTGGCTGAAATCCATGTCAGCCTTCCAGGCAGGCTTCAGTAGGAACCTGAATGACACTTGGTCCATGAACTCATCCACTGCACTAAGACAGATTTTACTTCTTGAGGACTAGCAAGTGTTCAGTTGTCAGCAGTGACCATGTGTTACCGACTTCAAAGAGATCCTGAGGTCAGTTGATTTATTTAGAACTAAGGGTTAGACCATGTCCCAATAACAGTTGCAGAAAATATTTACTTCATAATTTTATTATTTATTTATTTATTTATTTGAATTAATCCCACCCATTAAAAAAACAAGCAAACCAAACCTAGAAGAGGTTGTTTGGATGTGCATGTCCTTGTAAAATTTGAGAAAGCTTCGGCAGTTTTTAAACTACAGCAACACTAAATGCAGAGAGGCAAGTGGGTGCACATGCTGGCAAATGGAAAGATGGTAGTAAAACAAAACAACCGAGGGTAAACTCACCTCTTTGAAAAGGTGAAAAGTGAATATAAACTATATTGGTTCAAATTAATCCTCCCTTATGTACTTGGTTCTTGCTTCTGAATGGAGTTTTTCCAGCTGTCTTTCAGTACATTTGTGTATCATTTATGTTCTTATGCTGTTCATGTTCATCAACTCATAAAGCTTCCTGGAATTCAAAACGAATCTCTTAAAACCTTGCTTCAAAAGAAGCTGACTGTCTAGAACGGATTTGGGATCTTATTTTAGTTATCCAAGGGTCAGTAGGCAGAGAAGAGAAATTTCTACAACTTTCAAGTAACTTTTGGAAACACCCTTTTGTCCATAGGGATGTGCATGTTTCTTAGGTGCAGAGATACTCCGGATGACTTGGTATGAGCTAACATGCAGCAGGGCAGTGCACAACACAGTGCAACCAATTCTGGCCCTGTAGGTCATGTTTTACCATAGTTATGACCACTGAGCCTGAGCTGATTTTTTAGATCTCTTGAGAAAAAAGTCTCTGGCTCATGTATATCACCACTGAAGTATGTGGAGATGTGCACACAGCAAAACAGATTTAGCTGAATTTACTAACAAGCCATGGGTGCAGCTTACACACAGCAGCACATTTTGGTCCAGAAAGAGCTGGTATGCTCCAGCAATGGCTCTGTGATGACAATACATGTATGCAAAAGGTGCTGGAGGAGGTGTGTTGCTCTGAGGGGGCTGTAGATCTAAAAACTCCAGACAAATCTCCAAAGTTCTGAAATTCTACCTCAACAAGATTTCCAGGATCAAAAAAAGTAGGTGTATCCAGCAGAGCAATACATTTTGTCCTAACTTCTTGGAATATGGTACATTTGGACCTTCATTAATATGGTTAGGATTCAGGTTTGAATGCAGTGTGAGGAGAGTCTAGGGTGAACTATTTGGTACCTCTGCATATCATTGCTTTATGCATGCTGATCAGGTATCAGCAGTACCCCTGTTTCTTGAGACACTGCATCCTAAGTCAGAGAGACATTTTTAACACTCTACCTGAAGCCCACAGCTGTTGCACTGATGAAAATACTGTGAAGTGGATTTTGTTCTTTCTCTTAGTGTGCTCTGTTTTCCCTCTTTTAATCTGCTATAGATTTGTGGCAAGGGTGTTTTTATGCCCAGTTCTCCGGCTGGGATGAATAAAACAAACAGAGGTCAAGTGACTAATTCAAACCCAAACAGTGCACCAGCCCTTCAGCTAGGCTTTTGGAATGAGCTTAATGATGTTTAACTCCTTGCTGTAGCTTCTGCTTTAAAGTGTTCCCAGTTTCCAGCAGATTGGCTACCAGGTCTACCAAGCTACCAAGGACAACAGGCCTATTCCTTGCCATTGAAACCATCACAGTATAAGTTACCATAAACCCAGGGAAAAGTGTTTGCATCAGTGTGTGGACAAGTACAGTGCACAATTCTATTCTCCAAATGATCCTGGTGTCAGTTTTCAGGGCTGTGCTGCCTGTGATTAGTCATCAAAAAGCAGAGTCTGCCTTATATATGGTGACTGTATGACTGATCCTTGAAACTGAGGTGGTTAGCTGAAGAATATAGTGACACATCCAGAAATAAATAGATAGTGCCCAAAAAGCTGTTCTTTGCAACCACAGAGGCCTGTGAGAGGGGCAAAGAGGCAGAATTAAAGCTAGGAGGGTTAGAGTGCTAGACAGCTGACTAAAGCTGATGTTGTTTCAATCAAACAATGAAAACAATGGGAAAACAATGGCCCTGTATGCCACTTCACCTTCATCCCTTCTGCAGGAGCCTGGGGTTTTTTTCCATACTCTTCTTGGGGTTCACATCTCCCTGTCCTAGACATGGCTATCTGGAAGGGATAGGGAGGAGGAAAAACATCTTCCCCTTGCAATGCTGCTTGTTCCTTTTAACACAGGGAGGGGGTATTCCCTGCCTGCCCCTTATGGTGAATTCAGCACTCCGAGGAATGTAGGAATATTGAAAAGCCACTAGCAGACTGTCTTCTCCCAATTTGGCCAATGGCCTGGGGAGACAATCTTTTACCAGAATTAGTGAGGCCATAGAAGGGAAAATGCCCATAACAAGAGGGCCTTCTACATGACTCCCACCAGAGGGGCTGAGTCTAAATGACACAGCCTTGTCCGTAGCAACTTGTCTGTTCCAGTTTTATGTGACTCAACAATAGAGTTTCCACTGTTTCCCTTGCAAGACTCAAAAGAAAGCAGATCTTACAGACCAGATAACCCTTCCTTATTCATGTGGAATAATCCCACTAAGAAGTCATTCATGGGTAAAGCAAAGAGAAGCTGTCCCTAAAACAGCTTTCTGCATATATTTGAGCCAGTGGATTCCTGCATGTACACTGTTGTGCTTGTGGAGCAGAACACACAGACTAGGGGCAGCCTGGGTATGTGAATGTAACTTCTCCTCAGTATAAGCAAAATACCACCACAAACAACTCTGCCCTTCCTTCCCCTCACCCTGCCCCCATCTTTCTGGGTTCTGCTTGAATGGACAAGTAGAGAAACAGGTCATGGCAGGAGCTGTGCTCTCACAAACAAGGAACAGTATCCCCCCCATATAACACAACCACCTCTGGTAGGTGTTTTAGATAGCTTGAAACCTTGAAGCCCTGTGTTTTAGGAGGTAACTATTCATCCTAAGGAAACAAATTTATTTTCTCTGTCACTTGCATTCTTTTCTTTTCAGAGTGGTGCAGTCTGTGACTGATTATGAACCCTCAACAAGAAAGAAGTATTACATACTTGAGTTTGTGAACTTTGCTGAGCTTGAACTATCAGGTTGTGAATGCAATGATAATCCTAGACTCTGGAGAGAGGCCTGTGAAGAGCTGAATGACAGGTGTCTTATCAATCAGTTGACAAGCAGTTCCAACTCATTCTTTGGCAATCCACACTTTGAATGAGTCAGGTGCAGTGGCCTTGATAACAGAAGGGACTGCCTTTGGCACAGCTCCGTAGCTTTCAGCAAATAAGCTCTCATATACACTGCAAAGGGATGCCAGGTAGATGATGTCAGAGATGAATCCAAAACCTGTTCCTGCTTGTATTGCAATCCTTCAGATAGATTGGGGTTGCGACGAGTGAGGCATGGTTTGATAACTTGTCCAATGGGACAGCTTCAGAGGCTGTGTGCAAGTCAGATGAGGAGTGACATGCAGAACAATGAGGAACCCTGCAAGCCTCATCAGCCAGTCTCCCTGAATAAGAGCTTGAAAGGATTAAATCTTTGGCCGGTTGCACCTTACATTCAACTAGACCATGTGCCTAGAGACAGCACAGCATGATAGTGACAGCTCAAATTAGTGTGCTTTTGGTGAAGTTCTTAAAATCACCAGAGTTAAAAGGAGATCCTAGGGTCAGATGTGACAGTATCCAAGAATCTGTAAAGTTTCATAGTTGATAAAGAGCAGAGAAGGTTACACTGGCTGTTTGTGAGGAGAGCAAGCCTTTTCTAGATAAAATTTAAAATTGATTTCCAAGAAATCAATTGTATTATCAGTATGGAATTTGGATCAGGATTTCTTGGGCATTTTCAAAAGAAATAATACTGGAGTTTTGGTTTATGTCAAGGATCTTGGTAAGTAATTAAATCCTTTAGGACTTCTTCAGCTGGTCTCATACACAATATCAGATCGATATTTTCATGACCATGTTTTCTTGGAGACAGTATATTAAGATAACAAAAGCATCAACTAGTTTGCTTAGGAATAAGAAGATAGTGTTTCCATGCATTATGAGCTGGTAGCTTTTTTTGTCGTGTTAAAAATGAAGTGAACTTGGACAATTTCTTGGCTGGCTGTTCCCTAATGCCAGTGGGAACCACAGAGCAGCATTGATGACTTGACTATTATTATAGTCCGTCCGGCTACCTGAACAGTCGGTATGAACAGACAAAGTGAGGAAATATTCCAGGTTGCAGTGACGATGAAGCAGCACAGTCTGGGACCATATCTGCAGCTGCAAGTTGCTTGGAACACTTGTGTTAGGAGTTCTTACTGGCTTGAAAACACAATAAGATCTAGCAAAATATTTCAATTCTGCATCTGTATGGATTTAACGAGGAGTATTTTAAGACAATCACAGGAGTGACCTGTGGCATTCCTAAACCTAACATGGACAACTCTGTATGTTAACTATAAGAAATTTTGATTCCTGTGAAAGTAGGAAATGCTTCTCTGTCAGTCATGCACTATTTTATCTATTGTTATTAAATACCTTGATTGAAGCATTAGGGGCTTCTTTTCTAGACAGAGGTACATCAAGGCAGTAATACAGCTTCTCACAATTAACCAGAAGTGGTGTCTGTTTCTGTGAATTACCACTGAGCTGAATGTCAAATAATTTGGCCTCTATGTACTAGCAAGTCTATTGCCATGAAAACCCCATGGAGAAAAGTTCATGAAGTTCAGCACTTCAGTCCTTTTTCTGTGGTAGAAGCTGAACTATCCAAAGAATACCTGTCTGGGTTTTGGCACAGAGGCTTACTGGATTATTCCTATCAGTATCTGTGAAAATGATGCCATCTGCAATGATGCAGCAGTCTAAGAAGGATGGCACTAACCCCACCAATTTTATATTTTCTCTTTATAACTTGGGTACTTGGTTCCTTAATAATTTCCAAAGTTGCTCAGAAACATGCGACAGGCAAACACATGAATGCACAACCCCAGGCAGAAACATCGCTGAAGAATATCTGGAAAGCAGAATACTCACAATTCATTGCAAAATTATTGATGCAGCAGAAATTTCAGATTGCAGATGCCTGACTCTCCACCAAGCTAGTAGAGTCAGTCCTAAGAAATTTGGTCATATTGATAGGAGTACATAGATAAATATGAAAAAGTACCAGTGTGGCCACTGTGAGGGGGAGTCTGATAGCTTTCTGTAGAGTGCCAATAAGTCTGCAGATAAAAAGGATCCAGCCAATATGTTATGCTAGGACTTTCAGAAGATCCTTGATGATGTTCCACAACATAAAATTTTTAGCAATATAAAGTTGCTGTGGGGTTAGAGGAAAGGTTCATTTTCAAACTGAAAGCTGATTAAAGGTGAGGAAGCTAAGAGTCACTCGGTGGTCACTTGTCATGATGGAGAAAAGTCAGCAGTAACATCCTTTCGAGATCACTGGGCCCTTTTGAGATACTGGGCCCATTTTGATTTTGAAATATCATCAGTGACAGAACTGGGAGTAAAGAGTTAAATCTATAATTTTTGGATCAGCATTTTGAGTAAATTAAATGCTACACCAATGGTGACGGACATTCAACAACAATCGTAAAGCTGAATGAACAAAGAGCTGGTGGATACGCTTCACTTTAGGTAAATAAGAGGAAATTCATTTAGGAAAAAGTGACCTTAACCAGGCTATATTGTGCTGAGCTCTGAACTGTATGTTATCACTTCCATAAAAGAAATTTTGAAGTCATTACCAGGGATTCCCTGCAATTCTTGGCTTAATGTTCTGAAGCTGATAAAAAGCCAGTGAAGTTGTGGGCATCAGGAGGAATGATGCTGTGATCAAGACTGACATTTTGCTCCTGTGTAAAACTGGTGTGTCTACATCTTGAGTGTTGGGCACAGTTCCAATCTCTGCACCTGAAGAATAAAATAGTGGAGCTGGAAAATGCCCAGAAGAGGATAGCTAAAATGATTGACACAAGAGAGCAATCATCTTACAAGGAGAGATTAAAAATGCAGGGATTCTTCAGATTGGAAGCAAAAGGGCTGAAGTGGTATATGACTGAGATGCATATGGGGATATGAAAGTGATGTATAAATTAAATGACAAACTGCTAGCACATCCTGTAACACTAAAGCTAAGAAGCATTTTGGGAAACTAGTAGGAGATAATTTAGAAGACATAAAATAGTCCTTGATAAGGCAGGTAATGAACTTTTGGACATTTTTACCCAGGTTATTTTGTAGGCACAGTGTCAGCAGGTTCAAAAAGGAATTAGACAGATTCACAGATAAGAAATCTATAAAGAGATATTAAAAGGAACAGGCAAGGGAGTATATAGCCTCTAGCACTAACACCACTGCAGTTCCTGAACAGATAAAAGGCAAAGAGACCACAGAAAGCAGTCTCCCTAAATAGCATCTCTTCATGTCCTGTGGTGTCCTTGCTAATGATCTGCTTTTTATATGCTTGAGTGGGTCTAATTTCATGACAGGTTTTCCCTCAGCAGTAACATTGTATGGCCAATTTACAGCAGATGCTGTATGAAGTGTGTGTTGAGATTGGTGTTAGTGCACTTATGACTACCATAAGCTGCATGATACCAACTGACTTCTAACTTGGTACAATTGATGTAGCATGTTTCTTTGTGGAGATTGCCTTGGGGCTCCTTTGCTAATGAGGTGCTCAAGCTCTTTGTAAAGTTTTGGGTGAAGGGGAAGAGATGTTCTATATGGACCAGCAAAGGCAAGATACATTCCTATTTTCAGAAAGTACTTGTGGGAAAATGTGGGGAAAAAAGGTTCTTTCTTAAGGGCTCTTGACTGTAAGGACATTCTTAATGTAGGAATTACTGTTTGAACAGAGCTATACCAAAAACTTAAACTTGTAACTTCCAAAGGTATCACTATAATGACCCCTGTGGTATCAGATAGGACAGAGTGGTGTTGACCCTACTAAACAGGCTGATGCAAAAAAAGGTGTCTCCATTGGCAATTGACACCCCTCAGCTGGATCCAACTTCCTTTGTATAGCTTCTTTCATTAGCCTGTACAAGTCACTTCTATGGACATGGAGTAAAAGTCTCTTCATTTTCTTGCTGAATAAAAATAAGAATAATTGTTTTCTTTGGATCAGCAGGCTTCTGTATTTTCCATGGTTCTCTTCCTTTCCAGAAATGATTCTCAGTGTCTTGCTAAATAAAGTCTATCACAGATGTCGTCCCCAGCCTCAGCAGAGACTTGGGTGTTTGCTCTTGGCAGATGATACTGGTGTGGCTGAGTTCCCAAAGTTACAGTGGGTTTCTCAACAACAACTGCGATGACAAAATGTGCTTGTAGGGTTTACAAAATATAAATTTTCTTTATATATATTTGCATTCATTCAGTGCAAAAGAGCTTTTCCTGGGCGACTGTGAAGTAAATCATAGAATCACAGAATGTTTTGGGTTGGAAAGGACCCCAAAAATCTTCTAGTTCCAATCGCCATGACTAATGCAGGGACACCTTAGACTAGATCAGGTAGCACTAAGGAAGGGGATTCAAAAATCCCCCTCCACCTCATCATCTCCAGAGGAGACAATTTCTCACCAAGCTGCTAAAGTTTCATTGTTCAGACACATGACGCATTACAATAGGTAACCCAGCTAATAACAGCCACGATAGCTTTCTCATTCTGCTTGTGAGATGGAAATCTGTGGCCAATGACTAATGATGTAGTAGGCAACAACTGTGCCTTCAGCAACACTACAGTTCTGCTGTTTCTCTCCATGTGAGGCAAAGTGAGAACTATGAGAAATATGATAATGACAAATGTCTGAGTTCCAAAGAGCTACAAAGGGGATAGCCTGTTTCTGATTTGGACTGTCTAGTTGGCTTCAAGGTGATGTAAAAGTCATGCATAAGAATCCCATGATACCCCTGGAATTCCTCAGTCCATCCCAGAGCTGTCATCTCAAATTGTAGGAGAGCACATTTGTTTGTATCCCGCAGTGGCAAAGCTTTTAGTGCAAGGGCTTCCTGGTTGACAGACTCCTTTCACCTCTCAGTGGCTCCAGAAGTCTTGCTGCTTGTTCCTATTCCTTAGCAGGACCCATGCCTGATGAATGGAAATTTGACAGCTTATTTATGGGAAAGATTGCAGAGATTTAAAGCAGCAAGCAAATGTAACTTTTTCAGTGACAGCACTATGAAATACAGCAGTGAATGAATGGTTGCTCTGATTCCCCTGGTTGTTGCTGGATGAAGAAAGAGCAGAAGGAACAGAATACAATATAATTTTTTTATCCTTTGGTATAAATAAGGAATAGAGCACCTCAGATACATGGGCATTAACACTACATTAAAATTGAGATGCTCTTACAATGATGCATATCTTACCTGAAGGGAATGTAGAAAGACTGTGAACCAAAGAATTGATTATTGCTGCTTTGAAACTAGAGCAATTCAAGTGTGAGCCTGTTTAAAATACCTGTTGGAAACCTATTTCTGACTAGAAACATCTAGAGATAATTTGTCACATTGATACTTACCATCAAGAGCCAAAGCAGAAAGAGATATTTTAACCTCTTGCCTTCCAGAGGAAAGTGCAAAGGAGAGAGAGGAGAGGAGGGAACCGTCAAGATCAGTGTTTCCATGAACAAAAGAGGAACCTACCTTGGGGTTGTCATCTCCTTTCAGCTGCAAAACTGTGATGAAGCAAAAGCAGGAAAACTTGTTCATGTAAATGTGAGGTGGAGTGGTTTGGTTCCTGCCTAGTATGTGCTTCTTAGGAAAAAAACACAGGAGTGACTTTACTTACTATCTAGACTGTCTAACCATCTCTCCATACTGATAGGTTGGTGCACAGAAAAAGTGTGGGGGGTGATACTGACAGAGGAAATAGAAGCAAAAAAAGCACACACTTTATTTATGCAGAAAGAGTAGACCCTCAAAGCTACAAAACAGGCTAATTGTTTAATTTAATGGGAAATTGTGGGAGAAAATGCTTATTGAGGTAAATTGCCACTGGGAGAACAAATTTAGAAACTTCTGGATTTAAGCGCCTTGCAAATCTGGCTGATGCTGAAATTCCAAAAGCTTTGGAATCTAACTTGAAGATACCCATTTACCTTGACCTGAATGAAGAATTATCAGACAATACCTAAAGCACCTGAAGGAAAGCCTTGAAGAATGCGTACTGCATTAGTTCTAGGTAGTGTGGGTTTACAAAAGTTGTCAGGGGCTCTTCTCCCAAATACCCACAAAGTTCTTTCTTCAGCTTTTGTCTCTGATGTATTTACCAAATGGTTGGAGAAAATTAGACAGGATAAGAGCCTCAGTCTCCCACACTCTTCCAAGATATTTTTAAAGTAGCACATGGCAGGAAAGTTCCTACTAGTTCACTGTAATGATTTTTATCTAATGTCTAATGATGTTTGTTTATTCTAAGAGGTATTACTTTCATTTGTTTAAAGGACGTAATAAAATCCCTTAAAATTATTATGGCAGCATCTATCTTGATTAGCTCTTGGAAAGTAGGACTGCCCATTGTCACACAGACACCCCCATCTAATAGTGCCCCTCCATAAACAGTAAAATATTTGGTCATTAAAGCCACAAGAAGTATCTCATGTTACTCAAATAAGACGGTACTTTCCATTTTAGTTTACCTGAGGCAAATTAAACAGGCCCTCTTGAAACAGTGACAAAGAAGAGTTATAAGAGCTTAGCACCAGACACCAATTACAATTTGAGAACTAAATGCCATAATTAACAAGACATATACTTTAATCTAAAGCAACTCAAATATGTGGCTGGATAAAGAAAAAAGGTAAGGGTAAACTCTGTAATTATAATAAATCAGTGTACTGAGAAAGTGTGTACCCTTGAGGTATATTCTTTTATTCTGCAATTAACTTTCAAGTGTTTTGCTTAATAACACCCTCTTCCATGCGCACATAAAAAAAAAACAACTTCCTTGAATTCTCATATTCCTCAGTCCTCTGAATAAGCATTCATTTCCACAGACACTTTTTCCTCCTGTCTGTGGGTGATAGGTGTGTGCCAGTAGTGCTGCATGGCTGTTTGTCCCCTAGCTGTGGGCTTCTTGTGGATAATGGTGCAGTTTTGCCTTGGTGGACAGGAGCAGAAGCACCATGAGCAGTATTCATACATCTCACTCAGTGCAGAGCTGGGCCAGTGCTGAGTGCTTTTGAAAATCCCATGGCAAACTTCTTTAGCATAAACAAATCTTTAAAAACCTCACAGTTTCTCACTAATATATAAGTAACATGAATTTGTATACTTTATTTTACATTATTATCTGATAAATAAAATCATGCTCCTGTTATTTTTCCTTTAGTGTATTTGAAGGACAGACTAATGCATCCTCCAAGAGCCTTACTTATACAAACTTTTGCCATATTTCTGTCATCTGCAATAGAATTCTAGGATGTAGAAACCATCTAGAATTTCTCCATGCTCTTGCTGACAACGATAGGTGAGAATTCCCTTGCTTTTTAAGACAGAACAGTAGCCTCTATTAATTTAGAAAACTATGCACCAGAACCAGACAAGTGAAGAGGAAAGAAGTGACTGTTAAAAGTGAAGCTTTGTGAGTATAAGATGAATGTGTCAAGGTTAAAGTATTCCTCTAATCCCAGAGTGAGGAAGGAAAGCTGTAGCTAATAAAGTCCATCCATGCAGCTTTATCCACTTGCATGCACTTTACTGGAGGAAGAGGTGCAGTCTGGAGACCAATTACAAATCACTCGTCTGATTCTTTTAATCCCTTTATTTCCATATCTGATCAAAATAAAGATTCAGTTTCTTCCTGTGTCTAAAAAATGAAAAGAAGTCCCAAATTTATCTGCAATACATTGTTTTCTGTTATTGACATGCAGGCTCATATTTTATTCTGAAGCTTTTCTGTTCCTTTGACTGAGAGTTTCTCATGGCTATGCATGGGTCCAGATTTGTGTTTGTTCATTGTTTTTTGCTGGTTTGACATGGTTTGGGGAAAAAATGGGACCATAAAGCTCAATTCCATTAGAAAGTCCCTACTTTAGATTGACCCTTAGCAATCCCCACTGGAACCAGGGCTGGAAATTGGAAGGACAAGCATATGCACAGCAGCAGACAGAACTGATTCCTTAGTACTGTCTGGTTATGCAAATGTGTTTCTGTTTTCAAACTACTCTAGTCTTTTCTAAAACTTTGGCCATGAATTGTGGTACAGCTGCACCCACAGTTTCAGCTACAGGCAATCAGAGACAGCAACAAGGACTTGAAGTATTTAGGATAAGAGCAGAGGAGGCAACTGCTTTACCACCTTCAACAGGTCACATATTTGGGAATGGTACTGGGAGGAGTACAGGGCAAGGAAAGAGGGGAGTTCCCTCTTAGGCACTTTCATTCCCTCTCACCTCCCTTAGGTGAGAACCTAAGGGCATTTTAGCTATTGCTGGTCATCAAGGAAGGCAGGGAATGGTTCAGAAACTCAACATATTTTTTATTCAGCCCCATGATGAAGAACTGAGAAGTTTAACAGAAAATCCACAACTTCAGGGAGTTTGAGTGCAAAAGTCTGCAAAAGCCTTAGTGTATGTGTTAGTGTTTGGACACAGATGCTTGTTAAAAAAGGTCCTGTCTTGATTGTAAAAAGATGGAGCACTTAATTACACCTCTCACTTATTAAGGATACGTAATATTATTCTCCATTTTAGAAATTAGTTTTCTGCATTTCATTAGTCCTTTGAGTGATTTCTTATGTTTTGTCCTACCCAAGCCTAATAGCCTATATTATCCCTAAGTAGAGCAGTGTGAGTGAACATGACAGTTACTTCTGGCATTCAGTGTGGTAGAACATGTATTTTATTCTCTTAATCATTGTACTCCAGATGCAAGAAGTGCCCCACATCAATGAAGTGAGCTTCAGCCTATGTCTGCTGTGCAGGTGCTAACTCTGCAAGCTCTGTCTGCTCCTTATCACTCATTCCCTCCCTGTTGTTCTTTCATTCTGAGGCTGTGTTTCTAATGCTGCTCCCCAGCAATGAGAATAAAGTGGGTGCCTGCGAGACAACAAACCCTGAAGCCTGACTGTTGCAGTGCTGGTGATAAGATGTGAACTAAGATTGCATAACTCTTCCAGCAAAGAAGTCTAGCTTCATACTCTGAGCAAAGCTCATGGGGTTTGATTCTGTCCTCAGATAGGGAGAGCCCCAGTGATGCAGAGTATCTTATCAGATCAACCACCTGATTTTACAAGATTTGCAGAATGCTGTGCCCTTAAGCTAAGGCAGATGCTGAGCACTGGGTATGTGTTGCACTTCCATTCAGTGATGCTGTAATTTCTTAGTACCTTCTCTGTCACTTAGAAACTGTGCCTTGTGTTAGAGGAACCCAGCTGTACTATCACACCAGTCTCTACTGTTGCCTGGGCTCTGTTGAAAATTCTCTATCAAGAATTAGCTGCATGTTGTGAATTGGTGAGAAAAAGCCAGACAGGGCCTGTTTGAATGCCAAAAAAGAAATTCAGGGTGCAAAAAGGTTTGCGTGCAGTGTCCAGATGTCTGCTCTGGGCTGATCTTCTTAGCACAACTTGCTTTATGTGGCTGGGAACAGAAAATAAATGATTATTTAACTGATGTGTTTATGGAGTTAATGAGTAGCAGTGAATACTACTTAAAGCTCCTATGCCATGGTTTGCTCAAATGTCTGGAGAATCCTTCTCTTGAGATGTTTACCTGTCTTTTTGCCATTTCTCTCTGCAGTACCTTATTGGCCCAAAGGAACTGTGAGCCTGATCCACTGGCAGAATTGCGTTTGCAGGAACTGTCAGCATTAGTGAGCTTAATCCATTTGTATGGGAGTATTGAATACCTTAGTTAACTTCTGACCATATTTTCATTCTTTACTGTCCCTTGCATTTTCACACTACTGTGACAAGTATGAACCATTCTTGATTTGGCATTACTAGGTTAAAATATCATTACTATTATGTGTCAGTAACTTACTGGTCACTCTTTGTGTGCTTATATTTCTAATGTGTCTTTCGCGTTCAGAGAATGAAGTAAATTTTGCAGGAGAACAAGAAAATATACATGGCTGGTTACTTCTGAATTTGTAGCCTGTGCTGTTACTTGTGGGAATAAATCTGGTTTGATTGTGGATGAAAGTTTCAAAACCATGTGGAGAATCTATTGCCTTTTGAACACACTTGTCTAAATCTCTGCTAGAGGCTTGATGTTCTCAATCCACATCTTGAAGCACTTGCACACAGTGGCAGTGCTGAAGCTCCTGGTCACTCCTTTCATTTTACATAATCTTTTGACTAAAGTTTTTTAGAACCCAAACTGGTTTTGAAAGTGGAGTGAGGAGGACCTAAAATAATTTAGATGTCTTTGCTCTCTGTCTAGTAATCAAGCAACAGATTCTGAAAAATCCAGATCAGCTCATATCTGAGGCATTATTTCTCTCCAAATCTTTTCTGTGTGCTGCTTTCTTGCTATTTCTGCACTTGCTCTCAAGCATTTGGGTTGCCTCTCTGTGTTGGGTCATGTCAAGATGCTTTGCTAGTCCATTAGATCTTGCAGGACATCTTGTGAAAGGGCATTTGCAGGCTCAGGTGATTTTCTTCTGCATTGCAGAGGTTGCGTTTTTAGAGACGTCAAGGTAAAAGTTACAGTTTTTAGAATGAGATTTAGGTTTATAAATCAATATATGCACCTGAAAGAATTTTACTTTGCTCTTCATTATTAGAATTTCCAGCATATTTTTGAGGTTAGTATGATTTCTTTCCTTTTTGTGCATGAAATACTTGCCCCTATCTTTTAATGTATCTTTATTTATACATACCCTAAAAATAAAAGTAGATTTGAGGGCAAATGCTGTAGAATACTTTGTCAGGATTTAAGATGAGATTGTAATATGTTGCTTGAAGGCTCTGGACAATACTGCTTGAACAAAGGAACTCTTTCAATCCAAAAGGGTTTGTATTCTGTAATGACTCTCAAACCCAATCAATATTTGTTTTATTAACCTGATGGGTGGATTCAGTTTAAAGTCTTAGGGTAGTTTGTTTGAAGTGCTTTGTACTTGGAAGCTCTGTGAGAGGTAAACAATACTGAGAGTCACAGCAACAGTGGCCTATTGTATTGAGCACGTCCCTTTTGTACAGAGGCTGTTGACCACTTGTGTTGTTTTTTGAGGATATCAGCCCAGGCTTTTTTCCTGACACAACCTCCAGCATTCAAACATCCCAAAGGCTGGTAAATATTTATCAAGATGCTTTAAAAATATTTTTCTCACAAGTGTTTGCTGGCTCTACTGTGCAGTTTTCTTCTCTTTTAATACTGTGGTAAAGATGCAGGAGGAGGTGAACAAGATCATTGTTTGCCAACATCAAGAGCAGTGCAGCTGTGCCTGATTATGTTAAACATACGATGACGCACCATTTTTGACATATGCAGCATCTCTTTATTGTAAATTAATCACCCTAAGAATCTATTTTCATTAGTTAGAACATCAGCGTTTTGCCTCTTTATGTTTTGCATTATTTAGAATCATCATGGACCGAGATGTTTATTTGCCTAATTAGCTCCATATGCCTTCACTGCATTCAACATATGGCTGCAGCTATGCAGGACTCCTGTCCCTTCAAGAACCCTGGAGGCAAGCCTGGGAGAGATCCTCTGGGCATCTGCACGGGCCTGCAGTCTTCACCACCTTGAGCAGTGATGTGGTGTGGCAGCCACTTTGCACCTAAAACATACCTTTCCTCTTTAACTGTGATGAAAAAGAAAAAAATATCCATGCCTGCAATGGCCAGTGACAGCAAGGCTCACCAGTGGGAGGTTTGTGGGAAGGACCAGACTGTTCTGCAAAACCCTGGTATTGTCTTAGCTGCAAGGGAGAAGCCTTCTCAAAAGCTGACTGTGGCCTCAATTCATCATGATTTTGAGGCATCTGTGGTCCTGCTAGACTTTCATGCTCAAAAATCCCAAGCTACTCTCCAACATAATGTGAGGTTGATGTCAAAATCATGAGATTAAAAAAATAAAATAAATAAATCAGTTCTGGATTCTTTTATTTTCTTTGATGTTCAAGGCTTCCCATTTCCAAGCCTTTGTTTGAGAATATGAACACTAGAAACTTTGTTTTAAAAGAAAGCTGAGAAAAATCCAAAACTGAAGGATCACTGGGCTCTATGACTTTGACTATGACTTCCCCTGCATTCCAGCTTTGGATATTGCAGCATTTGAAATCCTGGCTTGTGGTCACTTGTTGGTTGTTTCCATGAATGCTGCCATGGGTACACCTCACAAAAGCAGCCATCCTGCTCCTCTGATCCTCCATCTGCTCCTCAGCTGATCATCAAGGGGATGAAGCCTACGTGCTCTGAGCCAAGGCAGGGAAATGGAAAGTGGAGGAATAAAGCAGGAGCGAGTTTGTAACTCAGCAGGAAGGAAATCTGCAGACCTGCATGCAGAAAATGTGTGAAAGGGAAATATTAAACAGGGGGCAGGCAAAGTTTAAAGAGAAGTAATAGGCAAACTAAACCTGATGAAAGAGAGACCTACTTCAATTTTTAGTTTGTTTCTGGGAAGTGCCACTAAAGCAGCCTTGCTCTGGTATTGGTAATTTCTACATCCTTATCACAGTTTCCACGTGTGTCTGTGGAGAGAACAATCGTACCCAGGTGCTGGCAGTACCTAAGGTATCTGACTGAGTTTAGGCATCAGATATAATTTGGGAGCATGGTTCCCCAGTGAATGCTTCAAAACAGTGAAGGGTGCTTAAAGGTGTGCTAGTCAGGGGACATGCAATTTCCCTGTAGCTGCTGCTTCCTTCTGATTTTATATTCTGTTTCATGAAAATACTAACTGCGAGTGCCCCAGATCTGCAGCACCTATGCTGGGTAGTTAGCAAGGGAACTCAGTACAGCCAGGAGAACTGTGCCAGCCATCCTCTTAGTAGTGGAGCACTGCTCTGTTATTTACCAATTTTATTCCCTGAGTCCTCAGGAATTAGGGAAGAATTACTGCCCCTTTCCAGAGGATATTGACACTTGGGCAGATTAAAGACCTTGCTAGTGGTTGCACACAAAGTCTGTACTTAACTTGACAAATGAATTTAAGCCTCTAGAGTCCTAATCCAGAGCCCTTTCTACTAGAGGAAAGATAACTAATCTGATCTCTTGAACTCCATGAGTGTGAGAGCACTTTCAGCACAGTTGGCATGGGAAGGCAGCAGCCCACTCCTGGCACAGACTGGCCAGAGCAGGCTACCAGCTGCAAGGCAGCAGAATTAGAGCTGGGGCAGCCCTCTTTGCTCCTGGTAGTAAAGTGGTAGAATGCACAGAGCTATCCTATTCAGCCTTCAGAGTTTTCCCAGGGTTTCCTATCTGCTACCCTTTTGAATGGCATCTACTCAGCCAGGGACCTGAGACATGGCTAGTGCCCCAGCAGTGTTCTTGCTTTATAGCACAATAAAAGGTAAGGGAGTACCCACAGAAAGGAGACATAGGACTGTGGGCCACAAAGGAGCTGGGGGTGAGCTGAAATACAGTCTTT
The DNA here is from genome assembly GCA_013399915.1 of Illadopsis cleaveri. Taxonomy (NCBI): domain Eukaryota; kingdom Metazoa; phylum Chordata; class Aves; order Passeriformes; family Timaliidae; genus Illadopsis; species Illadopsis cleaveri. Next base: position 230,214 of record VXBB01012985.1, read on the forward strand.
CAGTCTTGTAGCTCTGCCCTAGAAGAGTTTAATATGCAATTAGTAAAAAACAGTAAATTTTGCCTCAGTGCTCTGAACCACTTTTTCTATCCTGTACATGGTTTATGCATGAATGTAGGGCAGATTTAGCCCATCAATGATCGACTACAAGTTACGAAGTGTGCATATCTTCTCCTCCTCCTCCAACATGTGCTTCATCCTTGAGCTTCCAACCTGATCCCCTTTTTCTCCCCAGGCTGTAGTTCCTTTGCTCTGTTGCAGTGGCTTTGCAGGCTTGGCTGATAGACTGCTACATATATCCACAGACAAGCATGTGCATGGGAAATATGGTTCATGTTGTGGGAGTGAACTCATCCCAACAGCTTTAAGCAATTGGTAATTTCCCTCAGGCTCTGCCATTTCTAGTGTTTGCCACCCCAGCAAGAACAATAAGGCAGTGACACAAAGAATGACCTGTGTTACACATTGACCAGAAGATACTGACCTGGGCTAAGTATTGCTGTCAGTCATGGGCCATCCCACATCTACTCACAGAGAACACCACAGTGGACTGTAGCATTAAATCTTCTCTCTGCAGTTATACTGAATACCATCCATTTTGGACAATGCACAAGAACTGTTTTTGTTATTCATTACCAAGTCCTCTGAGGATATGCCTTTTTTCTCTCTTTCTTCTGGTGATTGTTCTGAAACCCTTGAATCTTTAATTGGAATGAAAATCTGCTTTATTGCTCAAGAGTCTTAACAATATAGCAGTTTGAATTAAATGCTCAGACACAGCTCAGCATGCTCCCTTCCACACTACTCTCAGCCCTCCTCTCTCCCATGTGCTATGCAGACATGTACACTTTTCTTGCCCTCTTACACATATTCTGTTCCAAGACTTCCACTCAGAGAGATGCTGTATAATGCCCACTGCATGAACATCTACCTTCTCCATCTGCAGCTTGATCCTTTTTCATCATAATTGTTCCATGTATTCTCTCCCTATCACCTCCTGCACTGAGGTGCATCCTGCCACTGAGGTCCTGACATTGTGACTGCCACTGGGAAAAAAAAAAGCACAGCACTTGCTTCTCCATGTCAGGGTTTTACTCCTGGCTGGAATGGGAAGAAGAGCATGCCTCGAATGATAAATTGGTTTGGGCTTTCAGAAAGAAGAACATTTCCAATGGACTTGAGCTTAGTGTCATGAATCTCTGTGTAAATTTAACAAAATAAGGATCTTTATGGAAAACATATAAAATATTTTCCTTTTCCAAAAAAGTTATTTCAGTAACTCTATATCACTTTATCACCCAGCCTTTAGAAGAATGACAAAACAGTGAAGAGTCCTCAAGTCACTTACCTCTTCTCCCCTGACACATGAGGATTGCTCATTCATCAGGTACTTACTTTTCCCTTCAAGTAAAAAGGGACAGAAAAAGTTGAAACAAAGATGACTTTATTCCCGTTTTCTGCTTTTTCAATGCTTTTTGTGCAGGGCTTAAGTGGGAATAGTATTCAGAAAAAAAAAAAAAAAAAGTGTGCTTGAGTACAAGCTCCTGTTTAAACAGGATACATTTAAGGCTGCCAAGAGGACTTTTACAGAATTACATACAAGGTTTTTAACTGAAAAGGAAAATTAATTTAATATCTTGACAGAACCTTTTTTATTATTTATTTTTACAAGGGACTATTCATGCGTGTGCACGATTCCTTAGCCTTACATAAGTGACATGCTTTTTTGCATCTATAAATATTCAAGTTAGCCTATGCAGGACATTGATTTTATGGGTGATACCAAGTCTTACATTTGGTGCAGAAGGACAGTTTAGATGACTGGCTCGTAATTATTTATTTTTAAATGTGTAATCCGTGTGACTCAAAAACTGCTTTGTTGTTGGAGACATGGCCTGAAAAAAAGCTCATCAGCTTATTTCAGCAACTGGGCTTTCACCGTCGCGGCTTCGAGCAGAAAGATGAGTCTGCTCGTGGTGTTTACCCACCTTGGGCCCGTGTTTGCCTAATATATATGAAAGGGATCCTGTTATCATCAGGCAGGCATTCCGGAGAAAACACTTTGGGAGCCGCAGGCAGGGAGGGGAGTGGGGGATGCTGCCTCCCTGCCTCCCTCCGTCCCGGCCGGGGTCTGTCCGTCCCTCCAGCACCATCTAGCGGGACCCCCGCGGGTGCCAGGGGCTGGAGGTTCAGGGGAAAGTTCCGGTGGTCTCACCAAAGAGGGTGGATACGTCTGGCTTTGCGGCTGTAATTTTCCCAGGCTGGGTTGGTACCTGCTCCGTTTGCCCATGGACACGGCTGGACACCAGGGCTCGCCGGCTCTTCCGCTCGGCTTTTGCTGCTGTTCTGCACAAGCTGGGAAAACCGCTGTGCCTATTTTTGCTTTGGCTTTCCCATCTGTGTAACACATGTTACGGTTGAGTAAGGTTAATAGGAGGCATAAATAAAGGCAAATGACCACGAAATCCTGAACTCAGATTTGCTGATAATACAGTTTTGCTGCTTATCGCCTGATTTGCTCTCAGCTTTTGGTGTGGCTTTACCCTCCTGCTCACTACACCAAGGCAAATGCTGAGCCTGTGTCCCAGGGCAGCTGTGCTGCATGTGCCCTGGCCAGAGCAGAGAGTGTTTATTTAGAGTTAAAAAGTAACATTTGGCCGGGGGGAAGGGATGATGAGGGAAACAGACTGGGGCAGGATGCTTCTGTGGCAGAGTAAATAGGCTGCTTGAAGAGGGAGCAGCTCACCTGGGATAGGGTGGCAAGATACGGCACACGTGCCAGGAGTATGCCCAGGGCTACGACTGCAGAAGCAGAGATGCTTTAAAGCCAAAACTGTCTGAAAACTGAGGCAGGATTTCCCCTTACCGTAACTGAAGGGCAGTATTGCCTGACATACATTGTAAAATAAAACCTGACAGATTTGCACTGATGTTGCTTTAGTTTTTCTTGACCTGGGCAGGGGGCAAGACTGCCCTGTAGCCTCCATGGGGATGCATAACACAGATCGTGTTCCCAGCATCCCAGGATAGGAGTGCACACAATCTTCATGCTGATGTTCCACAGCTGGTTTCAAAGAAAAATCATAGTCACTGTATATTTGCATAAGGCAGAACTCAGAGACCTTCTGGCAAGCAAAAAATAGAAATGTCTTTCCTCCAAATGCAAGCAGCCCTTGCCAATCAGCTGGTGTGTTGAACATTTAGTCATAGCTCAAAGAGACCTTCCCAGTGAACCATGTCAGCCTATTAATAACATGAAGATGGCTACTAATAGACTGGTCATAGCTGGATCCTGGGTTAAATATACTCAAAAGCCCTCAGGATATGATTAAAAACTTGTAAACCTCCACCATCTTAAGCTGCAATTCCCCCACCTCTCTCTCCCACTTTTCTTGAAGAAAGGGACAACAATTCAGAACTTTCTTTCAAGTCACATAAAAGTTCAATTTTCAGTGCATGTTATTAGAAACAAGGGCTTAAGTTTACCAGAGAAACAGATAAGACTTTGAACAAGTCAAACTCCCTCCCAGACATGCCTTAGCTCTCATCCATCATCTGAGGCATAGTTCACACTGGGTGTCTGCTCTATTGGCAGCAACTGTGCCTGGTGGCATCAGCTGCCATGTGAGATGCACACCTATCCAGATTAACATTTTGGAGGGCACCAAACAGACATGATGAACTAATGTTTGATCTTAGTTTCACGATGGAATTAGGTCTCAAGTAGTTCTCCGATTTGTGCCTGGTTTAACAGGGCAAACCAGCAAGCAGTATTTTCTTCAGCATAACCTTGTGTTAGATTAGAGAATCAGGCAAACAATCTTTTGGTAGGTTACAGATGACTTGACTGAGGTTTCTCATGTTTTGAGACCTTGCCTGATTCAGGTCTGCAAAGATTATCAGCTCCTTGATCTGTTATTTCTTTGTTAATCCAGTAGTAGTTCAGGGAGTTGTAAGTTGTCAACCAGAATTTCTACCAAATCACTTCTACCCTGGATTACTGTGTTTTTGCAGATCTGGCTGAGAATGAAATTTGCTTCTGAGCAGCTGCCAAACAGGGCATCTGTCAAGAAATTTACATACTGTTGTATTTCTGTAGTTCCATACTCTATGTAAATAATATTTGCCTCCTGGCATCTTCCTCACAGAACTGATTTCTTCCCTGTGGTTTCTTGCCAGAATCTTGGCCATTTCAATAATTGAGACTCACACTGAGACCTCAGAAATGTTAATACCCAAAAGCACTAAAATCACAGAACACTGCATGATTAAGACTGTTCTAAAAACTGCATCAACAATCAAAACCAGCATATCTAGAGAAACATCATATTTGCTTGCTCCAGTTCTGTGCCCCTTCATAATACAACAGACGGAAACTGGAGCAACACCTGCTCAGTTGATATTTGTATTCTAGAGGAAGGTGGAGCTGGTTTGCCAGTACAGTTATGTCTATTCCATTTCACCCAGCACCAGAATAAGGGGATCAAGGGATGTATGGGAGTGTTGAGAAGGTAGGCTCATCACCAGTTTCACCAATCCATATGTAATGCAAAATATCCCATTACCCACAGCCAGCTAGTACAGTGCTCCTCTAGCTCAGTTCAGGAAATAGCAGCAACCTGAGAGTCAGGAATTTATAACCAGCTCCCTTAGGATCTCTTTAATCTTGATCCAGGAGGGAATGCATCTCCAGCCTTTATCAGCAGGGTCTTCCCAGGCAGGGTCTGATTCTTGTCTCTGTGAGTGCTGTATCAATGAAATCATATGTACATCTAGGCAGCAAAATAAAACAGGTCCAGGGAGCAAGCTGGACTGCAGATTGCCTTTGCTGCCTAATTATTAGCACACTCCTGACACGAACCAGGGAAAAGGACTATTCCCAGCTGTGTGGAATGTTGAATGCTACACTGTCTGGCTCCTTCCAGCTTCTGTGGTTTGCTTAACTCTATCCATGGCACCATCCTCCCAGACTTTGCACTCTTGGGAGGCCCCCTCGTGCCTACTTGCCCCAGAGCATGCAAGGTATAACCTCAGCACCTGGCTGTGAAATCTCAGAAGCTGCAACACATTTTGCACACACTTTGAACTGAAATAAACAGATAAAAAATAGTAATTATGTTGTAAATTTCAAGGTATCTATGGAGCCTATGAAAAACTCTGGAAAGTGCTACATGGTGTGCTTAGGCCACAAAAGGTCCCTGGTCCTGTTCGATTGACTTTATAGTCAAAGGTGTTGGCATTAGAAACAGTGTTCTTATGTTTATAGTGTTTCAGACAATGTAAAAACTCAGTGAACTGTGTAACCCAGAAAGAAAAATAGCATCAAACCGTCACCATGCCCTACAAACAAGTGGAAGGCTCTTGCAGTATAGGTGTTTCTCTAGTTTTGCATAATATTTTATATTCTCTCCCATGTTCGCTGTCCTGGTAGAGGCCCATTCTGCTTTCAAATGAAAAGTTTCTGTATTGCTTAAATGCATAAATCACAGTATTATCTCTCTATCTCAATGAACTATGTTTTCTAATGAACACATACATGTTCCGTATTAATTGACACTATTGAAGGGAATTGGGTCCTCATATTTTTAAAACTGAACTGATAGGCATTCATAATTCATTCTCATCAATTTAGCTTTGCAGAAAAGAAGTATAGGAGATAAGAACTTCTTTGCTTTTTTCATGCCTTTTTTGCGGAAGATATTTTTATATGTGATATGCTGTGAGATGCAGGGAACAAGTGATTAGAGAGAAGAAATATTATTGCATACATACACAGTGTTGCCAGGGTTGTCCTATAGAGAGAGTTGGATAGAAGCAAACACAGGTCCAACCAATAAGGTCACCACTATGTTATTCCTTTATTTCGTCTAAAATGGCAGCTTATACACATTTCTATATAGTTTCCAAAGTCAGTAGCTTTTTCATTGGCACACAGCAGAGAGAAGAATGCAAACACACACTAATTAACTTGTCCTTAAGGTGGCTAACACATGCCTATTAACAACTCAGTTCAGTGACCTTCAAAACCCCATTATCTTTCCCTGACACATTAATATCTAATTTCAACTGCGCCACAACTTTACCAAGTAATTTTAACTGTGTCACAGGCTTCAAGGCCTCAGGTCAGGCCTCAGCTGGGGTAACTCAGGTCTGGGCAGCTCATCCCTAAAAAAATATGCTACAATACAGAATTTCACTGCTTTGAATTATAGCACTACAAACCCAAAGCAAACCCATTGCCTCTTCCTGAAGACACTTCGGTTTTACAGGACTATTTTTTTCTGGTCTACTAGAGTACAGACCTGTGAAATCTGAATAGGCAAGGCACCAGAAGGGGAAAGGCATAACAAAAAGAGCAGGACGTGTGAGGTGGAAGCACATGGCCAATTTGCTCCATGAGGTCTGTGTCCACGTCCTGCTGAACGGGTGTGAGACAGGAAGATCCCAGGCCAGTGGGAATGTTCAGGGAGGCGGTGTGCTGCATGGTGACAGCAGTAGAACTGGACAGCATCTACTTAATTTTCGAAGTGTTTAAAAGAGGTAGAAAGGTTTTTATGGGGCCTCCCTCCCACTTCAAGATTACCTTAACCAGTTGAGCTGTGGGGGTCAGCAGATGCTGTTGCTCTTTGCATAACTTCTCAGGGCACAGAATTATGCTGGGATTCTCTGAGTGAAGACTCAGAAGCATGCTTTCTTGCTGTTATATAATTATATTTTTCCTCTAGAGGCTGTTTACAGTACATTTACATAGAGTAGTGAATAACTGGCCCTCATTATTTTTATAAAAACTCCTGCTTGATCAGATCATGCTAGCAGAATCACTTCACTCTTCTCTTTCTCCTAATTAGTTTATTTCTTCAGAAGGGATTTTATTTTTTCTACAGTTCCACTGTATTTCCTATGTATATTCTAGAGCAAAAGGAAATCAATTCTTTGAAGAAGTTGCCTATTTCAAGAAGAAAGATGCTTGTTTAAGTGGGCTCCAGTGCATTAAGATCTGAGCTGGATGCTACCAAGTTAACATTTCTAAACATTCCTTGGGTGTTTAGCAAGGTTTAGGGAGTTGCCATGGAGGCTTATTTTCCTCCAGATGAGTCAAAATTATTGAAATATGTCTATCTGAATCAGAAGATTTTATTCCAAGTTATGAAAGGGGTGCAAGCCTTCCTCTTTGAACAACTCCTCCCCCTGCAGATCCCTTTCTGCCAGCTTGCTGTCACTTTGTTCCCAAAGCACTTTCCCTTTCCAGGTCCTCTCCTGCTCCAGTGATTTTGCAAGGGTGTCTGCTTCTGCAACTGGAATTTGAGGCTGTGTGCCTTTCCACCACAGACCTGGTGGAAACTTTTGAAATCAATGGAAATCTTTTCTCTCATTGGCTCTGACAGTTGTTTGATTATCCACACCCCGTCTGCCACCCTTCAGGGGAATTAGATGCAGTCCCTTCTGAATCTCCAGTAAATTTGCAGTGACTGGAATGTCCCCTCTCTCCCTGTTCTTTTGGGCTGCCCAATTTCTGTATGACCTTTTTCTTTAGAACTGTCTTGTCCTCATCCAAGGAAATGTAAACAGTAGATTGAAAGAGTGATTTAGAAAAAAAAATTGCCTTCAATGGGCATTATTACATCCATGGTTACCTTAAAAATATGTCCATTTAGGTTACCTTAAAAATAAATCATGGACCTAGGTGGAGAAAGAAATACTGATTTCTTAACAATCACTTAAGAGTGATCAAATGTTCCCGTTTCTTCTTCCTAAGGTCTGTGAACTGGAATGCATTTGAAATTCCTCAGTCTCATGTCAACAGCAGAAACAAGTGCCCAGACCTGCCACCAGCAGAGCCCCGTGCTGTTGTGGGCTTGCAATTGCAACAGCTCCCTTTTGTGTTAGGTGGGCTGTCCTCTGTCTACAGGAATGTTACATCTCCCTGAGCATCAAGATGTTAAGGGAATAATTGCTGCCTTGCTTCTTTTTATTTTTTCGTACATCCTCTGAACCCTCACACTATCAGAAAAGATACTATCAGTTACCCCTTTATGCAGTCCCACATCAGTTTATCTCTGTAGTGACAAGTGTAATTGCTAAGGTCTGCAGAGATGCACATACAGGTACAAAGATCAAAATAGTAAGCATATGTCAAGCATAATTATGATACACCTGTGTGCATTTCTTCCTCTGTGTGGAAAAAAACCGCACCAAAACCCCTTTGGTTGTGGTCTTAACCCAAATTCACTTTACCAGCCTCAGGTGTTTACAGAGCCACTTATTGCTAATTCTGCATTACCTCAAAGCAGGGATTTCCCATGTTACTTTTTGCAATGCCAGAAGCACTCATGAAATGGAAGGAGGTCTGATGTAGCCATATGTAACAACATGACTTGGAATTGCTTGCTTTGGACTGTGGGTAACTTGCTCTACCTTTATAAAGAAGTCTAGAAGAAAGGAAGGTTGTTAAAGAGTCTGCAGCTATAGCAAAGTAAAACCTGTGGTACTGAAGGCACAGAAGAGCAGGCACTCAGCTGATGTCACTATTCCCAGAGTTTTTCATTAAGAGAAATTAAATTAACTTCTTTTCCCAAATACACATTGTTTCAAATCCGAGGCAAGACAGCGTGAGCAAAAGAGTGGTACCTGACTAGAACAGGTGGATACTCAACTCGTCTCATTAGCATGGATTTTGACAGGGCATTTCTTCTGGTTAGCTCCCATACCATAGAAGGTTAAATGTAATTTTTAGTTTTCATTCTTAACAAAATGATGGGGTAAGGTTTGAGAGGAATGTGTCTAGAAATCTGCCTTCAGAGAGCATCCCAGGGACGTGCACCTTGTCTGTTTCCTACAGCTTTTGTTGTCAGTGACATGTGTTACATTTCTGACATAATTACCATGTCAAAATTGGTATAAAACATATTTTTGCTTCTTTTTTAGTGTCACATTGGTGTGAACTCAGCAGTGGACACTTTTACTATTTATGCAGAGTCAGACTTACTAGCCCAGGGCTCACAAATTAGTGACAAACTCTTGTCATTCATATGCAGAACCAGAAGGACTGAAATATCTGTGGAAGTGTGCTAAGATTTGATTGTGCTTTTTCTTGAAAAGGTGTCTCACATCTCAGAAGATTATTTGCTCTTAAAAAGACTTACTTCTGTCAAAAATCTTGTAGCACCAAAAAATATTGTAAAATTTAAAGGAACTGAATGGTAAAAATTGTTACACTCAAGAAATCTGGGAAGAAGTCATATCAATAGGATCAGTCTGTGATTCTTCCCATTTGCAGCAAAGTGAATAGCTATTAGTCCACCAAATGTCTTCCTTCCTTGGAGCAGAGCACTCATTGTGCCACCTTTTGCAGTTTCCTCAAACATGATCTCACCCTAGTGTCTGTGTTCTAAGTGTTAATAAGAAGAAGCAGATAAGGTATTCATCTTTCATCGTATCCAAAGGGATCTGGAGCATTTGGTCTTGTAACACTTGCAGCCTATGTGGTCTGGGGAGTTGAGACCCTCTGGGTGTTTGTGAATGGGGCTGACCCATTTGTCTTTCCTCACCAGGATGTGACTGAGGGGCTGCTCATACAAGTCTTGGCAATTATTTCTCAGTGCAAGCCTCCTCCAGCAGAGCTTTCTGTGAAGATGTGGAACATCACAGCCTTAGGTGTTTGCCACCACAATGGTCATTATGTTGAAGTCCTTCAGAAATCGCTTCCTGCATGCAGAGTATCATCCAGTTTCTTCTGGAAGCTGCAAGTGTGGAGAAAAGCAAGCACAGAAAATCTGGTAACTGATTCCCCAGCTGCAGGCAGATTTACCACTTTCATAGATTTTTAGATTTCATAAATTTAAATCAACTTTAGCTGACACTTCTATTGCTTTTAATTTACTATATTCACTCTTTGTAATTACTTTTTCGTGCTGCTGCTAGTGCTAGCTACATTAGGACCCTATCTCTGTTATTGCCCTTTATTTGGCATCCGAAAAGTACGCAAACTTCTGAGCTGTAAACATTGAAACATATTAAGAGGAGAAAAAGACAAACTGAAGATTTCATTTTCACACAGAAAGGTTGTATCACCAAAATTATTGTAAAATTGAAGGAAATCAAACTTTTTGTTTGCTCATGCTCTATACATAAAAAATTTTAGAGGAATTTAAGCTACAAGGGTTCAGACACCTGCCTAAACTACCTAACTGAGGAAACATGGCTCCCTCTGTAGTCAATGAAGAGAGAGAATCATCTCCAGATAAGTTCCCGCCCATGAGATCAAAACTGGCTTATTATTTTCCATGAAGAACTAGAAATCCTCCAACATAAATACATGTTGCAGGTTTTGCAATTTTCTAATGCTTTCATGTATCTTTCACTTACTTGGTTTCTCACTGAAAAAAAACCTTTAAAAAACTATTCATGAGCCAGAGAAACTTGCATGCAGATTTTTTTACGTGTTTTAAGTCCAGGTCATGTATAAAGCTTTCTCTTTTGAGAATTTGGATTAAATATTCAAATTTTTAGGATCCTGAGTCAACCCTGGTCTCTGCAACTGAGCCTTATATCTAGTGTCACACCCAATTCATGCGAAAGCCCCACAGAGTCAGCTCATCCATGCTATATTATCTGTATGAATGGGATTTCTGGTAACTGTTTCACACACTGTTCTTCTGGTTTTTCCACCTCTTCTGCTGATTTGGCATATAAATATCACCTTGTTTTCAGTACACACAGAACAAATTTCAAATACTGAAGAGGTTTTCTTCTGCTTTAAATGTAAAGTGCCATATGAAAACCCTCTTTCTCTCTCTCTTTCTCACATGTAACTTTACACAGAAGTTAAATGACTTTCTTCTTAAGTGACAAATGTGGCCAAAAGGTTTGAGAGCCAATAAATCAAGCAAGGTTGCTTTTAAGTTGTCATCTATCTTTTGCAGTATAAGTTAAGAAAAAAATATATTGTATTATCTTCCATGACAATGAAAATGCAGCTGGTAGGACTGGAAATACATAATAAAAAAAAAGTGTCTACACCTGTCTACTCTGCTCTGGGGCCAAGCACAAGTCCTCTTAGTTTGCTGTTATGTTAGTGGGAATTGCTCATCTGCTGAGTAATTGGCATTGCTCTCAGAAGGCTCTTCCTTCTTTCTCTGAGATACCCACACACACACATGTAAACAAATCCTAGTATTTTACACTACTAGGATTTATTTTAGAAGATATTTTCTCTACAGTGTGAAAAGACATGAAAGCAAAAATTCCCAATATTTCTTTGGAGAATTTCAAGGGTTTTAAAACCTGTAAGAATAATGGTATTTTGCACTTAAAATTGTTTCAGATTTTCAAAGCACATAAAAATATATAGAAGCAGTATTTTTCATAAAAAGCATCTGTCCACATTGAGACATATTTTGTTTGCTTGTTTATTTATTTAACTTTTCAATCTGAATCTGTTTCAGGATGTTCCTTTCAACAGATTACAAAACTGCTAGAATGATCCCTATCATTCTTGTAATGATTTTCTGTGCAATATTACTTCAGCACAGTATTTGCTATTGTGGTTAATGTGAAAGGAGAAGGCATATCCTTCTTCCAACAGATGCTTTATCAAATACATATCTTAAATCTGTTGCTTTCACTAATTAAATCAACTTTGCTGATTCATAAATTTTTGGCCAAGCCCAAACAAATCTCCCACTTATCCTATCAAAAATGTTCCTACTCTCTAGGATTTTTTAAATCATTATTCATGGAAAGAAAAAAATTAATATTAGTAAAATATGTTTCAGTAGCTAATGCTTCTAGAAGTTATTCTTTTTCTAATAGAGTTTAGAATTTAAGAAGAGAGTTCACTTATTTCCAACATATCTTAAACCTTGTTTTGTAGATTACTGCAAATTCATTGAGGAAAAAAAACAAAGGGGCATTGGAAGTTAATATTGGTAATGAGAAGGGTAAAAGCAGACGCCCAGCAGCAAATACTTTGCCTGTTTGAGCGAGAGATTTAAAACTTTCCCCAGCTAGTGAGTAATATCAGATTTCCCCCTCCTTGTACCCACCCTCCTAGTGAGATCAAAAGACAATATTCCCGCCTCTTTGCAAGCACTGTGCCATCTGCACAGCTCCATTTGTAGAAGCAAAGTCTGACTCATCCTCTGTTCCCTCACTTAGGTGTATGATACAGTCTCTGCTGCCAGAGATCTGATGTGGTAGAAGCAGCTTTCTTATGTGGGAGCCTAACAAATTGAAACCTGCCCCCTGTGCTCAGTCCTAGCTCAAACAGCTCTCCACAAAGTCAAACATCAAGATCACAGTCAGTGTTTTGAGGCAAAAAAACAAGGAATGCATGCTGGGGGTTTTTTTTAGTGCCACAACTGTAGTGGACAAAAATGCTGTTTATTAAATATTTGTGGCCTGATGGAGTTATCTGTTCTCTTCTACACTGATACAGGTAATATGTATAGGAAGCCATGTGAAATGTTCTTCAGATGGTGGCCTCTGTCACCATTCAAAGACGTGTTGAAACTCCAGCTGATTGGGGACCCACCTGACCCTGATGGTCTAGAGAGCGCTGTTTATTTTAGTGCAGCATGACAAATCCAAGCTTCCCATGGGTATTTCCAGCCCTGGTGGTGGTGCTGAGAGAAGACAGATGATGCCTCTCTCAAAAAGTTACGGGCCAAATCAGTTGGAGGAAAGAAATTTTAAAAGTAAGTAAAAACTGCAATTGACAACTGAGGAGAAACGTTTCCTCAAATGGCCAAAAGTCAGAACTTCACATTTGGAAAAGAAGATTCTCCTGTTTTTCTAAAGAAAATACCTGCAAGTAAAATTATTCAAACAATAAATAGACAAACAAGTTCAAAAACAGAAAAGAAAAAAAATTGAGACATGGATAAAAAACCCCAAAACAACTAAATTAAGGAAGTTCACAGCAATCTGTATAACTTAGAAGCTAGAAATTTAAGAATTACAGGTGAAAAGGGATTGTTTCTAGAATAAACATTTCTGGTAGAAATAACTCAGAAAGGATTTTGTCTCTTTGGAATCAACTTATTCTGGATATATTTAAAACTTTTTTTAATAACACAGAAAAAGTCAAAATGCTTAGAAATTATTTTACTTTCATGTGGGAGTGTTTAGACAATATTTCATTTCAGTGTTGGGAAGATCCAGATGATGTCACCAGCTGAGGATGAAACACTTTTCACTCCAAGCAGGAAGTCTGAATGTGGGCATTTTCAGTCTGCAAGTTTGGCCACCCTGCTCTTTTGGTGACTGTAGGGCATTTCTCCATTTTTTGTAATGCCATCAGTCATCTTTTGTTTATATGTGATCCCTTCGTGATGTTTGGACTATTTGAGGACTTCCCATGACACTGCAGGCTCTCAAGTCAGCCATTCTCTTTGCCTCAGTGACTTACTGTCTTGGTAAATCCACATTATTTCTGATTTCAAGTTCTGAGTTTGCCCTTTGATGCTTCACAGAGGGAAGTTCAAAACCTTAGAACCCTGCTATGCTGCATTTCTTCCTATGATCTCTGTATCATGCTACAGGTTTTGTGTCTGCTTGAATTGCAGGAAATATATGTATCTACCTCTCAGAAAGTATCCCAAAAGTGTGGATGTCAGTAAGACCAAGACATCCAGGTCACAGAAGTATGACCCTGTGTGAGATCTTGCAGTGGAGCTCAAGTCTGAGGAGCTGGTTGTGGAAGAATGAGGTCGTTCACTATCCTTGCATAGCAAAAATTGAGCCGTCTGTTGTTCTTTATAGAGACTGAAGAGACAGGCCACGAATAGTCAGGAAATGCCTCTTGCCAACAGCAGCAACAGCTCTGAGCAGGTCTGAAGGTGGGCTCTAAGGAACTGCAGTATTTGCACTGTGCCCAGCCAGGATCTGCTCTGACTCAGCTCTCCTGAGCCAGGTTCTAAGCTCTACCAGTTCTCCCTGCTCTTCCCAGAAGCAGAGGTATGAAAGGTTATGGAGTAAGTGCATCAAGCCTTCAGGTGATCTTGTGCATCCTAGTCCTATACAAAACATACATGGACGCTGTTATGGCAGGTATTTTCAGATAGATGCTCTTTGCCTGTACCTCTACTGCATAGAAGCTTCTTCCACTCCAACAAGGAGAAAATCTTGTCTGCAACCTGCTCTCTTGCCCTAGGCCTAGCTGAGAACCCTAGAGGTACAGAGAAAGCAACGCTACTGTGTAAATATAAATATAAAAATATATACATACAAAGTGTTCAGCTTATGTACTGTCTAGTTCTTCTTTAACTCCACATGCCCTGTTGCACACTGGGTCTCTGCTTGGTATATGCTATTGGCAAATTCAAAAGGAGAAGTTCATCACTGGGGTTGTACAAATTGTACTTTGAATCAGCAGGAACAAAAATAAGCTGCCTCCATTTGAAGAGACTGTACAAATTGTCTGTATTTTCCTGTTCATAAAGCTCTTGAGAATGCAGCATCTTGAACTGTTAAGAAAAATGCCATAAAGTTTTTTACAACACAGGTGAGTGAAAAAAAACCAGTATGAAATTTGGTACTTTTGTTTACTTCTCTGCTTCAGATAAATGGTTGGAGCCAGAAACACCAGAGCCACTGTAAAGTAAGAGATTTCTTGGCAAGAAGCTGAACTCAATGCTGCTGTGCAGCATTTCTTATAAAAATCACATTGCCTCTTTCCAAGGAGATGAAGATGCTTGCCTGTGCAATGGAAATCTCAAAGTGGCCTCACCTGTATGGGCTACTCTTGGGTTGGTTAAGGGAATGAGATTAACAAGCAGTCACCTAAAATCTGTTACTGTGGCCTTCAAGAGAAATTGATCCTGCTTCACCTGTACAGAGCTGGTGATGTTCACAGAGCACTGCAGTAAGATCATTTATCAAGCAGCACAGCCCTGCCAGCCGTGCTGTGGCCAGAAGCAGTGTACTTTGCTGCAGCACTCTCCCAAGGGGACACTGAGGTCTAAATCCTGCAGGACCCAGAGTTGGCTCCTTTCCGAGCCTCTTTTCTGGGACAGAGTTATGATGTAGGACACCACCATCAGTGAGGAGGGCCACAGTTTTCTACCTCCAGCACTTGTCTATGAGCCACCACACATACTTTTTTTTATCTTAAATGGCGTTTTTCTAATGTGCCAACAGGACTTCCGAGCCTTCAGAATGCATTGAGTTTTATTTTCAAGTTCATTACAAATGGAAAACTTAACTGTGTGTTGTGCTTAAAGGAAACTTTCCTGTAAGCCAACATCTGGCTTTTTAAAAATGTGCCCCATAGTTTTAGCCCAGAATCCCCTCTGAATCACTTTTTCTTGGGTTTTGATGTTTTACCTTCATTTAGCTCCACCACCATCAACAGTCCTCTCTGTTTCCCCAGGGGAAGGCAGAACAGGACCCAGCCTGTTCTCCTCAAGAAACAGAACAGGAAGCCAGCATACTGAACTCTGATTATTTCTCTGGCTCTGTGTATTTCCTGAGAGATCTTGAAACAGAATCATACACACAAGTTATTTAGCTGGAGGTGAGCTATGAAGATGATTGAAAAAAAAAAATGTTGTGGAGGGAGTGAATGAAAATAGCATGTGATGGCTTTTTAACAGCAGAGCATAAAATGCTACGATCTTTTAGGATACATATAGGTGTATATTACAATCAGAAAACAAATTTCTGTGGTTAGGCTGGTCTACTTGCTCTGAAAGAGAACATTCGACAGCTTTTGCTCTGTGAATGGGTCTCTTGGCTTTTGGGTGGGATCCAGGCAGAGCAGTTGTAGATCTGTCACCAGACAAGCCTACCCTTAGTCATTGTGATATGACCATGGATGGACGTTTTTGGGAGTGGAAAACATATAGCTGACTAACACATAGTTGGTTTTACTGGTTGTTGTGTATGCATGTGAAACCTTCAGAAGAATAGCAGCTGAAAGGGTTTGATTCTCTTCCCATTAAAAATAAATTGCAAAAATTGTATTGATTGCAGTGCAGGAGGATGGGACCCTTAGCCTTAAAGAGGATATTCAATATATTCCATTACTAGCATCTTAATGGGATACAGCTATACCATGCTGCAGACGGAGCTACATATGATACAGCTCCCTCAGGCTGCTTGACAATATGCTCTCCACTTCAGAGACTAGTACATAAATACAATTCACATGCTCTGCCTTTAGTCATGCCACAGTTTTGTCAACCACATCACATTTTTCTGCCTCAGGCTGTGGTGTGTGCTGTTAACACGTCTCCGGACTCAGGTCAGAGAGTGCAGGGACAGCATTGCATTGCTTCTGTTTTCATGGGACTTTCTTGTCTTTTCTTGTCATGCAATTAACTTGCCTCATCTCTATTTTGGCTTTTTTATTCTTATTATTTTTGCCTACCACACAACATCTATTTAATGTAAATACAATGTAATTTGTACAATTCATTCTACTATATTTTTCAAGTAGATGTAAAAAATGCTGAAGTAGCATAGTAAAAAAGCCTCTGTAGCATATGACTGTTCTGAGTAAGTGAAATCCACTCATTTTCTATATTCCCACCAAATATTCTTTCTCAAGTTTTCTTCCAGAGGATTTTCAACCTGTGAATCTTTAGAATTGACTGAAAATTATCATAGATTGAAATCTTGATTAACCTTTGAACTCTTGAGAATTACCAAGGGAAAATCCTTTCGCCTACTTAGAAAAATATATTTCCCAGTCATAGAGATGGTCAAGGGTTTTGGAATTTCCATATTAAATTTCATGAAAATGGAGAGGCAAGGGAAGCAACCATCAATATCTCTTTTGTATTTAACTAACACCAAACACCCTGCAGCTGGAGAGGCTGGATGGTGTATCAAGTCAGGGATTCCTTGCTGCTCCCTATCTTCACGGGCAAGGTTTCTCCCAGGATGTTGGCATTATTCTGGGATTTCCCTCCCTCTCTCTCTCTGGACTGATTTTGCCATAGCCTAATGTACACAGCAATGAAGAAGATGAAAGCTGACCATGAGCACACAGAAGGCAGTTCAGCTGTAACCGCAAATCCCTCTTCCTCCATCCTTGTTGACTGACCCCACCCGTTAGAAAAGCTTTTGTCTAAGAAAAGCAAAATCAACATAAGACTATGTTTGTCTAGTTTGAAGACTAGACGGGTGCTTGCTTTGTCTCCAGCAACAGCAGTAGCTGGATGAACAAAGAGACTGCTCAGCTTCCTGTACTTTCTGGATTCAAAATGGAGAATACCTTACAATAACAGTTACTTCTTTCATCTTGGACACACTTCTTCATAGAGAAAACATTGCTTTAAAAAATCACAATGTCTCTGTCTGGGTTTTTTTGCAAAAATTTAGTGGCTTGCCTCTAATGTTTCGAATACATAAGCATTCATTGCCATCATTGTAAATCTTTTATAGCAAAAGAGAGTGAGAAATGTTAATTACAAAGGGGAGAAAGGGCTTATCTTTGAGAAATTATTTCTCTGCTGGACATCAAAACAAAATGTAAAAGGCAAATTGGTCTTCAAAACATGCAACTGAAAGGAGCTCAGGGGTAGGCACGCACACAGAGCCACATTCTTGCCTCCAAACATAGTTTATGTCTTCATCCAGATGAAGATGGTCACTGTATCACGGCAGAGCTTTGCTCTGGCCTTGTTTCTGTCCTTTGCTTGACGTGGCCATTGGGCCTGTCTGGGTGCATGGTGTGGTGGGACCAGAGCTCTGTGGGGATGGCCAGGGCCCTGGCTGGATCCCCAGCTCTGCCTCAGGCTGGGAGAAGGCACAAGAGGAATGTGTTAGTAAATGCTCAGGGACATTTTATCTCTTGTGGTGGGGTCAGCTTAATAGAGAGTGATTTCTGGAGAGGCGAATTTCACCTGAATGATTTGAGGTGTGTGTTCAGCCCCACCAACTTGTGTTCATTGTGGGAGCTTGACTTTATTTAATCTGGTACAAAGAAACTGGAAGGGAGCCCAAGTAGCCCCTGGCAGCAAGTGAACTATGTATTGGTCCTGTTTGCCATGGTTCTGAGCTCTAAGTGATGTGAGAAGGAGGGCAGAAAGGAGGCTGGGGAGATGGTGGACAATGTTTTATGCAGCAAAATCAAGCAGCAGTGGAAATGTGGTACTGAGTTTAGCAACAGAAATAGGGGAATCACTAGTGTTGATGTTACTTGCATATTTCTTGTAGTCAGAGTAAGGAAACATTGGAACAGGCTGCCCAGAGAAGCAGTGGAATCACCATTCCTGGAGGGATTTTATGGACATGGGATCATGGTTTAGTGGTGTATTTGGCTGTGCTGGGTTAATGTTTGGACCTGATGATCTTAAAGGTCTCTTGCAAACTAAATGATTGTATGATTCCATGACTTTGTGCTACTCCTTTAGGCATATGTTGTTCACAGTGAGGTAAGGGCTGGCCAACAGAGCTTCAAGAAAACAGTCCTAACCTTATCCTGGGCTTTTCTGCAGCCCCTGCATGGGGGGACCTGGCAGAGCTGGGACAGCTATGCCATTTACCTGTGGGCTGCTGGACTGCCTTAGGTGGCTGCAGCCCTGGTACTGTGGCCCTGCCTTGCTCTACCATTGCATGGCTGGTTTGGGCCAGGCAACTGAGTATCATCTTAACTTCCTTCACTGGTGACATGACTAACGAAGCCTTTTAGACACCTTTGCTGTTACAAATCTCTTCCCTGGTGCAGAGGGAAAACGTCCTTATGTGAATACTGGACAGTGCAGTGGGTCTTGTCTCTAAGCAATAGTAAAGTTCATTAAGTCCATGCTGTCCTGATTTCTCATTCTTCACAGATAGCTCAGTATGAAGTGTAAGCCTCTCTTTCTGCTCTAGGCATTCTGTGGTCTGATTACAGCCATGCAGTACCACATCCCCCTCCCAGGGGACAGCTGATGGTACTGCAGTTGTTAGTTCAAACTCTGAAAGCTTTGGTTTGGGAAAAGCCACACAAAGACTTGCAAGAAACAAAGGGGAGAAAATACCACAAAATACTGTGGAGTAAACAAGATCTGGTTTGCAGAGGCTGACTAGAGACAGCTCGGCAGAGGCACTTCCTAAAGTCACAAATTTTCTTTGCTGCCTCTGTGCCTGTTTCCTGAAGGACCTCAAGTGTTTTCATGGACTCCAGATGTAAGAAAATATCTCATATAATTAAATACCTAAACCAAAAGCATATCACAGCTGCTATTGTGTAGTTAACACCTATAGTTAGTATTTTTACATCAAAAGTGTCATTTGGTTAGAGAACCTCAGGTACAAACACACAGAACAGCCTCTTCTGCCAGGCAAAGCAGGTTTTAGGATCCTAATTATGGAGGTATTCATGTTGATTAGGCATCATGTGTGAGAAAGATAAAAGAAGTAATTTTTGTTTTGGTAAAATATGTTTATATTGGTATTTTTTAATGCTTGTGTGTCACTTGTGGAAACATTTCATTTTCAGTTTAGTTCCAGTAGTACAATGTTCATAAAACCCAGGGAAAAAAAACCTACCCTGGTATACAATAAAAACTAAGTAGGATGTGGCATTTTGTGTAAAACAGCAGGATGGGCTAGGAAAAAACCTCAGTACTGATTCTGAAAAGGGAGCAGTCACTTGCTTGAGATGCCCTGATGAAACAATGGAATTTTTTGCATGAACAGCTGCTCATTGGTGTAAACACAGGTTGCTGGATTTGGCCAGTCAGTACCAACTGAGCTTTGTTTAAAATAAGGCCCAGGTATATTCTTTAATATATCCCATGGGCACCCTTTCTTGAGATTTTATCTATGTGCAATTGAAAGGAAACTCATCAAGAAATAAAGAGACTGACATGTCACATCATGATATTAGTGCAGTGTTACATTTTGTGGCCCGTATTCAGTGCAGCTCTCGAGTGATCTGTTCCAATAATGCAGATAACAGCCAGTAGGATGATTCACCCATCTAGCAATAACGAGCAGCCATTGCATCACCTTCTGTTGTTTATTGTACCCTCAGGCTTTTCAGAATACAGTTGCCTTGATAAAAAGATAAAAGAAAGGAACATAAAACTTGGGTGAAAGAAAAATCTTATTAAACTGAATCTACTTCTTGTCTCCTCTTTCTCTGTTCTCTTTAAAGTTATTATTAATAGGGTTAGACCATTTGATAGTGAGCAATGTTTGAATGAGAACTATTGCTTGTGGAGCAACACCTTGGAAGGCTCTTGGTGCTTTAGTCAATGAATAGATGAGACTCAAAGAATGTAGGATGGATTAGAGCCAAGTCCAGCCCAGGAGAGAGACAGGTACATTATGGGCCAAATTCTAAACACTTTGTTCCTCATATTTGGATTGTCCGGAGGTCAGTAAGAACTCTGCCAGCATAAGAGAGCTGAGTAAAACTTGAGTGATCCCCACAGGCTTTGAAGCTATAATAATGTTTATGTCTCAACCTCCTCTCAGAGTTCATAATGAGCATTAATTAAATATACCTCAGGGCTCCCTATGTAAGAGTAAAATATTTTTACTCCCACTACAGAGAGAGAGGAAACCAGTCCTTGCACAGGAGGGCTGTGAGTTTCTTCTGGCTCTGGGTCTTATTTCAAAGGACTTTGAGTGGTCAACTGGACATCAGATTTAGATGTGACTACAAAGATTTAGTTGTGACGTTGATCCTGTGGCTCAGTTTTCAGGAACTCTGACCTCTTTCAGCTCCCCATATCTTCAGGCAGAGATGTTGCTTAGAGATCCATATGCCAATATTCTATTTATCTTTAAGAACATGGGGTAAAGTAGTAGTCTATTTAATAGACAGTCAATGTAAATGATGTTGAAGATAGTGTACTTAATTTATGTGAGGTAGGCACCAAGTGCAAACTTAGTGATAAATACACCTAATTTGTTAGCATCAAAGGTCACCAATATGAAGTCCTCTCAAGTCACCAAAGAAGTAATTCAACAAATGCATTTAAGTAGGTAAAACAAATACATTGATCTGAATGTGAAACAAGGTGCCAGACTTTACTCTGGGAGGGAGCACTGACAAAGTCTTTGTCACAGAAATTGCACTGGCTATGTCAGTGTGAACCACAGCATACAAAGAAATGATGATGTAGTTTATTGCCTGTGAGTGCTGAAATACTTACAGGAACAAACCTCGACCACTGCCATCATAGGGCCATTTGCTCAGGTGTGGCCCATGTGCCTAGATAAGGTCTTCTGATCAAATGATACTTCAGTTTCCTATCAGCTGTTTCACAACCAGCACCCACAAGAACCTTGACAATGGTGAAAACTTGGAGGGTGAAGAGGGACTTACTGTACAACAACAAGTTATCATGGTTCATTCTCTCTTTTGCTGCTGCTGAACAGATTCCATATGTGACCATAATCTGCTCGTGGGCATGCAGGAGGATTTCTGCTCCCTCTGTGCCACGTGGTAGCACTAGCAGAGCTCTCTGTTTAAGCTCACTGGTACAGTTTAGGCCATGACCAGCACTCATTTCAGTGACAGGTGAAGAAAGCAGAGAATAATGTTTGGCTCTTTAAAAGAGCTACATGGGAGAATCAGCATAGAACTGCTTATCTCTAGAACAGGCTCCTCTTGGGCTGTGAGTCCTGCAATACCAGGCAAGTGTTTACATGCAGGTCCCCCACATAATCTGCCTTGGAGACTAATAACCTAAAGCAAATCATCTGCACACTATGTGCATATTCCCTTCATATAGACCATATAGCTCCAAAAGCGTATGAGTGTACACACCTGTAAGACTTTCATGCTAATTCTCATTCATTTCTTTGTATTATTCTGAAAATTTTAGAGAATTAAATCACACTTCCTTTTCCCTAGACTAATTCAAATTTGCAGCACTTCTACTTTTCTGAAGTTCTCATGGTTTCTCCAAGTTTTCTGTGGTACACTTAAAAGTAGTGTTTGGTTTATAATTTGTGACATTTTCACTTTAGTTTTTTATATCTAGATTATGCCATAAAATCTCACATTCATTTAGCTGTCTAAAGTAAAGGAAAAGTTATAAACTTTTGCCCCGTGTCTGAGACAAGACTTTCCTTGTGGCAAAGTGACCGTCAGGAGGAAACTAGCCAGACAGTCTGAGTGATGACCTAGGGGGGGTGATGGAAGCCCCTCTGGGACAATGCTTTTTCCTGCTTCTGGAAGTCCCTCCTATTTCCACATTGGCTTCTGCATCCGGTACTTTACCAGGATTCTCTTTCACATCAAAGCATCTCTCCCTGGGCTACACATGTAGGGGCACAGCCTTAGTTTCCATGGGAAATAGTTTTATCCCAAAGGAAAGGGAAAGAAATGTTTGGTTTAAACATGCTTAACACTCCCCCTTCTGTATAAGGCACTCTGTTGTTGCACTTTCTCTGGTCCCTTGGGGTATCAACATGCTCTTTACCACACTTATGCTTATTTTCTTAGTTGAGGTGTTTAGAAGGGGCCATGGGGAAATTTTGCTTTCATTCACATTGGTTAAATAAGCATCATCAGGCTGAAAGCTTGCTAAATTAATTGCACCAAATTATACTTTGTTGGCTTCACCCTTAGGATGAGTTCTACCATTTAAAAGAACTTCGTTAGACAGTGTGGAATTTGTTTCTCTCCTAAAGTTATTAGAAATACCAAAGGAGCCATAATATGGGTGATAAAGCTGTTTCTTAGCTTAGTGAACAGATCTCTGAATTTACATGGAGGGATCCATGAATTTTCCTGGAAGAGAAAGTCAAGGAGGTGTTTTTGATAAAGAGTTCAAATCAGATATGGGTTGCCTACTCTGTATTTTGTTGAGAATTTTGTGCAACTTCAGTTAGCCCACAGAAGAAAAAGAGATCTTTGGAAATGAGACTGCTCTTGAGTCGTGTGCTCCTCTTGAGTAAACAAGCTACCAGCAAAAGCTACAAGCTTCATGATAGGACCTATTACATCTTAAGGATATTGATGTGATGAGGTTTGTAGCTGATACCCATCTAGAAAACAGATGGGGTTTTACGTGCACCATCCTTTTTCTAGGCTTAGCAAGAAAACAGTAGCATGTTTCTGATTTGACTGGGAGTGTGGGACCACTCAAAACTACACAAGTGTTTGCTGGTAGCCACAACTCATACCAAGGAGGAAACACCCAATGCTTTCCATGGTCAGGATTAAACCAAGCTTGGACACTCTAACCACACATGTTCCTCTTTATCCCAAATACCTACAAAACATGTAATTTGGTAGCCAAGTTACTACCTTTTTAAAGTCTCCTGAATTTTTTTGTTTTTCAACTGTTGATGCCATTAGTTCCTCCCCTATTTCCCTCTGTTGGCATGTAATTTCTTTAGGTTGGTTGCTCATGCCTTCAGGGTTGCCAGGTTTCTTTCCATGACAGGCTCTTTGATTTTGCCTGNTAAAATGCTTAGAACTACCATGGAAAAATGCTAACTCTGGAAACAGATCTCTAGCATCTCACTCAGAAGTGTGGCATTTTTCTTACCAACAGATTGGCAGGCAGGCCCCAGCAGAGTTGAGGATGTAGATGAATTGGAGACTGTCCAGAAGAAAGCAACAGGAATGATAAAAGCTTTATAAAACATGAGTGATGAGGAAATGTTACAGAAACTGAGTTTGTTTAGTCTCGAGGAAAAAGACTATGGGGGAAAACGTATGAGTTTTTCAATATGTAAACAATTGCGTTAGAGAGGACAGTCATCATTTGTTCCCCATGGCCACTGTGAGAAGGATAAAAATAAATCAACATCATTTGCAAGAAAAAAAAGTTAAGCTATGCTTTGGGAACAGGCTTTGTCTGGATATTGAGCCCTTTAATTGGCAGATTCGAGAAGAGATTAGACCAACACCTTACAGGGAGGAGGTGGCTAAAGCATATTCTGACTCATGGGAAGGTATAGGGCAAAATGACTGCAGAAGATTCTTTCCATGACTTCCAGCTTTATAAACTTATGAAGAAGGACTNTGCCAGGTTTCTTTCCATGACAGGCTCTTTGATTTTGCCTCTGTTTGGGGGTGGGTAGGTTTTTTGATTATTTGAAGTGCTTTGAATTCTGACTTTAATCACATTGCCTCGCAAGAGGCTCTTCTACAAGGGCAGCTGACTGCAAGGCCTCTGACTGCCTCAGTAGCCATGCTGCTGGGTGGAGAAAGTGCCATGGAACACATGGAAGTGTTTTATAAAGACAGTAGCCACCAAAGTGCAAAACTGACAAATCGCCTTCAAGGATATGAGAGTTTGTGTTGTTTTGTTTGTTTCATTTTATATTTTTTAATATATANTATGGGGGAAAACGTATGAGTTTTTCAATATGTAAACAATTGCGTTAGAGAGGACAGTCATCATTTGTTCCCCATGGCCACTGTGAGAAGGATAAAAATAAATCAACATCATTTGCAAGAAAAAAAAGTTAAGCTATGCTTTGGGAACAGGCTTTGTCTGGATATTGAGCCCTTTAATTGGCAGATTCGAGAACAGATTAGACCAACACCTTACAGGGAGGAAGTGGCTAAAGCTTATTCTGACTCATGGGAAGGTATAGGGCAAAATGACTGCAGAAGATTCTTTCCATGACTTCCAGCTTTATAAACTTATGAAGAAGGACTTTGAAGGGAAAAGATTTGAGCTGGGTAGATGTGTAGTTGCTTTTTCTAACTGGTAATTCCAGTCACCCTGGTGTCATTTCAACAGTAAGAAATTAAGTCTTTCCTGTGTCAGCTTTTCTGGGAAGAGTTTTTAAAGCCATAAAGCTACTCTGTTTAGCAGAAGTTCCCATTCTTTCCTCTTTGTTCATCCCCTTAACTTTCCTCCATAAGATGTAAAATATGTTTTGGTCTCCTGCTTAAAGGGCTTGGAGGAGCCTCATTCAGCTTCTCCCACTGTTTTGAAAAACATCCCCAGTCTGCAATCACAACCAGTCCAGTCTTTCCTGTAGGGAAAATGCTTCATGGTGCCATGGTGAGATAATACGTTGCACGTTTTAGTATCACACCTCAGGCAAATTGTTCTGGGCCCTCACTGCCACCCTGAGGAAGTTTTCAATGCATGATAGTGGTATTGGGCTTGTCAGTGTGCACCAACCACCATTGTGTAGTCAGGTTTGTAACCCTGTTCACAAAAACAGAGGGAGTGTGGTGTTTTCTGTGCCCGAATAACAGTGGGATTAAAATCATCTGGGGAAAGGTGCCTTCTGACCCAGCCAGCTGCTGGGTCAAGGGCAAAGTGGAGGAACAGCTGAAAAAACTGAATGTTTTAGTAAGGGTTTTAAAACCATTAGAAAACATTTATGCAACAGAGGAGGTAAAGAGGGAACCTTTTGAAAATCTCTTACTGTGTTTTTTAGCGTCAAAGTATTTTTCAGGGAATGATAATTCATTTATAATTAATTGCTAATGGATTTATTATTATCAATATTGATTTCACTTGACAAGGCAAGACATAAAGTTAACAAATGTGAGGCATTGTGTGCAAAACATGAAGTACCTCCAGGTTCATTGCTGTGCCAAGTAGGTTGATCAAGAGCCAAGCTTGCAAATTGTGGCATCAGGGGACCCCTTACTGCCAGTCTGCCAGAGAGGACAAGAGTCCTGGAGGCAGAACCGCCATCAACAGAGGAGGCATAAGCAGGCAGCCTTGAGCAGGCCATGGGGGAGGTAGTATACTTCTGAGATTAAATCCTATGTGTCTTAATAGAGACAACTTCTCTCTACAGTATCTTTCCGCATTCTGTTAATTAAAAAAAAAAAAAAAAAAAAAGAGGACTAGGATAAATTTACAAAAATAAATAAATTTAAGAGAAAGTAACTTCTGCCAAAAAATGAACTTTCATGTTCAGCTTCTGCTTGAAACTATCTTCCCAGGAGCCAACTTTCTCAGGGAATAGCCTGTTATCAGATAAAGGAAGGACTGAATAAGAAAGATAATCCCTTTGTTATGAAAGTCATCCCCCTTTATCAGGACATTCTCCCCCAGCTTTTAATACTCACTGAATTTCTTCTGATCTCTTAGCATCTTTATATTTTCCCACCTTGTCTGTCAACCTCCTCTGAGGGTATTTTCCTTCTTGAAGCTAAACTTTGCAACACAACTAAGAGAAAGCAAACAGAAATTTCTTCAATCACTCTCATTGCTTAAAAATTCATAATCATTTCTATAGCCAAAGGCAGAAAAGCTAATTATTTACTGTCCCAAGCAGTCTTAGCACCTCCCGGGAAAATGTTCTATTGAGCCGGCTGCATCTGCAGCAGGCAGCTCTCATCGCTGGGACCCAAGTGTACCAGCACCACCAGTGGGACTCCTTCAGCTTTGAACAGATCTGCTGCAGCAGGGTAGCTATAAGGCAGAGGAGCTCACCCACCAGGGACTGGGAAGACAGTAGCATCTTGCTTCCCTCCCTAGTGAACCTTCTGGCCATCTTCATATTGGCATTTACAGAAAAGTGGGCTATTTAGGAAAAGACTGACATTTTTCTTTTTTCAAAGTGCAGCCCATTTAAGCTTGGTACAAAGGATGGAATGGAAAAGGAGCACCAGCAGAATTCTGGCTGATGCAAGCCAATACCTGTCCAAAAATTATTCACTGAGTGGTGGCTTTGCCTTTCTGTTTATGTGTTTGTTTGCCTTTTATGGAAATATGCCCAACTCTGGTTACAGCTGTGAGCGATTTGATGGATTAGGACTTGCTCTCTATCCCACATTATATACCTGTCAGATTCCACTGGAAAATCTTCTAGATGGGCATCCTCTTCCTGATGCTTTTGAGGCAACTCTTTCCCTCTCTTTCTTATGTATCTTCCAAGGGCTGCCAATCACAATCTGCCTCTAAACTGAGTTCTGATCCAACATTTGTCACTTCTTTGTAACATGTTCTGAAGCAAAAAGACCTTTCCCTCAAACCCTCAAATTCTTTGAACTGCCCCATCCAAATTCACAACAATCTCTTCTTTCCTGTCCTCCTCTTGCTTTTTGGTCAGCTGGAGTAGACTTGCTGCATTTCTCAGTAAATACTGAGAAGGATAAACCTGAATACACAGACTTTACTGAGGTCTCCTCACCATGGTCTACCTCAGGCACTGTCTGCTGTTCTGCACTGGAACAAGAAGAATAGTCAGAGAGCTATAATATGTAGTAATTTACCTGGTCTCTGACAAGCTTTAATTAGCATTGCTGATTAAAGAGACCTGAGGAGGCTAAGTATGAATGATGGGGATCTAGCAGAGGTGGATGGTCAGGGATGATAGATCAGGCATGACATGATGATAGTACAGAGAGGATAATGTGCTGTCAGCACACATGACAGAACTATGAGAAGCAGCAGATCTGAGGCAGCAGTGACGAGAAGGGCCCTGCAAGGCAGGGATGAATATGAGGGAACAAGCTGTGAAATAGAGAAGAGGGCATTGGGATGGCAAACATATCTGTGATTGGCAGGTGCAAAAAGGTAGACTCATTCCTTTTCACAGTGAATGTTGTGGAAAGGAATGTGCTATTTTTAACCCTTGGAACTGGATTAGGCTATTGTGATACGCATCATAAGACAACCAAGCATATGTATAGCCCTAGCCATGTATCCAAGACAGCTGAACTCCTGCCAAGGACACCCCACAGAGGTGCTTCTGGATTCAGGCAAAAGGCAGAGTCTCCATTATGGTATTTGGTCTAGACTTCAATACATCCAAAGGGCTTCTCTCTGTCCTGCTATTGCTGCACTGTGATCTTTCCTACCTTGGCTGTGCCCCAGCTCCTGTTTGTTCCAGCTCTTCCTTCTGCCAGGCTTTGGCTTCCTTTCACAGTCCCATCTCAACACTTTCTCTCCCTGCCCTGAGCACAGCAGCCACTCTGTCAAGGCCTGCTTGTGAGGGGCAGTGCCACCCCCTCCCAGCACCCAGCTGGGGTATCTGGCTTGCACAGCTGGGGCTGAAGCCAGCACAGCTCACCAGCTGTAAGGAAAACCTCTGGGTAATTAAGTCTGCGACTGTTTCTGGCAGAATAATTATACTGACACGTGCATGGGAAGTTTCTACCTTTTCACATGCTCTCACTGAGGGAATTCAGCACTGTTTCCCAGGGTTACTATGAGGTAATAGACTGCAGACATGGGGCAATGACAGGATTTTTCCTTTGTGAAGGCACAGGACTAGTGACTTTCCCTTCAAGGAAAGCCCTATTCCCTTCTTCCCATGCTCTCACTCTCCCATAAACGCAGCACAACTTGATGTTGCATTGATTGAGTAAATTGTACTGATGGATGCAAACATCTGGGTGTTGGCAGAGTGTCTCCCAGATGGCCAACACTCTTGCTTCCTTCTTTTTCAAGATGAGAGGGTCCATTTTAAAGCCAGTTAAAAGAATATTAGACAACTGATCTGAACACAACAAAGCGAATAGGCCGAGTTACATTTTCATCCTCTACTGCCCTCTATTGAGAATGGATACATCTGCAGAAAAAAAATCTGAACTGCAGTGATTAACAGCAAAATTCAGCATAGAGTTTTATCCCCACAAAAAAAATCACAGTTTTTAAAAGCATGTATGTCCAGTTCCAAACAAAGCTTATATTTTGCTTTTGATATATTTGTTAATGCATTATTTGCAGGTTCCATACATGAAGGCAAAATCGTAATGAATTAACCATTCAATCCTCATGGATTAACCATTCAATCCTCATGGATTAACCATTAAATCCATGGGATATGCTTATGGAGAACCTGTTATATTAATAACCCAACTAATAACCAACCTGTTACAATAACCCAAAATAATCCGTTTGGGACATGATGATGTCAGGTGGAAGCTGCTTGGAGGGTTCTATGTACTATGTGTTCCACATACATTATGGCAAAGTCCCTTTACTTTCACCCTGACCTAATCAGCTCAAATGTCAGTGGATGCAAGAGCCATTATCTATACTAGTCATGCTTGGAAACTAGAACGACAATGCCTAAAAAAAAGAACTCAGAAGAAAATGTACCTCTTGACTTTAAAAACAGTCTCTGGCAGTGTGATTCCTTGGCAATATCATTTCTTCTTTGGCAGTAATTGTGGAAAAATGTAGAGGAACAGGATGAGTTATAGTGATGCTAGCAAAAGAAGATAAAAAAGATTATCATGTCCTGTATTTTTCTACCACTTTATCATCTGAAGAGCTCTAAAGGCTTACAAATAATTGTTTACAAATTAATTATTTTCAAAGTAATTATGTGGAGGTAATTATCTGAAAAATTAGAATGGACAGGCAAAGATTAAATTTGGGTTTGTTTTACATAAAGGGAAATTTGACGAAAAAAAATCAAGTCTAAAGTGTTTTGGTCTAAAGCTTAAAATTAGAATCCTCTATCTCGTCTTGTCCTTTCAAACAAAAAAATTTAATATTCACAGGTCTGTAGCACTTCCAGCTATATAAAGGATGGTAGAGGATTCATATTCATAAATGATATGATCAAACATTTTTTGAGGTGAAAGTGTCCCATTGCGACATCATCTTCGTTGTGGAATTTAAGAGTGAAAAATTATGTGTTCTGGATAAAGCTATGATTTTTTGAAGATGAATTTGCAAGAAAATTCCACCTATTTTGGATGCTGATTCCAGATAAGAGTGGGAGAAGATTCACTTCTCTGGTCTTTCTTCATTTCCCCACTATTTTGATAGGTGCCCACTGATGTTTCTAGGTCCTCTTCTGCCAATGACAACTCAGCTCTGACTTGCTTCCCCCAGCTAAATTTACTTCTTCCTCCCTTGTATACAGAATGATGTAATTTTTACAGAAGTTGTATTTTCTTAACTATCTTCTGCATGCCAGATCCATAAAATGACTGGCTTACATTCCAGAAACATTAGTCCTTCAGTATAAATCTAAGCACCCTGAATGGGGAGCTGGGATCTTAAAAAACAAAGCTAGAGCTCTTATGGCATTTCATGAAAGCAATAATCCATCTTTTGCCAAACAAGGATTCTCTCCCACAGACCATCTATGTGGTTTCCATCTGCACATTAATTGGAAACTGCTTGGTGTAAAAAAAAGCATTTCTATGTTTTGAATTGCAGCTGTTCCCATGCTCTAGCAAGGTGCAAGGGAGCTCTTTTCCCACAGTCCAGCCCTCCAAGGAGAAACCACAAGCTGACTGCAGACCTGGAGCACTGAAACGCTGGGATGTTTGGGTGGTATCAACTGGGCCGAGGTGGAGCCATGTGCCAACACTCACTACAAGGAGCAGTGTGCCTGCTTTCTCCTGGGCAAAGGACTCTCTGCTGGGTACACTCCTGCCTGCAAGTCTTCAGCAGTGTCTCCTTCTCTCTGCCAGCTGTGGTTGAAGGAACGTGTATTTTGTATTCTTTCTGCCACGTAAACATCTTTAATGCCCCCATGTAAGTCTTGAAACACCTGGGAGAAACCTAAAAACACAGATGAGAACCCTCAGCACAAAAACTAAGCTGAAAAGCATCAGAGGCTGAGCAGACAGAGCACTTCTGTTTTATTCAGACCATCTCTGGAAACTGGGACTTGCCCACACAGAAAATTACAAGGACCCTGAAGAACAAAAATGATACCAGGTAGATAGGCTTTGCATCGGTCTTACCAGGAATGGTCCAGCAGTGGCTTACACTCAATCAGTTTATCAAAACAGCTTTTTCCATGTGCGAGGGTTAACAGCCTTGGCAACATTCATCTTCGAGGAGCATTCACACAGCAGATCTAAGGAAGATTTTCGAGGAGCATTCACACAGCAGATCTAAGGAAGATTTTACTGAAAAAACTGCTCTGGCATCTCCTCATTTAGGAAATGATAGGCACAAGAACTGGAGTAGGGGCCTAGATTGACTGTATCCTAATTGGAAAACTGTTTTGCAGACTTGCTCTCTGTGCTTCCTTGCAAATTCATCTTGAGATCTGTAAGAAAAAAAACTCCCCCAAATTTATAAAACATTAGAGAGACTTTATCCATGACATGAGAAACATTCCATGGACATTATTTTAGCAATGGATCCAGATGGTGATCTACTGCAGCTTAGTAACCAGAAAGATTTTTATGCTGCTCTGAGATAAAATTTTTCTCAGGTCTGAAATCAGAGGAATTGACTGACAGTCTCTCTACATCAAATAAATAATGTGAAGAGCCAAATGGAATATTTATTTTTATGATTAAACTAGTCAGCAGGTTAGTTTTAATAAAATGTAAATGCAGGTTATGTGGAAGGGATAGTACATAGCTAAACGCTATGCAGCAGTTTTCCATTACTACAGGGATTTCACTGCAATGTACTTAAAGCCCCATCCTATGTTTCAGCAGGGCTGAAAGCCTGCTAGTGCTTTGAAATTATGAAAGCAAATGAAATTGAATAGCAAACAAAAATGTCCAGACTTGATCAGTGATGATGAGAGAATTCCAACTGGGTCCACTTGGGAGCAATGATGAAGAATTAAGGTCTTGATTTTTTTTAAGCTAACAAATGAAGCTTCTTTATTCTACTTAAATGGGATAAGAAAAACCCTATTAAAGGCAACTAACAGTTGTACTAATCTGCAAGCCACATCCCTATTGGCCCCAGTGGGAAAAAAAAGGAAAGACTTCTAAAAATGTTTAACAAGACCCAGAAAAAATGAGAAGAGCAAGAGATAACTCTAAAATGTGCAACTTTGTTTCTGCGGAAAGAGGAAAAAGTCTGTTTTCATAACTGCGAGAAGGGGCAGGAGCATGAGGTGCAGCTCTCATCCTCTGCACTCCAACCTTTGGAGTTTACAGTCTGCAGGCTGACTGCAGAGGGGCTCTTGCCAGGTATATGAAGGTGGCCTGGGGCTCAGGGCTTTGCCCTTTTTTCTTTTTTTTTTTTTTTTTTTTTTTTTTTTTTTTTTTTTTTTTTTTTTTTTTTTTTTTTTTTTTTTTTTTTTTTTTTTAATTTTTTGGTTTTGATTGAGGATTTGATTGCCCCAGGCACCTGCTTTACCAGGATTACTTGCATTTCTGGCATGACTGATCTCAGCAGGTGGCTCTATGAGGGCAGTATGCCCATTCCTGGGCAAGCCAAAGTATTGGCCCTCTCTGCTGTCACATTGGCAGGCTTTAATGTATGCTCATCTCCATATAAGTATTGCTTAGGCTCTGAATTTGGCCAGTTGTGAGATTACTGTACCATCTGTAATCTGTACACTCTCCTGAATCTCTGGCTGGCTCTCTGGCTAAGGGGATCTTTCAGCACTCCTGCTGTATCTCCTCCATGTCTGTGTGCTCTTGGTGGCACCATTCAGTGTCACTGACTTGACTCTAGCTGACAGGGAGAGCAATAGCTGTGATGATGTGTCAACATCCCTGGCTGCCAACATGTGGAGGCAACCTGAATTCATGCCCAGGAGTCCTGGGGAATTAAGATGTGGCATATAAATCTTGTGGCTGTCTCTGCACAGCCCTGGTGACCTGTGCTGGCTGGATTAGTGACAGAGTAATGCTGTGAGGACACTTTCAGAGGGCTGATGGACTAATCCCTCAGCAGGGGAGGAGAGAGAGGAATAGCATGAGAGAGATAAGAGAGAAGATCCCTTGGCAAATGTGTAGCAATAAGTTAGGAAGGAATCATTGCTATGAGATTTGAGGACAACATGCCCTCATTAGTCTAAGACATAGAAAAGATGGGGGATGGCATGGGGGTGTGCAGGGACGAAGGATAAAACTTGGCCCCATTGTAGAATTACATAAAACAATAGTTGAACCAGTCTTACTTTAGTCTTCTTTTCATATGGACCAAGCCCACCACTGATAATCAAAATACAATTTTGTCCTCATCTCAAGTCAGTGTTTAAATGCAAGTGATGAGGAAGAACTCTCAGTGGGACCCTGAGCTCATTAAGAAGAGAAGCTCAGGGGGAATCTTACCAATCTGTAGAAATACTGAATGAGGGAGAATAAAGAGCACAAAACATGAAATACAACATGTATTCAAATATGAGAAATCCAATTTATACTTAAAATAAAACATATTTACTATGAAAGTGGTCAATCACAGGAACAGGTTGCTCAGAGAGGTTGTGGAGTCACTGTCTCTGGAGGTATTCCAAACCCAACTCCATGCAGTTTTTTGTAAAGTGCTCCAGCTGACCCTGCTTTGAAGAGGGATTGGACTAGATGGGCTCCAGAGAACCCTTCCAGCCATTTTTTCCCCTTTATATCCAATCTCATCATGGATTCAAATTGCACCCTCTTGATCAGATCAGTACAGTTCTTAAACTCCTGCTCAGCAAACCCATGTGAGATATCTGGTTTTACATGGAGATGCCTATTTTTACACAAAGGTCACAAATCCTCTATGTCTTACACTTTTAGGTAAACATTTGCCCCTAAAATTGCAAGCTATAAAGTGCTTCCTGACTTACTGTTAATGACTGCATCAAACAGAGCAGTGATGAATTCAAGGCTTAAACGAGGGGTCTTTCAATGAGCCTCAAAACTTCCAGCTGCTGCGCACAAACCCCATTACTACAGAATTGTGGCACAGAACAGTGAAGTAATTTATCCAGGCTAAAATGGGTCAGAGTTTCGACAGTGATTTCAGTGAAAGTGTAGTGAGGTCCTTTGGGTTTGGCTATATATTTCAAAGAACCAAACCTGATTCCTCATACAAGGAAGCATGCCCAAGTTACATCGCTCCATATTTTAAATAGAACTTCCTTTTAATAACCTGGATTTAATGTGTTTTACAATATATTTATTATCTCACACTGTGATATTTTGTAACTTAGACTTTCAGCTAACGAGTAGCTCATCTAATGAAAATAATGATTTTTTCATGCTGTACTACATGGAAACTTAAAGTATTTCAATTAAACAAACCACCTCATTAGTGTGCCTTGATAACATAGTTGAGTTTTCTTTGATATGGTCAGAAATATCTAGCATGCTTTTGGGATGCAATCAAACTCTCCAATAAACTTGTTGCTAAAGACAGCTGCCTGGCACCATGTATTTCTTGAGCAGTCAAATGACCTAGTTTAGAAGTGTTTGAAGCCATTTTATACTCTGGAAGGAGAACAAATTAACCTTGTTTAACAAGTAGTTTTCAATTTGTGTTCCAGCACTCTTCCGCACTCTACCATCTCCAGAGAAGTAGTATGGCCTTATTTCATCCTGCCTGTTACATATCCTGTGTACTTAATGCTACAGCTTTGGGAAGCACCTCTCATCTGCTGCATGGACCCTGGGAGGGGTAGTGCCATTGCACTTAAAATGCATTTGAAGCCACAAGTCTTGTTATCTGAGATCTGCTTCAGTTTTTTGTACTTTATGAAGAACTAAAAGAAAATCAGGGTCATTGTTACCTTTCACTTAGATTTATTTTGCCTGTTCCTTTGAAAGGCTTGTTCAAATGAATATTGCTAAGATAGCAGAGAACTCTGCAGCAAAACCCCAGCTTTTGGTTGAGACAAGACCAAACTGATCTTTACTGCAGAAGATTTCTGTGGCTGCAGCTAATACTTATTCAGATGTGGGGTCAGAGCTGTGGCTATTATAAATCAACATATCTCAGGGAGCTGGTTTTTATCAGATGAAGATCTGGATTCACATTTCCAGAGTTTCTCTGAGAATGAGTGTTTCTGGGTAATATTCTTTCTATAAGGCTAATGTACATTAAAATTACATTGAGTTGCTGTCTTTTAGGCTCTTCCCTTGAAAAACTTGGTTCAGATTTGGATCTCATTATAGGCAAAATGATTTGCAGAAAATATCTCTGATTGTTGAAAGTAATTAGCTGCTCTCTTATCAGCTGCAGTAAACCACACATTTAACACTAGGTAGTTTCACCATCTCTAAGTATTCACTATAAAGGAACAGCAGGTGAAAGGCATTTAGTCCATGAGCCAGCTCACCTGTACTAACCTTTCCTGTCACTCTACTCTTTTGTCAAGTCTTTCAAATAAGATTTTACTGTGGCTTTTATCACTGTGAAAACTATATTAAACAAAAAACAAGTAAGATTTTCACACACAAGGTTTAATTGTTAAATTGAATTAAGTTCTGTTCAATATTTTTATTGACGACATGGATGAGAGTATGGAGTCTTTCATTAGTAAATTTGCAGATGACACTAAGCTGGGAG